>JAMXBB010000012.1:32497541-32839807 GCA_024138015.1 Lumnitzera littorea
TAGGCTTGACACGTTGTCTAAGAACCTTGGATTTCGAGAAGGAATTCTTTGTATTATCTGATAAAATTTTTCCAAGGTCTTGGTTTTGCAAATTCACTTAGATTGCCACTGCTATTGCATTAACATTATAATTTTTTTTTTCCCCCGATTTTAGGAGGTATCGTTGTAATTTATTCTTTTGACCAATGGTAGTAGTTCTCTTTGCAAAAAATATTAAGCTAATATATTCGAATATATTATTTTAACGAGCATATATTTAATTTAATCCTAATAAGGCATTGAAGTTGATAAGGAAATATTACCGTCATTTGTTACAACAAGACACACTCTTTATTAAAAGCTCTAGCTCAAGATTTGTTATGGGGAACATCAATCTGGATAAACGAGTAGATACCATATTCATCGGTGTAGGTAGTTATTTTAAATTATCAAATCTATCATTACTACTTCAATTTAATCATATTTAACATCCAAGTTTTATTACATATGTGCTAATAATTCTATTACAAACTCCGGATCTATAATATGGGAAATTGTCTCAAATCAAGAGACGTGGAGTCTATTTAGAGATGAAACAGAATAAACTAGCAATTTTCATTCCTATGGTAAGATGCAAAGTAGAAGTTGTTTTTATTTTTGCTTTTCCTGTTTGTATGCATGTGATCAATTTTGCTTTAAATGATAGTAATATGTGGTAAGTGCTTAACATATGGTAAAACATGGATTATGAATTATGATATATTTGCTATACATGTAACAAATATAAGATTGGTTTGTGGCATTTTATGAAAACAAGTTAACAACTATGGTCGTTGGTCAAAATTAGCGTAATAGTAAACTCGTAAAACTTTGAATATCAAAATATGAACAAATTAAGTGACAATCGGTGGATCCGAAATGGTTTAAGTTTTTAATGTAGTAGCCGTTTAGTCATTATTATTAATTGGTTGCAAGATCAAAGAGGACGTATACACGTATTGCACTTGACCAAACACCAAAACAGCCACTTGAAAGGAGTTCTACATGCCATGTTTTACATGTCCTGGCATGAAGGCAGATCCTTTATACGTATATAACGTTGGTATTTACTGGCTACAACTACTCATAATTAATTCAGATCTGAGGATGTCCATAACAGTAACATATAACATTTCTAGTCAATGTCCTGTGGATCCATAACATAGCTTATTAATTAATATATTCCTAGGACGTTGCACTGTAATTTACACAAGTAGGTACAAAAGCATCGTTAGATATTAATTGGATTCATTAGAGGGCGTTGCCATACTTACTACACTTAGATATATTGCATCATATAGATATATATATATATATATATAGCTATAGAAGTATTAATATGCAGGGCGGTTGTAAATATTAAATAGGATTCATAATGATAATATTAATGTACTGCGATCTGGGTTTATTTTATGATAACGTGGACGTGACTTCTACTTCAAAAATTAATTTGAAGAAATTTATCTTTTTCAGTATGTCAACGATTCTCATTTCACTGAAAATGAAACCATTTAGCTCATAATAATTAAACAAACATCACGAATGTCATACTGCGTTCATATAAGTGGCTGTTCCATTTGTATGTTTCGAAAAGCAATAGAATGTTAAGTCAACAATTGATGGCAAGCGTAACATTTCACAACGTGCAAAGATCGAAACGTCGAAACAAAGTGACGTAGTGCATTATGGAATCAACGATATGCTACAAAATAATTAATTAAGCCAATTGGTCGTCAGCTCGCAGATATAATAAGTGATTATACACTGATGAAGTAATTTGTCTTTGCTTAGTATCGTAGGAAAGCCACTGATGCTTTCACTAACTTCCTCTGGTTTATCCCCTTAAAATATTGTTACAAGTAATCAATTATTGATATTATAAGAAATATGATAACATCACATAATATTTCAAAAATCAAGATCATCTTAATCAATGATTTGTAAATTGAGAAAAATTAAATAAATGATAAATTGAAATAATCCAAACCCCAGTGATAGCATTCTAGGTTATATTCACGATATTACTATAGGTGGAGATTCTCTCTCTTTCAATTTGAAGTAACAAAAAGTATTGAAGTGATTACTATGATTTTAATTTATTTTAAATAACCACTTTCAAATTAAAGATGTTTTAAATGGCGTATTAATAAATGCTAAGAATGTATTAACCACTTGGTCTTCTAAGATATGCCTAACCATTGATAGCCTAGATATAGGAGGACAACATCACCTATAGGGAAGACACAAATATGGTAGTGTTGGTAATATGGACGCTATGTTACTAACCATATATCTAGACACGATATAATATAACTATAAGAGGTTAGATTTGACGAAATGAGACTTGTTTATAGTAACGTACAAATATAGAAATAATGGCACTCAAGGGTAGAATAGCATTTTCTCGTTGTATTCTAGGGTTATAGAGTTATCTCATAGATATATGATTATAACATATTGTACCTATTCAATTCTCCACTAACAACTATCAACTTTGGCCTTCACTTATGACATCCTTTCTCATCTCCTTTGATTTGTACCGCTATGTCAATGCCACTATTATGGCACCCCTTACGACCATTACTCTTACCTCAGGCACACCACCCATTAACAACCTTGCATATACTACATGGATTCATACTAATCACTCTATACATGCCCTACTCCTTGCCACCATCTTACTAAAATTTTACTTGAGATTCATGACATTTGAACAACCTTACGTCAACACTTTTTAGAGAATTCTATGGTAAGAGAGATGAAACTCAAGCTGCATCTCCTCTCTCTCCACATGAAAAATAATGCCATGATAAAGTATCTTTGTGAGCATTGACCTCTTAATTAAGCTAATCTCGTCTCACATGCCTTATGTGGCCTCCTATGAGATTATGACACATTGGTTACAACCCTAACTCATACACCTATTGCCTTAATGTTTGATCAAGTTTGTACAAAGTTGATCAATTAAGAACAATGGATAAAGACTCATGTAAATGATGATTCCTCCACAACAGTTCCTATTACCCTGCATACTTAAACCACCGCTACTCCTTCCTAGGGTAGAGGTTGTAGTTGTACTCGGTTTAGATCCAGGAGACATAATCGCTCCTCAACTTGTGACTCTCCCTTTGATCATCGTCAACCTCAAAGACTTGCTCCTCCCTCTTAGCCTCCTACTCACTTGCTTCACCATGCACCTTCCGTTACTTCATCCTTTGGCTCATACTCTCACTCCCATCTCATTTATCAAATATGTGAATGACTTGGCCACTCAGCCTTACAATGCTATCATCACTTCAATGACGCCTATTCTAGCATTCTAGTGAATCAAATGAAGTAGTTTGGTATCTAAACTCTGGTACAACGCACTACATGACTCCAAATGCAAATATTATCTCCAACTTGGCCCTATATATTGGTTCTAACTGAGTAACTATAGGTAATGGTGCATCCATGACAACTACTCATACTAGTGATCTTCTTGTACAAATAAATGAACCTCCACTACATCTCACAAATGTCTATGTCTCATCTTTTACAAATAATTTATTGTTTGTTCTTAAATTGTGTCATGATAACAACTGTTTTGTCAAATTTGACAACTCTTCCTTTTGTTTTTAGGATACGATCACTAGTCAGTTACTTCGTTACCAGTACACACTAGAAGTATGTTTATCCAATTCGTCTTTCAATTGTCAATCCTCCTCAGTCTCTCATCCATTTGCTATCTCAAGTGAAGTTTGGCATTCTTAGCTATGTTATCCTCATGATGAAGTCTTGAATCAACTTGTACGCAGTCATCATCTTCCTTTTAAGTCCAACCTATAGTCTTCCACTCTGTATCAGTCTCACAACACTGGAAAATCTATGCATATTTCATTCTCATGATCACCTCATCGAGCTCAACATCCTTTACAGATTATTCACTTTATTGTATGGCAATTGCCAATTAGATTGAACCTAAGCTTTCGATACTATGTAATTTTTGTTGATAACTATACTCGGTATTTGTAGATTTTTCCTACGCAAAATAAATCATATATTCTTTCTCATTTTAAACATTTTAAGTTTATTATTGAAAATTACTTTTCTATACACATTAAAATTTTCCATAACAATGGTAGTGGTGAAATGTAAATTGTAAATTAACTACATTTCTTAAAACCACTAGGATAAAATTTGAATTATCTTGCCCTCATACACCCTAACAAAATGGCATTGCTTAACATAAACACGATTACATCATTGATCATGCCATAACTATTCGATTGCATGCTAGTCTACCATCTAGTTTTTAGGTTGATGCTACACTCAAGCAATTTATACAATACATACACTACCATTTGCCGTACTTGATAACAACACACCAATGGCATTTTTACGAACCTTTGGTTGTCTCTACCACCTAAACAATACACTAATGGCTCCACACAAACTTTCCTTGAGATCTTTACCTTGTATATTCCTTAGTAACTCTCCATAGCAAAAACGGTACTATTGTCTTAATCCCTCCTCAGGACATGTTTATATTAGCTGCCATGTGGTTTTCCATGAATCCACTTTTCCATTCTCCTCCCTCACTACACATGCTAAGGATAACTTACTAGAGCAACAACTTGCTCCATTCCTTACTTACACATTTACACTACCTAGAACAGCCACACCTAACCTACCACAACACTTACAATTAATACTCACTTGCCTTAAATCCCATACTAATACTTCGGCCTCATCTTTACAACTATCTCCATCTACTTCCACCAAACCTACCCTCTTACCCACTTCCTCCTCTCCTCCTCACCTTATACAACTTCCCATCACCCAAGTTTATCACAAAACATAGCTTAGAAAGCCCAACCCTACTATACAACAACTGTCTCTCCTTACCTCTTCAACATCACATGATCTTACGATCAAGATTTGGTATAAACAAACCTTAAGAAAATTCTCAACCTCAATACCGAAGCTACTTACTTTAAAACCAAACATTACACTAAAACCCTACGATACCTTGCTTGGTTTACTGCAATGAGGGAAGAGTTTGATTCTCTTCTAAAAAACAAAACCTAGATTCTGGTATCACCATACCTTAGTCACAATGTAGTTGGTAGTAGATGGAAATTCTACATTAAGTAAAATAACAAAGGCAAGATTAAATGGTACAAAACCCGACTTGCTGCCCAAGGTTTTTCACAATGAGAGGGTCTTGATTATATTGAAACATTCAGTCCAGTTGTTAAATCCACCACCATACGCCTTATTCTTTCTCATGCAGTCTTTTCTCAATGGGTCATCTGTCAACTGGATGTTAAAAATGCATTCCTTCATGGTCACCTCAATAAAATTGTCTTCATGAAGCAACCCTTAGGGTTTGTTCATCTACACTATCCTAATCAAGTTTGTACTTCAAAAATCTCTTTACGATCTTAAACAAGCACCACATGCATGGTTCTCTAGGTTTAGTAACTTCCTTATATAGATTGGGTTTAGACAAAGCAAGGCTAACACATTTATATTTGTTTTCTGTCTTAGTCCTAACATACTTGTTCTCCTATTATATATCGATGACATTATCTTTATTGGGAACAATACTCAACTTCTCTTTCGCCTCATCTCCACTTTGTCTAGATAGCTTTCCATGAAATATCTTGGCGATCTTCATTTCTTTCTTGGTGTTTGAGTTCGCTATGCTCCTTAGGGTATACATCTAAGTTAATCCCAATTTACCATGGATCTCCTTAAGTGTCATGATGTTCATCTATCAAAACTCGTTAAAGACCTTTATCCTCTAAGGTCATCTTACTGTCTATGGTTCACCTCTCCTACCCAACCTTACCACCTATTGTGAAATTGTAGGCACATTATAATACCTTACAATTACTTAACCAGATTTCAATTCTACAATCAACTAATTGAGTTAATTCATGCATCAACCAAGTATTAATCATATGTAAGCAACCAAGCATGTACTTAGATACTTATGAGGTATTAATATTGTAGACTTGCTTGTTGCTCAAACATCTACCTTATCTTTGCACAATTTTGCCGATGTTAACTAAGCCAATTGTTGGGACACCCATCACTCTACTATTGGGTTTACAAATATTTCTTGGTAGCAATCTCATCTGTTGGTGGTCCAAGAAACAACTTACCATCTCTCGTAACTTAATTGAGATCGAATACCATACTTTAGCTTATGCGGTTATTGGGTCTACTTAGCTATATCATCTTACATGTGAAGTGGGCATCACCATTCAATGGCCTATCATATTGTATTGTGACAACCTTAGTGTCGTATACTTATTTTGCAACCCTATCTAACATGATCACACAAAACATGTACATATTGATTATCACTTTGTACAAGAAATGGTTCTCATTGGTCAAGTTCTTGTTTGATACATTCCTACATGACACCAATTAGCTGACATCCTTACTAAGAATCTTTCCACTATAGCATTCCATGATCATTATACCAATCTCATGCTGACTATCATACCTTAAGATTGAGGGAGTGTATTAATGTACAAATATAGAAATAATAGCACTCAAGTGTAGTTTTGATAGAATGTTTTGGACTTAGGCCCCTTAGGCTCATGTCAACCTTCCTAGGCTCATGGTTTAGGTTGTTCTCCTCCAAATCTTGTCTACCTACATGGTCGACCTTAACCTACCTTTGCATGGCTTGCCCATTTACTACAGACTCCAACGGCTAGAAGATAAGGATAAAGCTTAAAGATCGGCTTAACAAACACTTCTTACAATCTAGGACCACGTCAAACTACATGTCTCCACTACCTACAACATGTGGACATGCCAACTGTCCACTAACGGCTACATCACTTCCAGCCTCACTCCTCTATAAATACAAGCTTACCTACAAGCAGAAAAGTACTTGATACTTTGTGTATAGAGCCTTCTTATTGCATTATTGCATACTTATTCTCCTCGTAAACACCAATTTACTTAGGTATCGGAGTGGCTATATCGGATATCACCCGAACGCCCCTCATTGTTTACTGTTTTGCAAGCTCACTCTAGGTGTGAAGCCTAATCTAATCATCAATCCTTACCAGTTAAAACTTAAAGATGACATTTGGCATCATCCATGAGAAATAAACCTCGTTTCTTACCAAAACTTAAAGATGATATTTGGCAACAATAGAATTGTAGGGATCAACTACTTGATCCCCCAATACAAGAACAATAGGGGTGGTTTGTGAACAACCATGCCCTTGTTAGCAACAAACAAGTAGCCGACTCCCATATAGTGCTAGCATACTTTGTAGCACGTCGAGATCACTTGGCAAACAATGTCGACTTAAATGAGCTTCATACGATCGTAAGGAGGCTCTTTGAGTAACAAAGGAATAAAGAAGCTAATGACATTAAGCTGGTTGCTAGTAGCCAAACCCCTTTCATAAGGGGTGTCTAAGATGAGGTCTTTCCTCCCATTAGCAAGCTCCCTACCCTAGATCATTATGATGGTACTAGTGATCCCGATAGTTACCTTCTCCACTTCCATACCCTCATGAATCTCCATTGCCATAGGGATGCCATCATATGCAAAGATTTCCTGAACATTTTAAGTAAAGCAACTCGGATGTGGTTTAATCACCTATTCGAGAACTCCATAGGCTCCTTTGATGAGCGAGATCATAAATTTAATCTCCACTTTAAGGTAAGTAAGCTCCCATCCAAGGACACTTTGTCCTTGTATCTAATCAAGTAGAGTGAAGGAGAGACTTTGTGAGAATATGTGGCCCAATTTAACAATGACATGGTCGAGATCCCTTAGTTAGATGAGGGAGTAACTATACATGTCGTGTAGCTAGGCATCAGACCCTCCAAGGACTTCTTTTATTCAAACATAAAGAGTAAGCTGAAAACCCTATCTGAATTCTCAAACAAGGCCTAGAAGTATATGGACTAAGAAGACAACATCTATACCAAGTGGGAGGCTAACTGAGAAATGTTGAGTGGAAAAAAGGACAAAGAGAGATTTCTGTAAAAGATCACTTCGATGGTAGGGCATCTAGTAGAGTTAAGGGGGAGGGTTTTGGTAGTAAGAAGCATTGAGTAGAGCAGAACCCACTGCCCTTACCCATCTACACACATCACAAGCCTCTAAACCGACATATCGCTTAAGTTTTTACAAAGGTTTGAAACAAAAGTCAACCTTAAAAGCCCCCTGAGATGAGGAAGAATCTTAACCGTCGGAACTCAAATAAATACTATCAATTCCACTATGGCCATGGCCATACCACGAAGGAATGTTTCCAATTAAATAATGTAATTGAATATGCTATTTAGTGGGGTTACTTTAACTAGTAAATGGTTGAGTAGAGGAATATCAATTGTGTTGATGACAACATGGATAGGGCACCTTAGAGACAGCGAACCAAGGACGTTTGAGAAGAGTAGAACGACGATCATTGTAATAATCGGGCCCACAAAAAAGTCACCAACATCATTGTTAGTGGGCCCCACCTAAGGAGCCAACCAAGCTGTAGCAGCTCAACTAACACCCAGGCAGAGGTGATGGTAGTTAAGAGGAAGAGGCAAAAGCATGACACCACCATCTCTTTCTCTAATGAAGATTTGGAGGGAGTTGACACTTCCAATCAGGATGCCTTGTAGCATAGATCTTAGGTTATGAAGTCCTTAGGATTATGGTTAACATAGGCAACTCCATCGACATTCTCTTTAACTATACCTATGATCGAATGAGAAAGAAGTTGCTTATGAAGATGAAGTTATATCATCATGACTTGATCAGCTTCAAAGGGGGAATGATCTGACTAAAGGGCATCATTACATTAGACATAGAGCTCGGCAACGACGAGAATGTCACCAGACATTCGATCGAATTTAGGGTAGTAGACTACCCTTTCCCCTATAGCTCTTTGTTGGGATGACTGAACCTCGATTGCTTCAAAGTCATCACATCACTCCTGTACCTAAACACTAAATTCCTAACTCCTACTATAGTAGGAGTCTATAGGTGTAATCAAAAGCTCTCTATGAAGCTTTATGTTAGGGTAACCTAAGGTAAGGGTGTTTTTTTCCTTAGAATCAAGTCTGTAGGAGAAGCTGGCTAAGAAAGATAAGCTAGGGGAAAAGATAGAAGAGGTATAGATTAGCACTAGCCTTGACCAAACCACTAAGGTCAAGGTAGAGACACCTCTGAAAGTGAAGTAGGCCATTGTTGACCTCCTGCAAGCCAACTTTGACAGGTTCGCCTAATTGGCATTTGACATGCCCGAAACCTCTACTGACCTAGCTACCCATAACCGCAACATCGATGGAAACATCCAGCCTGTTAAGAGAAAAGGCATTTTGCCTAAGAAAGGTAAGTTGCCATCAAAGAGGAAGTATAGAAGTTGTTGAAGGTAGGTTTCATACCAGAGGAAAAGTACCCAATGTAACTAGCAAATGCGGCACTATTCAAGAAAAAGAACGGGAAGTGGCGTATGTATGTTGACTACACCAACTTCAATAAAGCCTACCCTAAAGACTGATTTCTCCCCATGAGGATAGACCAACCGGTTGACTTCACATCGGGACACGCTTTACTTATCTTCATGGATGTCTTCTTAAGGTATAACTATAACAAAATGGACTTAAAGGATGAAATCCATATCTCCTTCTTCATTGACTTTGGTACCTATTACTATATTGTTATGCCTTTTGGCCTCAAGAATGTCAGGGCGACATACCAAAGGATGGTGACCACCTTATTCAAGCCTCAACTTGGGTACAAGATGGAGGTCTACATTGAAGATAGGATCATCAAAAGCAACTAATCTACCGACCACATTAAGGACTTACAAGAAGTCTTCAATCGAATGAGGGAGCACAAATGAAGTTAAACCCCCAGAAGTGTGCTTCTAGGATTAGTTCTAGCAAGTTCTTTGGCTTTATGGTAACTTGACACAATATAAAGGTTAACCTAGAGAAGATCCAGGCCATTAGGGACATAAAGGCCCCCTCTTCAGTTAAAGAAGTCCAAAAGCTCCTCAGCATGGTAGCCATGCTGAGCAAATCCATCTCAAGGAGCACAAATAGATGTGTAGAGTCCTTCAATGTTCTTAAAAGGGTTTTCAATGGACTCCATAATGTGAAGCAGCCTTTAAGGAGCTATTGGACTTCCTCGAGCACCCTTCATTCCTCTCTAATCCTATTCCAAGAGAAGACTTATATTTGTACTAGCTGTTAGTAACTAAGCACTTTCCTTAATACTAGTAAGAGCAAACGGGAGAGAACACAGGCTTGTATACTGTACTGACCATATTCTCCAAGGGCCTGAGGTTAGGTACACTAAAGTGGAAATGTTTGCCCTAGCCGTTGTTATCTCTACACGTCGACTCAGACCTTACTTTCAAGCCTACCAAATAGTCGTACTAATAAATCAACCGTTACGCACCTTACTATAGAAGCTTAATGTATCTAGTCAGATGGTCAAGTATGTGATAGAGCTAAGCGCATACGTCATCTAATACCAACCACAAATGGCTTATAAAGCACAAATGCGAGCTGACTTCATAGTGGAGTACATAGGAGAGGAGGAAGCACCACTCGGAGATGGTAAGCTAGTGTAAACTCTTTGTGTCAATGGTTCATCTACTTTGGGTAGTAGAGGTGCAATTCTAGTGCTCACTAGATTGCACAATACTACTATTTATTATGCCCTCAAGTTTAGGTATGACACAAGCAACAACAAATCCAAATATTAAGCCCCGATCATTGATCTCAAGTTGGCTAAGGAGATCAACGCTAAGCACTTTAAGGTATTCTCGGGCTCAATGCTTATCATCTAGTAAATCTGAGGCAAGTTTGAGGCTAAAGATGACACCAGGGCAAGGTAATTAGAGAAAGTAAGGAGTCTCTTAGTTAAGTTCCCCTCGTAGAACATCATAAAGATCTCTTAAACCGAGAACTTAACAACAAATTAACTATCTAAGCTTACCTCCACTAGGATACAGAGGCTTAAGGTGAAGGATAAAAAATTTTTTATAGAGTACTTACCTAAAAAGAACATAACTCCAAGCACAACAGAGGTCCTAAAGCTTACAACAGCACCCTCAAAGCCAAGTTAGATAGACCCCATCCGTAGTTATTTTGAGCAAAGTACACTCTTAGATAACAAGAAGGAAGCTAAGAAGCTGAGGTACCACACTGCCAACTACACGCCGATCAACGACGTCCTATACCAAAGGGGAGTTAGTCTTCCCATACTTAAATGCCTCCAAGCAAACGAAGGGCTATACGTCATGGAAGAGTTATATGGTGGAACGTGTAGCAACCACATTCAATAGCAGGTCCTTTACATTCAAGATCTTTGGCTCAGATATTATTGCCCTACTATGAGGTAGGATGCTAAGGCGATAGCTTAGAAGTACCCCCAGTACAAAAAGTACGCCCCAATCACTCATACCCTAAGTACCAATCTTCGGCCCTTGACCAGTTTGTAGCCATTTACCCAATAGGGCATTGACATCCTTGACGCTTTCCTAAAGTCTTCGGGAGGATAGCAATTCATCATTGTGGCTATTAACTACTTTACGAAGTGAGTTGAGGCCGTAGTCATGGCCAAAATCACTGAGAGGAGCATTGAGTCATTTGTATAAAACAACATTCTCTTTAGATCCCAAGTTCCTTATGCCCTCATCATAGACAATGGGTGGTAGTTTGATAACCCCAGATTCAAAGAGTTTTGCACCAAGCACGACATCACACCTCATCTTACCTCAATTGTCAACCCTCAGTTCAACAACCAGGTCGAAGCTACCAACCAAATCATCTTCGAAAGCCTCAAGAAGAGGGTAGATCGAGCTCAAGGTACGTGGGTAAATGAGCTACCTAATATTTTGTAGGGATATAAGACCACTCACTGTATCTTAACTCGTGAGACCCCCTTTCACTTAGCATTTGGCTTAGAAGTAGTTTACCCTATCGAGTTAGAACTTCCCAACATCCAAACTCAGTCCTTTAATGCCATCTTGAATGAATCCCTATTGCAAGCCATTGTAGACACTATTGAAGAAATTAGAGACCTTACCGCAACTTGGATTGCTGCCTACCAGCACTGAGCAATCAGATACTATCATCAAAAGGTTAGATACAAGGAGTTTAAGGTCGGTAATCTAGTTTACCAAAAGCATAAAGCCATTGGCTCATGCAGAGGACAAGGAAAGTTGGCCCCTAATTGGGAAGACCTTGTCAAGGTTAGAAAGAACTTGAGGATTAAAGCATATTGACAAGAGAGATTAGATGATGAGCTCATCCTATACGCTTGGAATGCCAACAAGCTTCGGCTTTACTTTGATTAACATAAAATCTCTTCTAAATGTTCTTGTAAATATCAATAGAAGTTCTACTCTCCAAGTATATTAAGTATTTATATCTCTCTCTCTCTCACTTTCATATTGCATCCTAGCCCTTAAAGTGTGAATAGACTTCTAACTTTCATGGTCCTTAGGCATGGGTAGGTTAGAACACCACTAACTTGACGCTTCCTTAGGTAACCTTAGCAAGGGGAAACATCTGTTACACAATTGAGGGACTCTTATGCTTGGGTAAGTTAGAATACCACCAACCTAAAACCCCATCAAATAACCTCAGTAAGGGAAAATATCCCTTACACAATTGAAGGATCCATTACTTAGGTAGGTTAGAACACCACCAACCAGACCCCTTCGAGTAACCTCAGCAAGGGAAACACCCCTTATACAACTGAAGGGCTCTTATCACCTAGGCAGCTTGGAACACCATTGACTTAACCCAGCTTTGAACGGTCAAGCTATCTTAAGTAAATAGCTAACTCCATAACCAAGTAATTAGGTATAAGTATGCAACAACTAAGTATCAAGCTACACTCCTTAGTAAGCATGAAGGGTCAAGCAAAGTAATAGAAATGTTAATAAACCAAAAGTATAGGGATTAAGGGAAAGCACTAGTTGAAAGGCAAAATTTCATTCCATTTTTTTGAAAGAATTTATAAGGCATAAAGGCCAACATGCTAGCCTGTTATGCTAGCCTGTTATAGAAGTTTTCCATACACAAATATAACTGAAAGAAGAAAAAATAGAGAAGTAAAGGACAATAGTTTATCATTTCGAATCAGCCAACTTCAATAGTTTTATGAAGTCTAACTCTCTTATCTACTTAGAACATTGATCCGTTTGAGCTGCCTGGTGCTAAAGTGCTTGCTCCTAAGCCATAGAAGGAGGAGTTGGAGTTTGCTAGCTCTGGTCAGCAAGAGGATCACCCTAACCCCGATTTGTCCCCATATTACATTCGAAGTTAACCTCTTACTAAACTACCAGGGCAAAAGTAGATGTAAGAGTACCTTGCGTGACCTCAGTAGTAAGAGGAGCATCTTAGATTGTTTCAACTACTTGAGCAACCATCCTTTGCTTTGCTTTAGTCACCCTCTCCTCCTTGTAAGTTAGATTGTCCAACCAGTCTAAAAAACTCAGATTAACGTATAATGGTTAAGCACGTCATTGCAAAGGAATCCTGACCGCACTTAACGGCGATATCTTGGCACTTCTCAACCTACCATCAGCTTGCTAGGAAGTTATTCATGACCTTCTTCTTAATAGCCTCGCTGAGGACCTCACCACTCTCCAAACTAGTGATGGTCTCTTTCATCTCCCTTGTAACGACCCGACCAAAACTCTTTCTATCGAGGTATTATCTACTTTAGCACGAAATGTCATACGGTTTTGTCCTCTAGTACAACAACTTCCCAAGAGGTCACCTATCCTAGGATTGCTCCAACTTGAGTACACTTAACTTCAAAGTTTTGACATGCTTCGAGCCACTACACCAAAAGGTACCTCGATAATTTAGATTTCCATTACCTAGTTCTTAAAGGGTACGACAATCCACTCCTTTTACAAAATTGACATCCTCATCAATTTCATTACATAGGTCCAAGACCACTATTAGGTAGGGACTTACCCTTCTGACTAGTAGAGTGCTTTGATACCACCTATAATGACCCAATCAGAACTCCTCCCACCGAGGTATTATCTGCTTTGGCATGAAACGTCGTACGGTTTTGTCCCCTAGTACAGTAGCTTCTTAAGAGGTCACCCATCTTAGGATTGCTCTAACTTAAGCACATTTAATTTTCTGAGTTTCAACATGCTTTGAATTGTTACACCAAAAGGCACCTCAATGATTTAGAGTTTCATTACTTAGTTCTTAAGGGGTTCTATACCCTAAACTCCTATTGGAGCTCTTGAATCTTAAGTTCCAGCTCAACTCTCTTACTCGCTAGCTCTAGAGAAGTGTTTTTGGCATATTCACACTTTGTTACCTTTATCGCCAACTCAATCTGTAACTTAGAGACTGACGCATTAAGTTCACCATTAAGCTGTTCAAGCTTTGCCCTAGCCTTCTTCTCCTCTTCTAACTTCTTAGAGAGTTCAACCTTTGACTTTTTCTCTTCCTTTAGCTGAGCTTTTAGTGCTTCGGCCTCCTTGCTAGCACCTTCGGCCTTCCTTTTCCTTTTGCAGTTTAGCCTCCAAAGCAACATTCTGCACATAGCAACGACTGAGACGTAGGTTAACCTTGCGGAATTTCTTATAAATTCGCTTGGAATAGGACTTTGCCTCCTTAAAATCCTCTTATGTACTAAGCACACTTAATCGAAGATCCTTTACCTCTCCCAACAGCTCTTTGTAGTAATTAACCCAAAGCAACGTCTAAGCATGGTACTACTACACAAGGATGAGAATGTCAATAGTGAAAAGAAGACAGAAAAACAGTACAAAAGAAAGCGACTTAGAGTAATGAAGTTGCATTTGGTGGTTCAAAGAGCTAAGTTGGCCCATCAACTCAAGGGGGTCATCGTATTGGTGTATTGATGTCATCTCCAGGACACTCCAGTTAGCAAAGGTGAAAGACCCCATAGAGGCTTCCAAGCTAAGAGCCTGGTTGTACAACATTACGTCGTTACCCTAAACACCCCACTAGGGCCTGAAGATCTTTGCCTTATGTTACTTGGTGGCCAACTCGAAACCACCATCATAAAGGCGAAGATTCCTGGACTCATACAAAACCTCCTTATAAGAGTCCGGAATGATCTTCACAATCTATTATTTCTCCAAGGATTCATCTTAGGCCTCACTCATTTGGTTTATGGCAAGATAGGGGTGACTAGATGGGAGCCGCTTTAACAACAATTTGTTGGGTAGCACTGGTAGCTTGGTCCTTTTATAGGTTGGTACCTCCTTCCTCCCCTCTTTAGGGAACTTCCTCTTCTGTCTTGCTAGCTCCTCAACAGTGTTGACTTCAGGTCTCTTTCCCTTGTCCTTAGAGGGCAAGGGACGTACTATTAACTCTAGCTCATCAATAACAAGAATGTTGTCTCCTACAATAATGGGCTCGAATGCGTGAGTAAAGTTAGCCATAAGGGAGATAGTGCTCACCAGTTCGGTGACCACTAACTCAGTAGAGGTATCGCTGATAGGAACCCCTTGAGGATAAGCGAGCAGCTCCATTTGGCTAGTCTCCTCTACAATTGACATAGGCTTCAGACCTTTGCCATCAAGGATGGTAACCTTAATGATTAGCTTCACCCTACTTTATTGTTACTTCAGTAGCCCTGGCATAGAAAGATGTAGCAACTCCCTAACTTCAGCCAACTTCTCACCTATAAAGAAATAAACAAATAGTATCAACACAAGGTAAGTATATTACACAAACTCACTAACTCTACCGTGACCAGTACAAGTGACGAAGACCCCCTATTCCTCAAAAACATTGTGAACAAAGTATAGCTTTAAATAGGCCTATGCTGGCACAATGAAGGAAGCGATTCATGCCAAGGACAAACCTATACCTTCTAACTATTTCCATGCAATTTCCTTCTTGATAGCCTTCTCCATGCTTGGGAAGAGCTCGAAGATTAGTCGTTTGAAGTACCACTATACTATCTCTTCAATACTAACCTCTTCACCATTCCTTAAAGCCATAAAGGCCTCAATCTCTTAGTGACCCCTACGTCATTTAGGTCATGCTTCTTTTGAGGCCCAATTCGAACCAATGAAGTCTAGAAGTTTACCTTCCCAAGTAGCTCTAACACTACAAACTTGTCTTACCAATTCTTCACTAACAAGTTAAAGCCCCCAAATAATTTCTTGCCCAAACGATTTTGGAGATAAGTCCACCCATTTAGAGACTTCCATAGATAAAAGTGATTAAAGAGCTCGAGCATAGTTTTCACTACCAATTATTCACACAAGGCCTAGAAGTTCTATTGGTGCATCATATCCTTTGGAGTTATTTGTGGGTTTTACTTACTTTTCATTCACTTTTTTTTTCTTTCACACATTCTCCATCACCCTTTTCAAGCTTTCAATAAGATTAGACCCATTTAGTAACCGGCCTTGTCTATTCTTGGTTACAATACACATTATCTTGGTATCAAAGCGGAGGTTTCTCTTGAGTTGTAGTAGATTGTTTCAAAGTTATATCTATACTCTGTTTTGCGCGTGTGAAACAGAGTAAGTTATTGTATTTGTTTAACTATTGTATTTGCTAGCTGTTAAATTTCTGGTTTGTGGAAACACCTAATCAAAGAGTTTGAAAACTAAAATCTTTTAGAGAAAATGACGAAACAAAGTGTTAACATTAGTGTTGGAGATGACAACAGTGGAGTTATCTACCATGGTTAACAATCTTAAGGTACCCCTAGGAGCACTCACGAGAGACTTGATGAGATGGTTAACCTCTTAGTAGATTTAATTTAAACTGTTCATGCATTGGCTTACTGACTTGCTAAAGCTGCGCATAATACCCCACAAGCTGCCTAACCTGCGAGAGGTTAGAACCCAACTTGATAAGTTTAAGGTAGAAGAGTAAGTGGACAAGTAACGAGAGTGATTAACTTAAGAGATCTAGGAGAAGAGGATGAAAAAGAGTATTACGAAGAAGAAGAGCGAGTTTGAGCACCCAGAGCCTCTAACCAAGTAAAGCTTTGGATTCCGAGCTTCAATGGGTCTGGAAGTGCAGATGAATATTTAGAGTGGGAAGAGAAGGTAGAGCATAAGTTTGACTATTACTAATATGAGAATTATGAGAAAGTGAGAACTGCTGCTGTTGAGTTCTCCTGATATGCCACCATGTGGTAGAAGAATTTCTAGGCTATGAGGAGACGAGAAGGATACAAAGAGATTATACTTAGCCTAAGATGAAGAGAATACTCAAAATAGATTTGTGCTGATTACTTATTTGTAAGATACTTTTAATTAGCTTTAAGAGCTAAGACAAGGAGGTCGATCTGTTGACGAGTATGTTTAAGAATTTCAAATGCTTATGATCCGCTATGAAGTAGATGAACCACCAGCACAAACAATCTCTAAGTTCCTTACTGGATTGAGAGGTAACATTTGAGACATTATGGAACTCTAAGATTCACCGCAATGGATGAAGTCATTCGAATAACTCAACGAGTGGAGAGGTAGAAAAGAAGTCGAGTATCGACTAAACTGCTGACTAACTGACTTGGATAGGGAAGTCACTGAGCTCAACTAAGTACCAAGCTAATTCGAAGGTAGATGTTTGAGTCGAGTAGACAGGCTAACCTAACAATGACGTACTAACCTGAACTTATGAGAAAGGGCAAGGATCTGGTAGGAGGATGAGCTAAATCAAGTACTTCAAGTGCTAAGGGTTTGGACATATGGTTACTCAGTACCCGAACTAAAGAACTATGGTCATCAAGGGAGATGTCCCGAAGCTAGAAGAAGAGAGTATCGATGAGGAACCTGAGGAAGAGGGCCTTACCAAGAAAAAAAGTTTCTCATGATAATGAATCAATTAAGGAGGACGTGTTTATCTAGGACTTAGATCAGTTGATCTTGGTTGTCTGATGTGCAATGAACTTAGAACCTTCACACGAGGAGGAGTAGAGGGAGAACTTGTTTGATATCACCTGTAGGGTGAATGATTAGGTGAGCACACTAATTGTTGATAGTGGAAGTTGCACCAATGTAGTATCAACTGATCAGATCACAAGGTTAAGGTTGCTAACTATTGCACACCCAAGGCCGTACAAGTTGCATTACTGAGTGAGAAGAGAGCATTCCATGTCACTCGACAAGTACTACTGCCGATCATAATTAGAAATTACTTTGACGAGATTTCCTACGCTGTATTGCCCATGTGCGCCTCACACGTGTTGCTTAGTCAACCATGGTTATTCGATAGAAGAGTTATCCATGACAAATACAAGAATACGTATGTGTTCAAGAAGGATGGCTAGAAGATTGCACAAAACCTAATGTTGTTGATTGAAGTTAACAAATTACAGGTTAAACTTAGTTGTGAATTGAAGAAGACTCTAATGATGAATAGAGCTGAGCTTTGAGAGGTCATCAATACCGACAAGTCGACCTTCATGTTGGTTAAACGTCTATTAGAATTGAAGGAGCGGGTTGAAGTACCCTTGGAAGTGAGAGCGTTGCTAAAAGAATATGCCAATCTATTCCTAAAACAGTTACCTGATAGGTTACCTCCAATCTAAGGTATAGAACACTGCTTCGACTTAATACTTGGTGCCGCCCTGCCAAATAAGCCAGCTTATATGGTGAGTACCGAATAGGGTTCTAAACTCCAACGACAAGTCAATGAACTATTGGAGAGGGGTTATGTTAGGGAAAGCCTTAGCTTTTATGTTTTTCTAGTGCTTCTAGTACCGAAAAAGGAGTATACCTATGAATGTATGTTAATAGCTAAGTAGTAAATAAGATAACGATAAAATACAAGTATTAAATTCCTAGGTTAGAAGACATGCTGGATGAATTGAGTGGGTTTAAGATTTTTAGTAAGATTGATATGAAATATAGCTACCATCAAATTTGCATGAGGCCTAGAGATGAATGGAAAAATATGTTCAAAACTCGGCATGGACTCTATGAGTGGATAGTCATGCCATTTGACTTGTTGAATGCCCTAAGCACTTTTATGCGACTAATAAACTACGTGCTAAGAAATCTAATGGGGAAGTGTGTTGTAGTGTACTTTGACAACATCATCGTGTATAGTACTAACATGTTGAGTCACTGTAAACATCTCTATACCATGTTAAATATCCTTCGTGCTAAGAAATTGTTTGACAACCTTAAGAAGTATTGTTTTTGCTAGGAGGAAGTGGTATTCTCAGGCTATGTAACAAGTGGGAGAGGCTTACGAGTAGATAACGAGAAGATCCGAGCAATCGTTAAGTGATTGACTCCTACAACTTGTGCTAATGTGAGAAGTTTTCATAAAATGGCTTCCTTTTATAGAAGATTTATTAGGAATTGAAGTACCCTTGTTACACCACTTATTGAGCTAATAGAGAAGAACACCAACTTTCAATAGGAAGAAAAAGAGGAGAGAAGCTTTACAAAGGTGAAAGAAAGATTGACCTCCACACGTGCTATCTTTGCTTGACTTCGAGAAAGTATTTGAGCTAGAATGTAACGTGTTAAGGATTAGAATAGGCGTTGTCTTAATATAGGAAGGTCAACCAATAGCCTACCACGATGAGAAGCTCAAAAGACCTCAACTAAACTACTCTGTATATGACAAAGAACTGTTGGCACTGATCCGAGCACTGTGAGTCTGGCAATATTATCTACTACCGAGAGAATTTATCATCTATACTGACCATAAGTTCTTAAGGTACCTCCGAAGTCAAACAAAGTTGTCAAAGTGATCGATAAGATGGGTTGAATTCCTTGAAAGATTTAATTTCGTAATAAAATACAAACAAAGAAAGAGCAACGTAGTTGCATATGCTCTTTTGAGAAGACATGTACTCCTTACTGAACTACAAACAAGATTATTTGGGTTTATGAGCATTAAGGAATAATACTCTAGGGATCTATACTTCGAACCCATACTTGCACGTTGTGTCAACTGGAAGATAATGGATGAGTATCATATGGAGGATGAATACTTGTTTCAAGGAATGAAATTATGCGCATCGACCTATTCATTAAGGGAATTACTGATCAAGGAAGCTCACAGTAGAGGACTCTCTAGGCATTTTAGGAGAAAGAAGGACTTATGCGCTGTTAAATGGTCGTTTCTTCTAGCCAAGAAATAGGCATGATGTGTACTGAGTTGTAGAAGGTTGTAGTGTGTGTAATAAAGCTAAATGTTAAGCTAAGTAAGGGAAAGCAATGCCTTTGCCTGTTCTAATGAGACCATGGACTGAGTTGAGCAAAGACTTTGTTCTCAGATTACTACGAACTACCTGAAGCAAAGATTCTATAATGGTTATCGTAGATAGGTTCAGCAAGATGTCACACTTTGTGCCTTGCTCCAAAACTAACAATACTTTGGCTATTGCTTCTCCTTTCTTATAGGAAATTGTTCGGCTACACGGTGTACCGAAAAATGTAGTGTCAAATAGAGACGTAAAGTTCTTGAGCCATTTTTGAAGAACTATATAGCAACAGATGGGAACCAAATTACTATTCGACACTTCCTATCACCCCTGAACCAACGGCTAAATAGAGATAGTCAACCGTACCTTAGGAGTGTTGCTTCAAGTTACAATAGCGAAGAATTTGGTTGATTATGACGTCTGCTTGCCAATGGTGGAATTCGCTTACAATCGGGTAGTACATGACACCACTAAATAGACCCCTTCAAAGTTATCTATGATTTTAATCCCAAGTTACCCTTTGATCATACCCTTGTATCTATCTCCGAGTAAGAAGACCTTGACACGAAGGCCTAAGTACAATCCCTTCAACAAATCTACAACAAAGTCATTCGATAGATCGACCAAGCCACTAAAGGAATGTGAGAGAAGGCCAAGGGTAGGACGCCAAAACAATTCCGAGTAGGAGACTTGGTGTAGCTGCACCTCAGTAAGAAAAGATTTCCTAACAAGAGGAAGAACAAGCTATTTGCAAGAGCTAAGAGACCTTTCATAATCTTCCAAAAGATCAATGACAATGCTTATAGGTTGGAGCCGCCCGAAGACTATAAAGTTTCTAACACCTTCAATATTCCCAACCTCAATCCATATCACCCTAATGAAGAACTGATCGAAGACCATTCGGATTTGATCCCAAATTCAAATCAATTTAAAGGGAATGATTGGAATTAGGCTATTGGGCCTTTGACCCACAATCGAGCCCAAGGACTAGAGGAGCTGGCAGAGCGAATCCTCCTACTCCAATCGATTCTTGTTAAAGTTGAATATCTCTTTGATGAGCTACTTTGCATGCCGAGCTGAACGACTTCCCATCTCTTAGAGATTGTATACCGAATCGAAGAATGCTGAGACATCTTCCAAACCTCATGCACTTACTCGCTTATGTCCAAACCAACCACTTGCTTGGCATCACCCTTACTGAAAGGTCGAGAGAGAGACCCCGGACTAATCATCAGTCACCCCTGCTCGGACAAGCAATCTGATAGTATTCTTTTCTCTACATCCTCCAATGGCCTCACCAATATATCTCTACCATGTATACAAGATCATGTGTAGAATCTATTATACTAATTATTGTTTCCTTAAATATTCATTTTTACCTTTTGTACACTTTATACATTACTTGTTTGGGAAATACCTTTTTTGTCTTTTCCCCTTATAGGCAAGTTGTCCTCACTTATCGAGTATAAATACCCTTGTACTTATAGCTAGAAGGAGATTACCATTAATATACTAAATGTTTTTCATCTCATAAACATTGATTGTTTCCTTTTATTTCACTCTTATCCTAATACTTAAGTAAGGCTAGGTGGCGAGTAACTTTACCAAACCAATTCGTACATCATATTAAGTTATGCCGTAAGTCCTTGAAAGTTCAATTGGTGCGTCATATCTTTTGGAGCTATTTATGAGTTTTGCTTACTTTTCATTCACTTTTTCGTTCTTTCATGCATTCCACATCACCCTTTTCAAGCTTTCAACAAGCCTGGACCCATTCAGTAACCAGCCTTGTCTGTTCTTAGTTACGATACGCATCACTACCCATCTACTATAGACTCCAATGGCTAAAAGACAAGGATAAGATTCAAAGACCTACTCAATAAACACTTCCTACAATCTAGGACCACATCAGACTACATGTCTCTAACATCTAAAATGTGCAGATGTGCCAATTGTCTACTAACAGCTCGACCACTTCCAACCACACTCCTTTATAAATAGAAGCCTACTCACCAATAGCGAACTACTTGATACTTTACGTACAAAGCCTTTTTATTGTGTTATTGCGTACTTACTCTCCTCATAAACACCAACTGACTTAACCATCAAAATGACCATACCGAACAACACTTCGGTGCCCCTTACTATTTAATATTTTGTAAGCTCAGTCTAAGCGAAAAGCCCAATCCAATCAATAATCCTTACTAACTAAAACCTAAAGATGATAGGTAAAATAGTATTTTCTAGGTTATAAAGTCATCTCAGTATATAAATACACAATTATAACATATTATTTCATAACGTCAATATAATGCACTCTTTTTTCTATTTTATTATACAATTTAACCTTGTTTATAAATACGTACATATTTGGTTTTGCATTAAAACCTATTATGATCTTGTATGGTCTAATAAGACAAGTAATAATACCAAGCTTGTTATATCCCATGTGCTTCTAGTCCCATATGGATTGTGATATCCCATGTCTATTAGCATAATTATTGAGTACTTTTAACCTTAGACATTGCAAATCGTATTAGAGTTAACCCCCTACTACTAAATAGATGATTCAAGGACTATTTTTCCATAGTTCAAAGAAGAGGTCTGAGAAGGACGAGGAGTATCACTAAGGTTCTGACTCTTAGCATGTTTTTAAGATAATCTATAGGTTAAGGATGATAGAAATAAATCGAACTATACTTTACATCGAAAAGGGGGGAGATATATAGGCTCAATTGTAAAGTTTCAAAATGAGGGCATTGCATATTTAAGGGGGAAAGGCAAAGGAAGGATTGTAATACCTCATGTTTTTGTAAAGGGTTTGTAATTCCTCATTTATTTGTATTTTCACATGGATTGTAAGAGATGAGTTGTATTGATTTATAAAGTTAATGTAGTGAATGATATGTTAATACTAGTAAAAAACTTTAAAGCTAAGAGGTTGAAAATGTCCTATTAGTATTTATTGGCATTACTATTAGCTACTTTTATCTTAGGGCATCATATGATCTCATATATGGCCCAATAAGACGAGTAATGTAATAGATGAAAATTATGGCTTATGATTTTTTTAAGACTTTTAGTTAGAGGAATACTTTTGACGGTTGTAATTTACTTAAGGTTTATTGTGTGAATCTCTCCAAAAGCTTTCGTAATTGTGCATACACCCTTAAAAACATTCGACCTTTATGTATCCCTTCCACCTACAATGATGACATGTCTTCTTACTGAATCTAGATATGGAGCTGATCCTATTTTGCAAACTTACTATTTTGACCCTCTTACAACTAATCCCAGAGTCTACTCATTAGATATAAATTACTTTACCCCCTCATTGTCAAGTTTATCATTTCTTACCAAAGGAGATTTTACATCCTCAAAGGTTAAATTTTCATACTCATGAATTATCACTACCAAAAGACACTAGAAGAGGATAACACTGAACTTAATTGTGAAAGTGCCCATTCTTCATTGTTAATCTTGTTATCAGTACTCTTTAAATCATTAATTATTGATTGAAATTCATATAGATGACTCTCAATTGAATAACCTCCAAATATACTTAGGGTTTACAACCTCTACTTGAGAATTGACTTGGTTAGTGACTTTATCATGTATAGGGTCTCAACTCTTGGTCATAGTCTGTTATCCAAAAACCTCTTGCAATACATTATTTGAGAGGCATAATTGTGTGGTACTAAAAACTTTGCAATCCAATTTATCCATTAATCATTGGGCATATTAGTAGGCCTCCTCAATTCCTATAGAAGCACCTTCTTTGAATTGTTGTAAACGAAGAAGTGCCAACATTCACACTTGCGATAGAATAAAATTGGTGTCACCATCATACTTCTCAATTGATGGCTTCATTAATGACATATCCTCTGTAAATTATTTCTCCCAATAACAGAACTAATGATCTTGCACATTTTTCAAAACTAGAGTGACAACAACATAGATAAGCAAAACTATCAATATGACTTTGATGCCAAATTGTTAGGATAGAAGCACGAGTGGAAAATGAATAATAAACAATAATAAGTAAAGGATTAAGAAAGAAGGAAGTCACACAATAATTTACATAAAAAACCCTGATGTGAGAAGATGGAAAAAGATGGTTAATTTACTACCACAAAGAAAAAAGGAAAGTACAATAGAACTTGAGATTCTCTCAACATCACACATAGTCTAATACGGAGTTCTGATTATAGATATGAATGTTTTTCCAAGATGCGATGCATGTAAGGTAATATGACATTGTTACAAATTAAAATCACTGGGACCGTATAAATGAACGTATACTAAAATAGATGCAAGATACTGAAAACGTATAAGAAATCATCAAAGCAAAAGCCTTACACAAAAATCATAAGGAATGAAGCTACAATAGTTGATCTGAGTCGACCATACAATTTTAAAAACAACTCATCTAGCAAACATAAGCAGAAGGGAGAAGGATAAGGACGAATAAGGTTACCTTCAATACACTGCAGGGCCTTCAGCTACCGCATTGTTAATTGCATGTATTACTAGTGTATTTATCAAATTGTAGCGAGTGTTATATTGTAGAGTAAATTGAACTAAAATGGAAACGACTAGTGTAAGACATATATTCCAGAGTAATGAAAATGAACTCCTTGGGAATTTTCACTATGAGATCAAGGTTTAATACTATTTGATTTTGACAAGGAATCTGTACCATACACGTTAATTAGAATAGAATGATACAAGCTTAAGGATTAGAATTACGTAAAGAGAACTTCTATTGCGGGCAAAATCATCGGTCGATTCTATTTAGATATTGATCAATGGGCAACCTCCCCCCGTTCCCACTTCCTGCCTAATTTGGTACATTCTTGTGCTATGAAGGCTAGAAATCATGTTGTTGTGCCCTAATTTTTGGAACCGTGCCCCAACAATATTACATGAAGGTACTTCGATTTGGATCCACACATGAGCATGGTTATAAGTGGCATGTGGAAGTTGCCGTGTCTACTTACAAAAATAGTTTTACTACTATTCTCTTTGCTCTTTCAATGGAATAGACTAAATTTTTCAACAGTTGTAAAAAAATCAATAGTAGTTGGCAAATATATATATATATATAAAAGTTCTTGTGTATATATTGGGGTTTGTGTTTCAACCAAAGTTGTCGGTATGTTAGTTTTTTTAAACCATGGAATTTGTTTTGAGTTGGTAAGTGGATACCGATAACGTCAAGTGCGTAAAATTATTTTATTGCGTGCAATTTGTTGTATAGAAATGGGTAGGGTATAGGAGTACCCGCCGTGTTTTTAGCTCTCCCCCTTGGTTGTTTCATTAGTTTCAAATTTTAACGAGCAGCTAGCAACGGCACGGGAAAAAGAGCCACTTCTCTTTTAAAGGTTCATTTTAAGAATAATTGCTATATTCTTGGCGGATGTTGAGGACAAGATTATAAAAATCGCTTTATTGGTTTATTGAAGACTGTTAAAATTTTATAAGACCCTACATTTATATAAAATTAAATGTGATATGTGAGGAAGTCGACTCTCTAAATGTTCGTAAGGTCAAACCATAAGCATGTGGAATGTGGTCGCTTCCTTAACCTCTCGGATCAAGGAGTTACGGCATCATTATTAATGTAGATCTAGATCATATATATATACACTAGTGATGTTATTTGAGATTTCTTTTCCAGAAAATTTTACACTGTGTTTGACAAAGAAATCGATGGAAATGAGGAAAAAAAAGAAATAAGTGAAAATTGAAAGAAAAACGATTTACATTTTGTGTTTGGAAATTTAGAAAAGAAATTGAAAAAAATATATAGAAATATTTTTGGTTTCCTTTGTTTTTTTTTTTTCTACTAACTATATTACAACTTGAGGAAGAAATATTCAAACGTAGTCCATTCCATTAAACAATACTGATCATGCCATTAAATTACAATAGTCTAATCAATTTCATTTTCTTTATTGAATTAGTTTTACAAAAGCAGATAGAGAGACATCAAGTTAAGATTAGACAAAATCACTTATCCCTTTTTTATTTTCACGAACATTACAAAGGATAATTTTATAAATATATCACATTTACATCCATTTCCCTCCTTTTCTCTTTAAAGAATAGTGTTCGAAGTGGAAACGTTTTTACTTATTTTCTTTGTATTTCACCCGTTTCCACTCCTCAATCAAACTATTAGATACAAGTTGATCCGTTTCCACCACTTTCCTTTCCTTTTCGCCATTTTACCCCTATTGAAACATAGTGTTGAGAAAAGGAAAAGGAAAAGAAAAAACTCATAGTGTCATGCATTTTGATTGTGTTTGACTTCCGAGGATGTGATAGAAGGGCTAAACCTTTAATTGTCGGTAGTTCCTCTGCAGGGGAAGCAAGGCCCATTATATATATAGTGCTTTATGTTGCAAAAGAAAATCGATTAATACCATCACACGACCACACAACGTGTAAAATTACTTTTAGGGAAATTACAAATACAATGGTTAAACTATTGATCAAGCATTTAGATTGCTAAATTTCAATATATTAGACTATACTTTTTTATAATTTTTAAAAATGTCATATGCTTCCCAATCTATTGCTATTTATAGTTTCACTTAGTGATGGTTTTTGTATTTTAGTACTTAGAGATTATTTATATATTTTTAAAATTTATAGAAACATAAAGTTAAAGTTTGAAGAGTTAAGAGATTTATTTGAACTTTTACTAATAAATATAATATGTGATTGTCCCATAACCTCTTTTTCCCAAATTTACAAATTAGCATTTGCATGACCTGTCCCCACATGCTTTGTGGGTAATAATAATATGTGTCCATGCAAGTGTTTAATTATATGACACTACAAATGGTAACGCAAATATGAAGACACCTTTTATGGTGTGACTACATTTGTAAGTTGTACAGCCATGAGTGGCCGAGAGGTCAAGGTGACAGCTGGTGCTGAGGATTAGACAAAAATGTCACATGAGTCTTAAACGAGTGTTTAATAATTCCGAACACTTGTTTTTCACTTGGAAAAGGACTCCCAACCAACTGACATAGTACTTGGTTTGATCATTAATACTCAAAAAACACTTAATATTTCCGAGGTTCTCGTTTATGTCTTCTTAGTTTTTACCTATTTCCACTTCCTTTCCCCCCTATTACGTCGTCGTCCACATAGGTTTCCTTTTTAATGAAGAACAAAAACAAGCACCTTTTGGAGCATGTAGGAAAGTTTATTTCCATTCAGCTTGTGGTTCAAATATACAGCTCTATGGAAGTTCGTAATCCATAAGAGGTGGCGCATAAATGTGCACCTTTTTTTTTTTTTTGTTTTTGTTTTTGTTTTGGATGAGTGACTGAATGCAACGGAAGAGGTTGATTTGGTTTTGTTGAATAACATTCATATTATTAACTTATAAGAGTTTTAGAAGTGAAGATTTACACTAAAATGACATATTCAAGGTTTCATATGCTCTGGTTTCTCTAGTCAGTATTAGTGTTAGAACGAAGAAATGAATGAATAAATATTATGAATATCATACACATTTTTTTAAAGAAAAGAAAAACTACATTAGTTGAATAAACATTTACGCATTTGGCATATTTATTAATTATTGTTATTGCCTAGAGGATTTGCTATTGAATAAGACAGTGATAAAAATCACATGAAACGGTTATTTTTTGTAAAAAAAAAAAAATTTTGCCAACTATAGAAAACAATGGATTCAAATCATAATCTATCTCATGAAAAATCAGTAACAATGTCACTTGATTAGTACAAAATGGAATTTAAAAGCCAAATTAATTGCCTCTATTGCATTAGAGCATATCCAAATTTTATTGTCGCTTTCTATGATTCAGAATGAAACGTGGACTGTATTGTTTGAAACACGTCTAGTAGTTTAATTATAATTTGTTGGAACACATTAAATAGTATCTCCGGGGTTTGAATCTTCTATATTTCCATTCTCTCAGATTTTATTGATTTTTCATTCTTTAAATATTGCAACATATAATCCATAGTTTAAACCACGAGAAATAATTAATGATACAACAATATTGTAAAATTGTTCAAGAACTTTGAGTAATTCTAACAATTCATTTGAGAATTGATAGAAACCGTGTTCCAAGGAGAGTAAGTACCTCTCCTATTTATTATGGATGGCGATTCATATTGTCGTATCATTTTTCGTATCCGAATTTAAAAAGGTTCATTTTAAGAAAATTTCAATTTATGATATGATCCGTTTATTAATCGTGTCTAAAAATTTAAATCTATAATTCGATCCATTTAATTAGTGTGTCTCATGTCTGAATTGGACTTATTTTTCAATTAAAAAGTTTAAAATGAATCTACAAAATACTTATAAATTTAATAAGAGTATTTTGTGGAAATATTGTGATGAGCGCTGTAAACAAGTCAAGTCTAGTTGATACAGTACTAAGCTTAAGTTTGAAATTTTAAAGCTCGAGTTCAATCAAGCTTAAAATCTTAAACTTAAATTCAACTTGAAATGCAATTGAATAAACTCCAACTTGACTCGGTTAAGCTCATTTAAGTTCGAATTATTTAAAAACACATTTTTTTTCTAATTATAATAAAATTAGTGTTCAAACTCAATCTAGACTCAATTGACATTTATAGCCAACTTGAGCTTAATTAAGCTCGAGAATTAGTTGAGCTAACCATTATAAAGCTCAAGTTTGACTTAATTAACTACTCGAGTAACTTGAGTGCAAGCTTGACCCGATTTTTCTTGAATCGAACGCGAGTACATATTGAATTGAACTTGAGTAGCTCACTAGTAATTAACTTGTTTACAATCCTAATTGTGACACCATTTTAGTATTTTTCCTTCTCTTCTTTCTTTTTTTTTTTTTTTACCCCTTTTCTTCTTTTTTTTTTCCCTAGGGGGAAGGGAATAAGTGAACACATAGACACTATGATCAATTTGATACCAATAAGCCCTCTAAACTTGCTTGGTAAAATTTCTGTTATATATATATATACACGTACATATACATTCTCTCATAAATATTTACTTAGCTATGTTTATAACTTACTAAAGGTTTTTGTAAATAATATGTTCAAATGATGTAATTCCTAAACATTTACGCAGCTATATGCTGTAACTTACCAAGAGGGACAGAGAAGGCAATACAACTTGTGAATACCAATGTTAGCAAAGAAAATACTTCTAAGCTAAGGAAGGAATAAGTTTTATAAGATGGAATAAAAGCCAAAAAGTGTTAGAAACCTTAAACTAACATAAAACTAAAAAATGATTGTGAGTGGTCAGTAAAATAAAATAAAAATAAGATAAAATTAAATGTAAGTATTAAACAGTTATTATGATAAACAGGTTTGCCAATTAAACCTATGACTTGTTTATGAAACCTGTTTAATAAATAAGTTTGTAAACAGATCTAAAACTCAGATCCAAATTCAAACATGAATTTAAACGTTTAAATATATCGTGTTGAAGCTTGATCCATTTATTATTTGTATTAATTTTTGTTAATCTAAATCTGTTTTTAATTATGTCTTATGGTATCTAGGTTTACAAGTTAAATCTCAAATTATCAGCCCTACTATTTATATTAGTCATACATAATTTTTTTTTCCCCCTTTTTCCTTGCGAATTCCCTCAAATAAGTGCATTGCATACACTTATCACGCTTTTATAATAAGAAATGTGTAATACCTAAGACATTTGTTATGATACTAGTGCAGTATTTTTATGTAGAAGGTCTACTCTTCTGCTAGCAGCGTAGTGAATATTTTTCAGACAAATTCAATTTTAATACCTAAGACGTTTATTTTATGAGACCATTTTAACATATGATGGCAGAGATACCTAAAATCTTGAGAAAAACCTTTGGAGTAACAAGTGTTTTCCGAACATTAATTAAGGTTTCTGCAGAGAAACTCTTTATGTAATCAAATAGTGATTGAATATGAAAAAATAAGTATATAAAAAATAAAATACTTTTATTTGGCTTCTTTACCAAATGGAGGGATGCACATTATATTTTGCAAATAGAAATACCACGGACACAATTCGATGTACCTCATGGCCAGCCATGACAACGAAAGGACAGGCACAGCTGTTCCCCTGGACACTATTATTCCTCTTTATTACAAGCTTTGGGAAAAAAAAAAAAAAAACAGATGAGATATTCCTTAGGGATTACACATTCTTCACACAAGCAGGCCATACAGAAAATAAAAAAGAAAACTTTTGTTTTGTTTCTTTATTGCTTATCATCGATAAACGTAAACTATATATTGTTTTCCCCCCTATTTACGTTGGTATATGATGAGCAAATTACATTGGGACCAAGAATAATACCTTTTCTCTATTAACGAATCCTAACCAACTGTTTATTATAAACCACAATAACCCCAAGTACCAATATTATTTTATGCAATTCCCAATGTCCCTGTTTTTTCATTTCCTCGGAAAACTGCGGGTTTCTCTCTCTTAGAGGGTGTAATCATGCCCTCATCCATTGTCGAAACATTTTTTTAAAAAATAATACGTCGATTCTTTCATCTTATAAATGAATAGTACAAATACTTATTCCATTTTCATTTCATGTATTATCAGTATATATATATATATATATATATATGATTATTTGTGCAACTTCTCATACCAAAAATAATAAATGATTAAGCCTATTAATCCGATTAATATTAATAATAGACCCCTTTTAACCGCTTATTTTAAAAATTGCAACTTTATAAGTGATAAAATATTAACCACTAATACTTTATAAAATATCATAACCTCGTACCATGCACAACACTTAACAATTGGGTTCCTTTTCTAAACTGAAACTAAGCTGAATCATTCACCTACTATGTTAAAAGACTAACTTTAAAACTATTTGTAATGTCTCGGATTAAACGTAGTGAATAATTAAATTAAAAAATATTAATGAATTCATTTTAATCACTTAAATAAAAAATTATAATATTATATTAACAAAGTATTTACTATATATAATTTTATAAATTGATATTATAATCTTTCATAATTTATATAAAATACTTAATCATAGAGTATTATAGTATTTTTTTCCCACTATGCTGATAGATTCTAATTATTATATGAATCAATGTGCTGTTTGTATAAGAGATTCTAAAAAGGATGTTGTTGAAGAGTTGTTATCCCGCTAGATTAAAAATCCATAAAGAAACTCGTTAACAGTCAAGATTGATTGCATGTTCTATAAAAAGGAAAAAGGGGTATATGAAAATCGACTATTTGCTTTAATAAAATTTCTAATTTGCACGTTCTTACTTTCTTCATGTAAACGTAAATTATTATTATAAGGATTTTACTAATGATTGTCTACACTATACGGTTATTAAGAGTTTAAAAACAAAAAAAGCTTCTTTTTCCGAAAAATAATTTTCTTAGAGCTGCAATATTTTTCCAATCATATGGTAAGAGGTATGATCCTATATATATATATATATATATATGTATGTATAGAGGTGTTAGTATATACCTAGCTGTATAGGCAGAACTAAGAAAGAGTGATCATCTGAGTCAGCAATACCAATAGTCAATTGCCGAAAGATGAAGAAAAGCAACTTACTCACGTGAGCATCACGATCACGACCACAAGTTGGAATACCTATATATATATATATATATAAAGTCTTCTCTTCCCTGTAATTATTATGTTTGGCTACGATTTCTAGGTACAATAATCTTGCATTTGTCGCTGTCACTCTCTCTCTCTCTCTCTCTCTCTCTCTCACAATAAATTTTTACGTTTACGGTCAAAACTACGGGGATGGACTTAACACACCCTCTCGTTCAGGGGTAAGGGATGAGGTGAGGTGAGGCTATGAGAAATTAGGCCTCATGCGACTGCTACCGTCTCTAGATATAATATGTATCACCCTCTACCAGCTACTGGTATTTATTTATAGTCATAAAGCAAAGATCCCCCTAGGGGAGGCACGTGTAAATGCATGCAATAGCATTAGCCGGACTGTTTGCGTGTTTGTGTTGGCTATAGGTCTGCCCTACGTTTAGAAACTAGAAAGAGGGATGAAATGAGCAGCAGATGAAAAAATATGGGAAATGTTTCGGAGAAGAGAGAGAGAGAGAAATAATAGCTGCTCTTATTTGGATAACCAAGGAATGTTGCTAATATGATTTCCTATTTATTTCAAATACCGTAGAAGTATATATTACAAATATAAGATAAGAAAATGAAAGTTTCGTAAACTTTGGAAGCTATTAATTCATTTATTTTTAGCAATACTCTCTATGAAAGTTGTTATCTATAAGAATTGAGATCTATGTGTGGAATCACTTTTTATAAATCATGCTTCGTATGAAAGCTATTTCGCCTATTAATTTCTCTTTAGAATCTACCTATGTCATTAAAAGATCCGGTAGGAAAAAATGAAAAAAGTATAGTCCAAAATGATTATGTTAACTTTCTCTAATAAAATGAAATTAACTTTAAAACAGTAGAGATGATCTTATAATGCTCTAAATAAAAAATAACCACTAGTTATATAAACAAATATTAAGATTTTTTTTAATTACTTAATTTAAAAGTTTTTATTTAATATTAATATGATATTCACTATATTAACTTTCTAGACTAATCAACTACTCTCTCTCTCATTTCATGTAAGACTACAAGCACATGGAGAATCACAAGTACAGTCAACTTGCCCATACCGTGCATTTGAACTCTTAAGAGTGATGCCGTGAATGAGGATATAAGCGAGGACGATTTAAGAGGGGAGAGGGGAGCTGCGAGAGAATTAATTGTAATATTTATTTGGAAAAAAATAAAAAAGAAGAAGAAGTGTATAATATTATATGTTTAAAAGCAATAAATGATAATTGGAGCTATACCTTAGTATTTAATGCTTGTGTTCAATTCATCGAGGATAAGGGCTCATTCCTACTGGACTAATTTTTCCATAAACTCTCGCACAAACTATATTTTACTCTCTTCACCTTCTTTATTTCTCTATTTTTTTTCTTTATTGCATATAATTCCAAATAACATGTTCCAACTTCATTACTTTTGTCTTCCTTTTTTCCCTATAATCGTATTGTTTATAAGTTATTATTAATTTGAATATTTTTTATATATCTTTTTAAGATAATTTTAGTAATAGAACTATTAAGGCAATATATATAATGTGCACTTAAGGGAAATAATAGTAAATTTCTATCACTTGAAAGTATTAGTTCACCAAAACTTTTTACCATGTTATTTCAATTCTTAAGGGTATAGGTAAATTTTTTTACTTTATATGTAAATATAAATTATATTATAATATTTTTATTGATTTCGATCCATTTCTAATTCGACCTCAGTTGACTTTCTCGACCCTTAACCCTTTCTTACTCATAGGTTAACATTCCAATCCAGTTTTGATAACATTACTTTTACATCTATCCCAAGATATAAATTATATTTATTAGGTTTGAATAAGATTAGAATTGTGTTTAAGGTTAAATTATATATATGTTTGTTAGCCCATACTAAGGTCCAACCCTTATACTTCCCCTAGGACATTGTATCCTAAAATATCTCTGATCTTTTACTCTCTCTCTCAATGATTCTCAATTTGGTACGTCTCTTTCTCTCTTCTCTTGATCTAGGGTTTGGTCTCAATGTGAGATCCGTGCCTAGATTACCTCTCTGTCTCTTGTGTTTATCTTTGTGTTTGTTGTAAAATTAATTTTCCCTTGCTTTGTTGGATGCAAGGTACACTCTATTCTTAGCCTTTTCGAGTAGGCAAAACTCTAAGAAAAGGGAAAAGAAGAAGACATCGAGATTTTTTAAGGGATGAACTTGTCCCTTTTACTATTACTGTATTCTCTTTTATACTATCTATCTAAATCATATGCTATATTGCTTTCAATTATTTCCTGCTCTTTTTATTGTTACGTTTGCTAATTTTCTATTGGTTACAACTGTAATCTATTATATCTGGTGTATACTAATACAAATTTGTTATGCTACAATGTAATCTTAGTGCCATTTGGGCACCATCCTCGATTTAGTCTTCCTTTTCATAATAGATGTCACCTTATCTTGAAAAACAACTTTATCCCTAAGGTTAGTGTCTGGATAAGTCAATCGAAAAGAGTCCCAATCTTCCTAACTAGTGTCCTCTAGCGCTAATCCTTACCACTGGACAAAAACCTGTAGAATAGGGTGATTATTGTGAAAAATAGTCCTATAGTTCAAAATCACCAAAGGTTTGAGTAAAGGGGAATTGTGAAAAGAGTTGGGAGGGACGTCCAAAGAGGGAATAGAAGAACCATAGGCATTTTTAAGGGTAGAGACATGAAAAATATTGTGAATTTTACAATGGAGTGGTAAAGCAATTTCATTAGCATAAGAGCCTATCCTTCACAAAACCTGATAAGGTCCATAATAACGCTTAGAAAGCTTATGGCTCATATTTTGTCGATGGGACAACTGTTTGTAAGGTTAAAGGCAAACAAACACCAAGTCACCTAGATTAAAATTCACCTCAGTCTTGTGCTTATCAACAAAATGCTCCATTTTAGCTTGAGCTTAAGCCAAAATGACTATGTAGAGTGCACAAAGCTTCATCTCAAGACACCAAATCAAAGTCAACAACTTCAATAGTAAAGGTACCCCTAATATAAGAGGGGATAGTAGGTGTAGATTGTTATGCCCGAACAAAAAAAGTTATAATAATCTCACCGTATAAACCAACTAAGATAGAAGTTAATCTCACAGCTGCTATCGTAGATATAGTCCATATAAAGTATGCATAACTCAACCAACTTAAAACATCTATTTTGATACCTATAAGTAATCAAACCGGTGGTATAGTTTTACAAAATACATGTTCTATATAACCTGTTATCTCATAATACAATAATACTTATATAAACATCTCACATCCAAAGTTATAATTTATAATCAGAGTTTACAAAAAATCATAGGTTTTGCAGACTATTTATAATAAGTTAGGAAACTAGTGAATGTCTTAGGGAATTCCTAGTTAGTTTCCTCAAAATTTAAAAAATAAGTCAAAACTCAGGTTCAGTTGGCTCTTCGTTTCTCATTTTCTCAAAAAACAGCACACTAACTTGAGAGCAGTAGTATCAGAACATCCTAGTTTTCACTCAGTACCTACAAAAAAGTCTATAGAGATATGAGCACAACTAGCTCAATAAGTGGGACAGAGTTAGAAGAGCATTAGATAATCACAAGCAAGGTTATTAATTATAATGAAACGAAATGCAATCAATTAAATGAAACACTGTATAATGTTAATCAGTCCATTGTAAGGTTAGAGAAATTACATCTGCTCCAACCAGAATTAAGGAGTTTTATCGTGACTCAAATCAAACCAAACCTGAACTTATGCCATGGAGAACACTCTTCTCATGTGACCGCCTTCAAACTACGGCCTCTACCCTTGCCGCGACCTCCTGGCCTATCACTTAGGTCTATTAAGGATAGGGAAAAAACCATTTCAACTATTTTTATCGAAGGAAGTTGGTATTTGACCAGCACTCTTAATCGTTTTTCCCTAATGGGTGTTATACATGTCCAGTTTCGTTTTAGTTGAATAATCGTTAGTTGTAATCAAAGGTGGCCAAATAAGTTTATACAATACAAAATAATGTGAGCATGTAAAACAACACACCAAGGAGTTAAACTCCTGTCACAACTGAGTATCACACATACACACGGTATGCGCACAACTAACTAATTACAAACACAACTAGAAATACTCTTGAGTCTTCAAATACTTTAATACAGTATCCCAATAAGCAGTAAAGCTACAATTCTAACTTATCTATCTAGAAGCTCACTATAGAAGACTTGAGTTGTCAACAGTTTGACCACTGGGGAATCCTATATACATAAAATTCAACTCAGTTTTCATAATAATTACGAAAACAATAAGGTTTTATCTAAAACAGTTATATATATAAGAATATATTATCACTATAATATATAGTTTTATTATATATATGTATTGAGTTAAGTTATTAATATTAATAATATACGTAATTTATACTATTACGTATTATATATCGTTTTGATTATATCGAAACGTACTTTTAATTGGTTAAATCACATTTCAATTCCAGTAGGGTTGTCTTAATACATACATTTTAGTAATATTATAGAGTTATAAATTATATTATCTATGATCGTCCAATTTTAATAAAATTAGTGTTGTTAGATTCATACAGACCTAACGACACGTGTTACAAGTCCTATTTTTAGAGATGACTTTTAACGTGAAGTTTGAGCTTTTAATACAGTTATACATATCTATATAAATATTATCATATTATATGTATTTTATGTTATTTAAATTGTATTTTATTTTATTTGTCAATATAATGTTATAATATAAGTATTATTTAACCCTAATATACATATAACATATTTCGGTTAGTAAAATATCATTAATTATATTAAAAATACACTTTTTATCTAATCTAATCAGTATACCTATACATAGTTTTTATTTAACTATTTATTGCATTTTAACCTATTATTGTTAAAAATACATCCCGATTTATAATTTAAGCTATTTTACTATGTAAATTTATAATAAATAGTTTGAGTTATCAAATATTTTTCCAAAAATTCTGATAGACTTCTAAAAATATGGGAACTCAACTATTATTTGGTTTTAAGTTTTCGATCCATCAACCTGTCCCAACATTATTATTATTCACTAGAAATCAATACATGTTCATTTTATCATTTAATTTCATAATTTCCTATTTATTTCACAATTTCAGCTTATTTCATAGTTATTTTTATGCCAAAAAATACAATAATTATTAAAAATATTCAAATCAAAATTCAGGTTACATAGCAATTATTTATATATCGTATACATTCTACACAAAAATTTTTAGCTAGAAACAATATTATTTGATACATTTATTTTGAAAGTCAAACCTCGGATGAACAGTAATTTCTTAAATAAGTATATTAAATATTACGAACTTTTCAAAAATAAAAATATCAAATGAAAGCATGTTTGAAATAACCTAACTAAAAATTTTTTTTCATAATTTTTTGGGTGGATTTGATATTTTTTAGAAATTATTGAAAAATAGGGCAAAATTTTTACTTATTTATTCTTAGGTGCTTCGATGGCCATAGGGTGGTGAGGATTTGTTGGGCCACATAGACACTGGGGTTACTCCTTGGTGGTGAAGTGTCTCAACAATAGATTAGAGGGTGCCTTAGCAATTAATTAACTAACATAATTGCTCTGTTTTTTTTTTTTTCTAATTTTTTCTATTTTCCTACGATTTTTTTCTAAATTTTCCTTGAAGTGTGTTTGGTTTTTAAAGAAGCAAATTGATGTCCTAAGTCTTTTTTATAATTGTTTGGGTCTATTGCTATCTACCTTCTATTTTTTTTCCTTGCTTTTCCCCATTAATTTCAAGTAAGAGGTAGCTTCTAAGGGTGAATTGCCTTTTGATTCAGTTGATTTTAAGTTTTACAACATGCCACGGTAGTTCTCCAGCAATTTCCTAGTTGCAATAGGATTTGTAATTATCTTAGTATTTTAAGCATATTTTATTAATATTTGGTTATTTATTAATATACAAGTATATATTCAATGTATATACATCACGTATAGTATATAATCATACTCGTATAATTATGATTCTATCATATCTTTTATTTTTAAGATATGTTTCTTAATTATTTTCATGAATTCAACACATAATATATATAATTAAGTAATTTAGGGTTAATCTATGGGTATAATTATTATTTATACCGAGCATATTTATAAAAATACGTATATATTCGTATAGTAATTTACACTATATTATCTTATTTTATAACATAATTTACTTATATATAAGTTCTTGTCCTATTCCAATCTCGATTTTAGGAGTTCCAAATAATTTGGTACTATATTAAATAATCATACTTCTAGGGGGGAAAATTGGGATTTTGAGTTACTATTTCCAAAATCTAACTTCACTATATTATTTTAACCAACTTTTCTATTTTAGTTGTAAAGTTTGGGTTTAAACGGATAACTTTTCTTAAAAGCCCTAAATCTAGACTTAGTTGTCTTAAACTCAATTTTAGGAGCTCACAAAAACCAACCATAGACTATCTCAAAGGGAGTGGAATGTGCTCCCTTATGAAAACATGTATTATAGACAAACTTAGCCTAAGGAAGGAATTTAACTCACATAGAGGGAAAATCCATGACAAAACTTTTAAGATATTATCGGATGGTCCTATTGAGTACCTTAGTTTGACCATCACTTTAAGGGTGATAGACACTAGACATGGAAAGTGTCGTGCCACTTAGAGTAAATAATTCCTTCCAAAATTTGTTCATGAAAATAAAGTCTTTATCGCTAACAATGGTTCGTGGGAAACCATGAAGCTTAACAACTATGTGTAAGAATAAAATAGCAACTTTGGCTGTTGTGTAATGAGTGTCAAGGGCACCTAAGTGGCAATATTTAGAGAGATGGTCAATAACCACAAAAATAACAGTATAGCTTTGGGACTTAGGAAGACAAGTGATGAAATCCATGCAGATGTCTTCCCAAATACGGTTAGGGATAGGGAGAGGGGAAAGCAACCTAGTAAGTGAACGTGTAGAGTATTTAAGTTGCTAAGAAATGACACATTCTCTAACAAAGGTCTTAACTTGCTCTCTCATACCTTCCCAATAGAATGCAACACTCAGCTTCTTATAGGTTATCAGGAATTCGAAATGACCCGAACAAGGAATAAAATGGTACTCAACCAACAGCGAGGGAATTAAGGAAGATTAAGGCACCAAAAACAACTGTTGGCTAAAATATAAAAAACCACTCTTCCATAGAAGAGGCCATTTCATCACTATTCCTTAGTTCAAGTCAGAAATGAGTTTTTGAAATAAAGGAAGGGAAGAGTACTCTTATTTCAATGTGTCAAGCAACTTGAAACATGGTGTAGATATCCTAAAATAAGAGTATTCATCATCAAACTGTCTTAATAAAGAAAAAACTACCGTATTGTCTTTACCTACCTTATACACTATGGTATAATCATAACGCAGTAGTTTAGAAAGGTACTTTTACTACTTAGGGGTTTGAATCACTTGATTCAATATCTCCTTTAGACTGCGATTATCAATTTAGATGAGAAAATGAGAACCTAGTAAATATTGGCGCCACTTGCTGACAACCTCAACAATAGCATAAAGTTCCTGTACATAGGCAAATATTTTCTGTAAGTGAATGGGCATTCTTTTGCTAAAATAAGCAGTACAATGTTCTTCTTGTAATAACACCACTCTAATGCCTTGCCCAAAAGCATCCATTTCCACAACGAATTGCTTTGTAAAATCAGGTAAGGCTAAAATGGGAGCATGAGTGAGTGAGTTCTTCAACTTTTCAAAAGAATCTACTGTCGATGTTGTCCACTCTAATCTATCTTTCCATAACATATCTGTTAAGGGATTGGCGATAGAAGCATAATCCTTCACAAAACACCTATAATATCCTAAGATACCTAAAAAGGCCCTAAGCTATTTGATGTTTTAGGGAACTTGCCATTATGTAATTGCTGCTACCTTTGTAGGTTCTGGACTCACCCCTCAGGCAGATACTATATGTCCTAAATATTCGATATAGGGTTACCCAAAAAGAAACTTGCTTTCTTTAAGAAGAAAATTATTGTTAAGAAGGGTCTGTAGCACAACCGTGAGGTGAGATAAGTGGTCAACAAGGGACCTACTATACCAAGATATCATAAAAAAAAACGCAAACACAAACATGTGTAAATAAGGTTGGAAAAGTTTGTCCATAATAGATTGAAATGTAGCAAGGGCATTACTTAATCCAAAAGGCAAGACAAGAAACTCATAGTGACCTACGTGAGTGTAAAATGTGGTTTTATGGATATCCTCAAAGTGCATCCTAATTTTATGATATCCCAAACATAAATCTAGCTTAGAAAAAATGCAAGAGCCATGAAGTTCATCAATGGTTGGAATAGGAAACTCATCCTTAATTGTGACTTGATTAAATGCACAATAGTCAATGTAAAAATGCCATGTACCATCTTTCTTTTTAACTAAGAGTACAAGTGAAGAGAAAGCACTTGTACTGTGTTGAATTATTCCTTAAGCTAACATGTCGCATACTTGTTTCTCAATTTCTCCCTTCTAAAAATGAGGATAACAATATGGTTTGACATTAACATATGACATACCTATGGTCAAATGAATATGATGTTGAATGTCTCAAAGAGGTGGCAAAATTTTTGGTGTCTCAAAAATAGGAGAGAATCTGCCCAATAACTCCTTAAGTGAGCTATTGCTAATAGTAATCTTTGATGATTATGAAGAAATCAGCTAAGCCACCATATGTAGAAAGGAGACAACTACATTAGTCTTAATGAGACGCCATAATTGACATAGTCGCCTTACAAAGATACAGGTACCCCTTGATATAGAAAATCCATAATAAGGGAACTATAATCAATAATGATAGCCCCCAAACTCTGAAGCCACTGAACCCCAAGAACAATATCAACCCCTTGACTAGGTAAAATATCAAAATTATCCTCAAAACATAAACCTTGAATATAGAGGGGAACATCCTTACATTGGCTGTCACAAGCCATAGTACTCCTATTACCAATCATCACATGAAAACGTAAAGCAGTTTATATAGATAAGCCCAAATGTTTAACAAGTTGTGATTGGAGAAAATTATGAGTGCTACCGAAATCAACAAGCATTATAACTACATGATTGTTAATATGCCCTTGAAAGCGAAGATAGATAATAGCACACTAATCTGAGTCATGAGTAACACACTCTGTTTCAACAGATTCTATGGATGATGGATGGTCATTGGTATTAATAATGTCAAAAGGCTCAAAAAATTGATCGCTGTCATGATGGAGGAGTAAGAATTTGGGTTTACACTTATGGTTGCGATGATACTTGTCATCGTAGTTATAACATAAACCTTGCTCTCTATGAACCAACATTTCTAAAGTAATAAGGCGTTTGATAGGTAAAGGGGTTGTAGAAGTAGCTAAGGAGGAAGTAAAAGTAGGAGTAGAGGATGACGAAGGTTTGGAAAATTATAAAGGAGGGGTTTTCTGAACAAGTAGAGAAGGATGGGAGTAGGGTTTTGAAACAAGGGAAGTATCAATGTGCTTAGATTCATACATCTTAGCAAGTTAAATTGTATGCATCATGCTAATTGGTTTAGCAATCTGAACATCTCTTCTAATATGTGATTTTAGGCCTAAAACAAAGAAACTCACTAAGAATCCTTCAGAAAGGCCAATAACTCAATTGGAAAGAGCTTCAAAAGCTACCTGGTACTCCAAAACTATGCGTACTTGAACAAGTTTAGAGAGCTTTCCCTAGACATCATCGTAAATAGATAGACCAAAACGTTCTTCCAAAGTTTTTAGAAATGTACTCTAAGTAGCAATTTGAATGTTTCGCTGCATCTATTAATACCTTATAAGTGCAGCATCTTCCATAATGAAAGAAACAATGACTAAATGTTAGTCCTTAGGTATAGCATGGAAAGTAAAAAACTTTTCTACTTTGAAAATCCATCCCAAATTGTCCTCACTCGTACATTTAAGAATTTCTAGTTTAATACCCTTTAAAACAAAATCTAAGGAACCATGGCCACTTGCACCAAAAAATGATGATCCTTAAGTAGGGGTAGGACTAGTACTATTCAAAATAGGGTTATGATTCATATGAACATTATCCTACTTTGAATGAAGTTGCTACATAGATTCTTGAATGTGAGAAGCATTCTTAGAATACTCCTACATTTGAGATTGCATTGCATGCATTGTCTTAGCTAAAGAAGACACCATAGCTTGAAGTTTGTCCATATCAAAAGAATTGTTGTTATTCTTGCCACCACTAGCCATAGATGAGAGTACCAAATTATTAGGCCCACACCAAGGTCGAACCCTTATACTTCCCCTAAGATATTGTATCCTGAAATATCTCTGATCTTTTACTCTCCTTCTTAATGATTCTCAATTCAGTACATCTCTTTCTCTCTTCTCTTGATCTAAGGTTTGGTCTTAATGAGAGATCCCTGCCTAAATCACCTCTTTGTCTCTCATGTTTATCTCTATGCCTACTATAAAACTAACTTTCTCTTGATTTTGTTAGATGCAAGGTACACTCTGGTCATAGCCTTTTTAAGCAGGAAAAACTCCGAGAAAGGGGAAAAGAAGAAGACACTGAGATTTTTCAAGGGATGAACTTATCACTCTTACTATTACTATATTCTCTTTTATATTGTCCATCTGAATCATATGCTATACTACTTTAAGTTATTTCCTACTCTTTTTATTGTTACATTTGCTATTTTTCTATTGGTTACAATTGTAATCTATGAGATCTAGCATATACTACTACAAATCTGTTATGCTACAATGTAATCTGTGTGCCATTTGTGCACTGTCCTCAATCTAGTCTTCCTTTGTGTAACAATGTTTAATCATTTTAATTAGGTTTGAATTAGGCATGAATTGCATTTATTTTCTTTTCTTATTTATTTCCTAGTTTGCTATATAAATTTATATAATATTTTGTATTAATAAAAACATAAGAGAAATTTATATTTTAACATGGTATAAGCATAGGCTACAAATCTCCATTCTTCTTCAATTTCATTTTATGAAACAAATAATGAATTGGATTAATGGATAGTACATACAGGTGCCTTTAGCCACATAACACCCTTTTATACACTTTTATCCAACTAGAAAAATCCCAATCCTATTCATATTAAACCACCAAATGAATAAACCAAAATGGTTAAAACAATTGGGATTGTACAATTGAATGAGCACATTGTCTCAAACAATGTTCTCTTTGTACTCAATTTTCATTACAATCTTTTATTTATGAGTAAGTTGTTAGAAAACATAGATTACGTGTTACGCTTTTCATTCACAATTCTGCTTGTTTCAAGACTTGAAAGATAAAGAGTTATTACACAAGCTGAAGTTAGAAGAGGACTTTGTGCATTGAACCCAAAGTTAAGGTTTATTAATTATCATTTCTTTGTTTCTTCATGTAATTATTCTTTTGGAGCGTCAATAAAATTATCACATAATAGATTTGGACACATTATAATATTAAAATTAAAACATAGTCCATGTTGTTTAGATATGGATGATAGTCATTTCTTTTGTGACAATTATAACATGGCTAAATCTAATTCTTTATCTTTTTCTCTTAGTACTATTTTGTCATATATCTTTGAGCTATTCCATGTTATTTCGTAGAGTCCTTATAATAAATCATCACTCTCTATTGCATATAGTAAGTGACATGAATATGTGTACTTAGACCTGTTAGATTCAAAATAAACACTAAATCCTATCCACCCTTAACAATTTTATATATCCTATATTAAGAATCATTCAATGTCAATCCAAAGTTTATTTGAAGTGACAATGGAAGTGAGTTTCTTTCACATGATTGTCAACATTTTCGAGATAATGGAATAATCCATCAAAGATCCACCACTTATATACTCTAACAAAATGGTAGTGTTGAGAGAAAGTATAGACTCCTATTAGACACTAGTAGTACAATCCAATCACATGCCAATTTGCCGAAGAAATTTTAGGATAAATGTATCGTAGCAATAACTTCTATGATTAATAAAAAGCTTAAACATAGACTTAATTGGAAATTACCTTTTAACATCTTGCTCAACAAATCTCCTTCATATTTAGATCTTAAAACAATTTATTGCAAATAAAACATGAGATAAATTTGATATAAGAGGGCATCATTTTGTGTTCTTACGTTACTTTATAAATCAAAAGAGATACAAACTCTTTGATATCTCTAATAATATCTTATTTGTTAGTAGAAATGTGTTTTTTGCTAAAGACGTTTCTCCTTTTAAGGAAAGCAATTCTGATTCATCAAAAACTTCTTTCATGCCACTATTCCTTTTACTTTCTCATATGATGAAGCAGATTTTGTTCATTTCTTTAATCATCAATTTACTTCTTTAAACAAAAATGACATTGTTTCATCCTCTAATCAACCATTCACTTCATCAAAAACTTTTTCCGATCTAATAGAGCTAAGACTATTCCTTCTTGGCTAAATGATTTTGTTCATAGTGTTCCTTCTAGCCCATCAGCTTTAGTAACAACTTTTAATAAACTATAGCCATTTATTAATTGCCATATCTTAGCACATTTTCCTAAAGACCATGTGGCATCATTGGCTAATGTTTTAATTATCAATAAGCAAATAAGTTATCATTAAGCTAAAAATGATCCAAAATGGATAGGTTCTACAAGTAAGGAGCTTTTAGCTCTTTAAGTCAACAATACATGAAATTAGTTTCTTTACCACCAGGTAAGAAAACTATTGGCTAAAAATGGGTGTATAAGGGTATAAGCCAAATGTTTATGTGAAAAGATACAAGGCAAGACTTTTAATAAAGGGTTATAACTAAGTTGAGGGTGTGTATTATGTGCATATTTCTTCTTTAGTTGCTAAGTTGACTATGATTTGCTTATTGTTGGCTATAACTGCTGTTAAACATTGGTATGATCACTAACTTGATGTCAATAATGCTTTCTTACATAGCTTTCTAGAGACGAGATATATATGAGGTTACTCCATGGATATTTTTCTCATATACCTAGTCAAGTATGCAAGTTGATTTGGTCATTTATGGATTGAAGCAAGCCTCTAGATAATAAAATAGAGAATTTATGCATTTTATTACATCTCTTGGATTTGTGCAATCCAAAAGTGATTATTCACTTTTTGCTAGGATTCAAGGTAAATAATTAATTGTTATTCTTGTTTACATAGATGATATATTAGTTACTAATAGTTCTTTGCCTACTATAGCAGAAGTAAAGTTTGCTTTAAACAAAGCATTTATAATAAAGGATCTTAGGGAGATCAGTTTTTTTTTTCTTTTATTTTTTGGGAAATGATGTTTTTAGAACTGATGATGGTTTTATGCTTAATCAACCCAAGTTTTTACTTGATCTATTATAAAATATTGGATTATCAATTGCTAAACCAACCAAGATTCATTTTCATCAATATTACATTCGTCTTGATCATCACTCGAATACACTCCTAACAGATTCATTAAGATATCATTTCATTGCTCGATGTCTTTTATACTTGACTATTACATGACCTAACATTGCATTTAGAGTTCAACAATTAAGTCAATTCGTTAGTAAGCCACATACAACACATTTTCAAGCTACTGTACATGTCTTGAAGTACTTAAAAGGAACATTTGACAATGGACCATTTTATTTAGTTTCTTCTTCTTTTTCTCTTCTTAGGTACACAAATGTTGATTGGGACACTAAAGTGTTTAAGAGAATATTCTTAATTGGGTATTGCATGTTTCTAGGCACATCTTTGATTTTTTGGAAGACAAAAAAGCAAGCTACCATCTCTACATTATCTACTGATGTAATGTATAGGAGCATGGCACCAGCAACTAAGGAGCTACTTTAGCTTTAATATTTAATTCATGATTCTCATCTTTTAGTTGAATTTTTAGTTATTCTATACTTAAATAGCATATTTGCTCAATTAATAACAAAAAATCCATGTTTTCATGCTTAAACTAAACATATTGAAGTTGATAAATACTTTATGAGAGATCATGTCAATAATTTCTACCTTTATACTTCTCACATGGGCAACCCCCCTGCCTAAGAAAGTTACCTTTAGAAGTTGTGTAGTTTGTATTTCTTTCTATAATATCCCAAGTCAAAAGAAAAGAATAACCAAATCAATAAATACTAATGGGTTCACTTCAACCATTTGACCAAAAAGTTTTAAGCTCATGTTGATAAGGTATTTACAACCATAGCCTTATAAACTAATATCTCAACCTTCCATAATTCATGTGGAGCACTTAACCATAAGATCTCACAACCTCCTCCCCCCTAAACAAGCAACATCCTTGTCATGAGACCTTACAACTTGGCTTAAATCTTCCCCCATTGTCAATGTACAATTCGAGGTACCTATGACCTATAAGTCATCTTGGAAGTATGTAAAGAGCCACACTCTAGTGACACTCTCCACCTTCCTCAGACCTCTTCTCTAAACTAGACCTAAACTCGAATCATCTACCTATTGATAAGTGTACGCTCTAATAGCCTGTGAAATGCCCTAAGCTAAAAGTAATGAATAGCCAGGCCAATAAACACTAATGGGCCTATTTCAACCACTTGACTCAAAAGTTTCAAGCTTATATTGATAAGAAATTTACAACTATAACCTTATAAATTAATACCACGATCTATATAAAACACTTAACCATAAGGTCTCATACTTTTAAAGTTATGTTAACTTGCAGTGAAGCATAAGCAACAAGCTAACGACATACCAAGAATACCTAATCCTTTACTATGTCTCAGTCCATTCTAGTTTCAACCCTATCACATATTTAAGCCAACTAATGTTGCATATATACTAGTATTAAATCTAATGATGGCCACATAAAATTGTAATTACAAGGTACATGCTTAGCAAATTATAATATTCATACCAACTAAAATCATTTTTTCTTTTTTCATTTTTTAAGTTTATGATATCAATGATGTCTTCCTCTTTTTATCCATCTTATATTATATAATTTAGCAACATTTAAGAAATCCACTATTAAGATTTGAAAATATAAAATATCTTAGTTTATAGTATATAAATTTAAAGTTTATCAATAAAAATAAATAACTTTCCCATATTTGAATTTATTCAAATTTTTAAGATTATAACTTAATATATATGTATCTTATTTTCAAGATATCAATGATTTGCCTAAACTTTTGGGGAATTAAAAACTTTATTATTGATTCTCTCTCTCTCTCTCTCTCTCTCTCTCTCTCTTTCTATATATATATATATATATATGTATGTGTGTACGTTCAAGAAAGAAAGTATGTCAATAAGAACCCTTTAGAGAAATCGTACGTATGTAGATAATATTTTTGTAAATACTACATAACATTCATAAGTTAACTTATTTAATTGTAAAAAATTCCTTTCAAGAGCTTCTTTTCACATTGAAATACCATTATCTTACCATCATCATCACACAAATGCAAGCATAATATCACTACCTTCATCAACAATAATTTCTTTTTTGTCCATAATTTGCAATAAGGTTTGAAATTTTTATTATATATGTAAGTTCCTAAAATCTTATTTAGTGCAACTGTATCTAGATTTAGGACCTTCTAGAAAAACTTATTCGATTGCACCTAAATTTCACAATTAGATTAAAAAAATTAGTTGAAGTGACTTAATGAAGTGATATTATAAAAATAATGACCCAAGATCCCAATTTTAGCCTTAAAAGTATAATTATATAATGTAGTATAAAACTCATTGAAACCCCTAAAATCGAACACAAAATGCGACGAAAACTTAAAAATAAATTAATTAAGCTATAAAAGAAAATAATATAACATAATATACTATATGAATATATATGTATTTTTATAAATATGGCTGGTATATATGATAATTATACCGGTAAAATGAAAAAGAAATATATCTTAAAAATAAAAGACATGATAGAAACATGATTATATATATATAATTACTCATTACGTATAATATATATGGAATATATACCCGTATATTAATAAAATTACCAAATATTATGTAATATACATGAAATATTTAAAATTTAATCAAAATCTATCCAAATCAGATGGAAATGGCTAAACATTATCGTGGCATGCTTTCAAACTCTAGAAATAGATGAATCAAAAGCAAAACAAAGAGAAAGAGCCACCATATGCTTAGAAATTAGGGAAAAAGTAAAGAAAAAAAGAGGAAAAAAAGGAAGAAAAATCTAACCACCCCAATTCAATATAAATAAACCCAAGGATGCCAGATAAAATATTTTGGCACTTAGAACTTCCAAAGAAAATTCGTGAAAAAAAATTTAGAAAATAGAAAAATGAAGTTAAAAACAGAGTAGCATACTAAGCTAAAAGAGTTCTTAGACCAATTGGTGATTTGGTGTTGAACTCTACTAGACCTAAGCAAAGCCACCACCACCTAGCACCACCTACAACCCCTCTCTAACCATTAAGTACCCCATCGCTGACGAACACTAGGTAAAAAATCTACCCTATATTTCATTCAATTCTAAAAAATATTAAATTAATCTAGAAAATTATGAAAAAAATTGATTTCTAGGTTATTTTTGATGTATTTTCATGCTATACTTTCATTTTTTTTTTGTAAAATTATGAATATTTTATATACTTATTTAACAAAGTTACTGTTTATCCAAAATTTCAAATCTAAAATAAATATATTAAATAATGTTGCTTTGAAGTGAAAATTTTCCTATAGAATACATGTTATACTTAGTTAATTGCTATGTAGCCTGATTTTTAATTTAAGTATGTTTAGTATTTATTGTAATTTTTACCATAAAATAGCTAGAAATAGGGCAAATCGTAAGATAAATTGATTTTTGCAAAATTAATTAATGAAATTAATATCTACTAACTTTTGAAGATTTGTAATAATGTTAAGACATGTTAGAAATGTAGATAAGGAGTTCTAATTGAAGCGATCACATGCAAGTCACACAAGTATCGCATTACACGTAGCCTTAGAGTAGTGATGTAAATATAATACTCAATGGGATGATTGGAGAGAAAATAACAAGGAGGAGGAATAGACAATCCTGGAGTCTCGAATGCACAAATGACAGACAAGGGAGCCTAAGGGACTCAGGACATCAACCTTACAATTCTTGAGCAATTGAGACCGTTCTTTGCCTAAACGCTATTTGATCTTAAAGAGTAGAGATTTCACAGTGGAACACCATTTCTCTTATCTCTGAATTTGTTTCAAATAAGGAGAAATGATTGAGTATTTATAGGCTTTTGGGCTTGATGACATCCATTGGATTGTCTTAACGATTGAAAGATGAGATGGAGTTTTACTCATTTCATAATTATCTATAATGAGTTTGTAAGGGCCTAAGACTAATAGCTTTCCTCATGGTACGTAAACCTACTTAGGAAAGGTTGGATGCAGATGGATTGGTCTAAGGATCCCTATTCCGAGCTCACTAAGTCAACCAAGCTAAATCTCCGTAAATTATCTCAATTATAGACTAAACTTTCTAGGCCCTATGACCAGCCTAAAGAGTTAAGCTAAATAAATATTAGGTTGGCCTAATATGATATAATAAATTTTTTGCCCTCTATAAGAAATTATTTTGTATAAAAATGATAATATTTGTTTAATTAAATGAAATTTAGGAGTAAAAATGTAATTATGTGTATATAGGCAATAAACTTGATAGCATAAAACTACTTGTTGAATAAATTCCCTATATTTTTAGAAGTCTATAGAAATTTTTGTAGAATTAATTGGTGACCTAAGCTATTTAGTATAAATTTTAGTAGTAAAATAACTTAATTTACTAACCGTGGTATGATATTTAGTAATATTAGGCTAAATTATGAGAAATATTTGAATGGAACCTATACATATTCCTATTGATCAAATTTGATTTAGATGAATTCCATTGTATTTTGCTATAATTACATGGCCTGAGCTATGATATACACATATTAAGGTTAAATAATACATATATCACTAAGCTATTTTAGAAAATTATACAAAATATAGCTTAATTATATAACATTAACATGATATGATAAGGCTTGTTATAGGAGCATATAGGTATAATAGAAAATAAAAATACTCTTTAGAAGACATCTCTTAAGATAGAACTTATAATATATATCGTCAAGTTCGTACAAACCCAATGACAGTACTTTTACTAAAATTGAATAATCCCAGGTAATATGACCCATATTTTTATAATATTACAAAAATTTATGTATTATGATAACCTCATCATAATTAAACCGTAACTTGATTGATTAAAAATATATTTTGATGCAATCAAAACGATATATTATAAGTAATAATATAACTATATATATTATTAACACTTACTAACTTACTATAACGTATATAATAAAACTATACTTGATCCTATAAGAATATTAATTTATCTCAAATATATATATATATATATATATATATTTATGCATATAATTCAATACAAAGAATAGATAGAATCCTAGTATTTTCGTAACTTTTACGAAAATTAAGTTTGGGTTTTATATACATATAAATTCTCCTAATGAGTAAAGCATCGATAATACAAGCCTTCCATGATGAGTGTCAGAACAGGTAAGTTAGGATTGTAGCCTTATCACTTGTTCAGATACTATATCAAAGTATTTAGAGGCTTAATAGTACTTTTGCTTATGATTGTAAATTAGTTGTTTGTATACATGCCATGTGTGTGATTAGTATTTTGTTTGTAACAAGAGTTGAATTCCTTAGCATGTTGTTCTACATGATATTATTGTTTTGTATTGTATGAACTTATCTAGCCACCCTTAAATAGAACTAATAGTGATTTAATCGCTAACATAACAGAACATACATAACAATCGTTAGGGGAACAATTCAGAGTGTTAGACCAAATATCGATTTTCTTTGATGAGGATAGTCGAAATGACCCTTTCTCTATCTTTAGTCAAACTAAGTGATAAGCGAAGAGGTTGCAGAAAGGGTAGGAGTCATAGTTCAAAGGTGTTTACGAAATGAGAGTGTTCTCCATTACACAAGCCTAGGTTTCGTTTGATTTTAAGTCATAGTAAACTCTTCAATCCGAGTTGGAGTGAATGTAATTTCTTTGATTTTGTAATGGACCTAATAACATTGTACAATATTTTAAGTGATTAATTACATTGTATTCTATTATAATTGATTATCTTATTTATGATTATATGGTATTCTTCCGACTCTATTCCACTTATTAAGCTAGTTGTGTTCACATTCCAATAGACTCTTTTGTAAGTGACAAGTGAAAGTTTAAAATGTACATATATCACCATCCTTAGGTTAATGTGCAGTTGGATTGGAAAGTAAGGAAAGGAGAATCCATAAAATCTAGGCTTTTGACTCTTTTGTTTAGTTTTGAGGAAACTAACTAGGAATTCCTTAGGACACCCACTAGTTCCCTATCTTATTGTAAATAGAATATAAGATCTATGGCTTTTGTAAATTCTTAATGTAAATTATAATTTTATGTATGGAAATGCTTATATAAATATTGTTATATTATCGAACAACAGGTTATCTTAAACAAGTATTTTGAAAAGCTATACCAAAAGTTTGATTATTAACAGGTTTTAAACTAAATGCTTCAAGATGGTTAAGTCATGTACACTTTGTGTTGATTATATCTGCGATAACAGTTGTGAGTTTAGTTTCTATCTTAAGTTAGTTTATATGGTGGGATTGTTATGACTTCTCCTATTTGGGACATGACAATATATACAATATTATGATGTTTAACTTCTCTTTTCATTATATAATTATATATATATTTTAATATTGATATTAAAGATCATTATAATATGTTGTTTTTTTCTCTCATTTTTTATTTATCTCTATTTCTTTAAGATGGCTTTCTTTAATAAACTTTTTGTGATCGTATCCACTTATCATTTCATGTCAATACGTATCGATTATTGGAAACACTAAATGATAAATTTTTAATTTATATAAAAGAATATCATCTAACTTTATAAAATACCCTATAACTATTAATTATGTTATATATAATATATATAATATTATCAATATAGTAAGTTACATTATAAATTATAGATAAAGCTCTACATATATATCGCATATATAATTTGAAATATATAGCACCCAAACCACATAAGTGATAATGTGTTTCCACAACACGTGTTGTCAATTGTATTATCAATAACATAATATGTACCATGCATTGGATTATATATCACCATGCGTTGGATTATATATCACAATTAATGCACTTAATAAAAATGTTGTATAATTTTAATATATTCAATGTATATCGTGATTGATAATATATATTTTTATTTTGACAATTTAAGGTTGTAAATTTTCCTTTATATATAATAACATTAAAATAATTTTGATAACATAACTTCTAATCATGTATCCATTCCTACCCAAGTTCCTTCTCATCTTTAACTTGTAGACCTTATAACTAAACCATTTGGAGACCCTTATTTACATTTTTTATCTTCTAAGTTGGTTATTATCCATTGCGTAACTTGAGGGGGTTATGTAGAAGATGGTTATTTATGGAATAGGCATAAATTATATCTATTAGGTTTGAATAAGATGTGAATTATATTTAAGGTTGAGTTATACATTAAGTTTGAAATAGGTTTGAATTGCATTTATTTTCTTTCCTCGTTTATTTCCAAATTTGCTATATAAACTTGTATAGTATTGTATCAATAATAACATAAGAAAATGAAAGAGAAATTTATATTTCAATAGAGATTTATATTTTCATAATCTTGTTATTTGAAGGTGTAAAGTCTATTGGTTGTTACTGAATATCTAAAACTAAGAGGGATTCAAATGACAATGAAGAAACTTTTTCTCTAATTTCTTGGAGAGACTTTTTGTATGTAAGACTACATTTCTTAATGATATCAATGATGGTATCATTTATATTGTATATCTAGAGAACTTTGTGTCATGTGTCTAAAGCAAATGGCTTGCAAATCAATGAAATCCATTTATAGGCTTAAGTAAGCTTCCCATCAATGGTATCACAAAGTTCACTAATTTATTATCTTTTGATTTATGATAAATTTTGTAAATGATATTATATATTATGAGTTCAACGAGAATAAGCATATTTTTCAAGTTTTATGTGTTGATGACGTGCTTCCTATTAATAACACCTTGGGCTTTTTACTCAACATTAAGAGATATTTGATAAAGAAATTTGAAATAAAAAATCATGAGATTGCCTATTCTGTACTAAACGAGATTGCTCATGAGGCATACTTAGGCTTATCACAAAGAGATTTATCGATAATGTAATTGAAAAATTTGGCATATAAAATTGTAAACTAGGAGATGTTGCTATTGTTAAGGGTGATAAATTAGTCTTAGTTTATGCCTCAAAGAAGAGCTTAATTTTGAAGAAGTGCAAAATGTCTCTTATGCAATAGTTGTAGGGATTATATGTGCAGATATAAGATATATTGTTGAGATGCAAGGTTGTAATTTAAATAATCTAGAAATTGATCATCGTAGAGCAGCCAAGTGAATCATGTGATATTTATAGAGAATAAAAGATTATATCCTCACATGGAAGAAAAGGGATCAATAGGAGATCATTGAGTATTCCAATTTTGATTTCTTCATATATTAAGATAGTCATTGAGATAATTAAATCTACTTGTTAGTTGGCAGACCTAAATCTAGGAAGAGTACTAAATGAATCCTTATAGTCATTTCCATCATGGTAAGAGAACACATAGCATGTTATGAGATATCTATTCATGAAATATGATTAAGAAAAATCATCATTATGCTTCAAATTATAAATGGAATTGAAAATACACTTAAGTTATTATAGAACTATACTCCATTAACAACAACAACTTTAAGTCAAATTACGTAGACATTAAGTTCCATAAGAGATTACTATGCTAGGTCCTTTATGGCCACATTACTCAATAGGTATTTTATCTCTTAAGGATGTAAGAATTTACTTTTTGAATATTATTTTAAAGAGAATTTACTAATTGAAAATAGATATGTTGAAATCACATTACATGTAATTTCCATAATATATATCCATACTTTTCCATCTTGTTCATCATTTTAGTATATGTGACCATTGATGGGCTTAGCTGCAATACATTTGATAACTAATAAAGATCATTTTGTTCCTATGTTGATGTAATTTAAGGATCACTTTTTAAAGATGCTTTTCATGATAAAAGTATGTTTTGAGCTTATAAGGTTATATCACAATAAACAATCATAAGGTGATATAAGTTGTTCAAGTCAAAGATTATTATGTATAATTCTTAATAAAATTTATTAACCTACATATAAAATTATAATTGTTTGTATGATGAGCTATCATTAAGTTAAGCTTATTTAATAAAGTATGGGCTAATTTAATGTATAGATGCTTAAAAGTCCAGTTTTCATCTTATAATAGGTAAAATGAAATTTAGAATGAATAAGATAATTGTGAAGGTATGTTCTCTAAGCCAGCATATAAATGTATTTAATCATACCATCCTATTAACACAACATAATGAAATAGAGAAATAAAGAAATAGAAAAGCTAAAAGATAAAGAAATATTTTCGAAGAAATAAAGTAAATTTTTAACTTGGACTGTATATGTATTAGCTTATGGATTTAGGTATGCTTTCATATTCATTTTATTTATTTTACATGTGATCTAATTTTACAAATGTAAATTAGGTTTATAGAAATTATAATGCTCTAGTATATTTCATTTTCATCTAACTTGTGTTGTCCTTCCTTTCGAAGAAAGAAGTTGATCCCATTTTAACGTAAAATGACTCTCTATTTACTTCATGTCATACCATTTAACTATTCAAATCTCAATCTACTAAGATAGTTTTTAGTGGTATTAAAATATAAGTACCATCTCAAGTGAGAATGCCACGCATATTCACTTACATAAGGAGAATTTGCTAATACTGTATTTATATGTGGTCTGTCTTAAGAAAATTGAATCTAGTAAGTTCTTCATGAGTACAAATATATATAAGCTGAATAAGTTTTCTTTAATGAAAATAATCTTCAATAGTATATACGTGGTAGTTTATAGTGTCATGTCAAACATATATCTTACAAAAACATCAAGGTACATAGATAATTAAGATAGACTAATAAATAATAATTCTCATAAATGTTTTTTTCTTATGATTCCTAATATTATCTAATTATTTAAATTTTAGTTATTAGATTATAAATAAAATGTTGGTTTATTATGCTTTTACAATCAAATGTTGCAAAATATTTTACTAGATAAAGTAAATATTGTTGTAATGAATTAAATCAAAACCTCCTCTTTGAAAACTTTAAATAATATTACCTTGACATTATGTTTAGATTAAGGAAAGAAATTGGAGAGGAAAAATTCAAAGAGAAAATTATATTTTTTCCATGTTTACAAAAGGAAGCGTAAGGAGAACAAATATACGTAGGGATCTCTCATACTATGTTTCAGAAGAAGAAAAGAATTCTAAAGGAAAGAAAGTGAAAAGAAAGAACTGGAAAGAAGTAAAAGTAAAGAGACTTTTTTATTTAGATTAGAAAGGAATGCAAAGGAAAGAATTAGGAGAGAGTTAATTGTATACATTTTCTAAATTTGTTAAAGTAATGAAAAGTTCTTAAATTTTAAAATTATTTTTCATTTAAATGGTATCATGGTAATTTGATTAATTTTTCCTCTAATTCTCTTCGAATATGGAGAAAATAGTCTTTATGGTTCTCAAGGGGAAACTTTTCTATCAAATCTAAACGAATGAAAGGAAATTCTCCCTTTTAAACTCATTAACTTTTAATTTTTTTCCCTCTAATTCAAGTATAATATTAAGCCCATAAAATTCACTTATGAGGGGATTCAATTAAAAAAAAATACTAAATAAGTGGTTATTAGAATTATCTTGATCTAGATATCTTTCTTAAATAATGTTTAGTAAAAGAGTCTAATCCTAATAATTATCGGTAATAATTATAGAAAGGAAAACAAGTCCTTCTTTATGACAAAATCTTTAATCTTATGTCTATCTATAGACTTAACATTTTCGAAGAACTAGACATTTCCCATCTTGACAATCAACTTAGTTTTGGGATCACCAAATTTACCCTCTTGAACTTTAAAAAATATCCAACAAAATAACAACTACTTGTTTTGCAATTTCATTTTCTTTCATTTACCTATGAGCCCTTAACTCAACTAAATAGCCATAAGTGTGGAAATATTTCAAACTATGCTTCCTTAAAGCTCATATGGGGTCTAAGTAGTTATTTTAGTTGAAATTATGTTGAGTATGTTAGTTATAATATCTAAAGCTTCTTTCCTATTAAGGTAAAATGACTAATTATGATCTTCACCATAATCTCAAGTGTTTTGTTTCATCTTTTAGCAATAATATCTAAAATAAGAGTTCCTATCATCCTCTAGGAATTTAGTAAAAGGTCTTAAAAGCTATCTAGCTTATCTATCATTTGTGCTATAGTATTCTCCACATTGATCAAATTTAATACATTCAATGTTTTTACCAAGTTAAATTTCAACTTAAGGTTTTAAAATTTTGGATTACATCCAATAAATGGGACTTTCCATGGGTGAAATATCAATAGCTATATCTAGAGAAATCATCTATTAATGCAATAAAACATTGTTAAATGTTTCAAGACGCAGGGGATAGCCCATAAATATATGTATGAATTAATCATAAGATGTTTTGAGTCTTATCGCCACTTAATGTTCTTGTAACTTGATAGGAATCAACTCCCTAGATTGATCACACATAGTTGAGCCAGAAAACTCTAAGGATTTGCCCAAAGAATACTAGCTCAAAACCAAAGCTGATACAAGGATTTCTATGCCAAACTAATCTCCTGCCAACTCGAGCCTTAAGTCCTTACTTGTGTCGGATCTACCCCTAATCAGCTGTAATACTCTATCTTAAAAGGCAGCATAAGAATAGTTAAGGTGAGCTCCCGATCCAACCGTAGGCATCTGACCTCGAGCCAAGCTGACTTCTTTTCAAAACTAATTAGTCTCGAACCTGGTCTAAATCAGGTTGGCTCCTGACTACCAGCACTTTCTATTTTGCCTACTTTATATCATATTTATAATATCCAACCGCCATGTGTCTTCTGACATGTTTCTGACGATACGTGTTTTCTGACACAACATTCTAGAATGATTCATTTTTTTTCTATACTAAATATTTTTTGTCTCTTTTACCCCTTTTTAGTATGTTTCATGTAACCTAATTGTAGAATACTCCATTTTTTCTTTTCATACATGTAAAGTAACTCTAGTAAATGGGTATATGAACCTCTATTTTTTTGTACACAGTAGAATCATCAATATCAGAATTATTCAAGTATCTATTAAGCAACTTTAGTGTTCTCATCATCATTTCAACTCTTATATATTCCATTTAGTAAGGAGTAGTGGCGAATGATTCTTTAGTTTTAACCGATGTGCTATATCTGGCGAATTGTAGGCCGAATAGGATTGAGTGGTGCATCATATCCATTCAGAAGCTACCCAGATTTTGCTAGTTTTTCTTTTATTTCTTTTTAGTTCATTTTGTTGTGGTGCCTCTCCGTGTGTTTGACCCCGGAAACACATCGTAACTTGTCTATTTCTCCCTTATCTAACTAACATAAATTTCAATATATTTAAAATCAATTGGTCCTAAAATCCAGTTACATACAAGTTTTTTGATTCTTTCTTTCAAGAGATGACATAAACGCTTATGTTATAATAAAGCGTAAGTCTCATCATTTACATGAGATTATGTGCAAGCTTTCATTAAATTGGGTAGTCATATCAACCGAATATAGGTTAATATGACCCCATAAAGAACCTTCTCCCACTAGAATTGAATTTTGATAAAAGACTAAGCTTGCTTTTTCCAAATGAACAATAATATCCAAATTTGTTTGAATTTGAAATAGAAACAAACATATAACTTAAGTATTCTTCATATCCAAATAACAAACTGATCTCCAATAATAACCTAAAAGTGCATATAACCTTAACTTCAACCAATTAATCATCACCTACATAGATGAATCTTTCATAATCATTTCGCTTTTGACAACTCTACATAGACATATTTATTTAAGAAGTAGCATTGCAACATGTCTACCAAGTATACTTGGGTTCCAAAGTTAAATTAATCTCATAATTAACCAAAACAAGAAGTATACCTTGCTTTATACATGTATGATAATTGGTATAATTATTCTTCATGTGTCCACCTTCTTGCAAAATTAACAAGTTGATTCCCTATTCTATTGCTTTTGTCATTTCTTTATAGGTGGATCATGGAGCAAGTATGGCTTCCTTTATCCTTTGTTCTTTTCTTATTTTTATCTTTTGAAATTGTATCTAAATGAATAATCTTTGTCTCTTACTTTATCCTTTTCTCTTATAGCACATAACATGAGATAAGTTAATTGAGAATCTATTTATTCTTTTAATAGTTGTAGCTCACATTAAATTAATTAAATTGTGAGGGAAGATATATTGAAACTAAAGGATGAGCAAGTCCTTTAATGACTTTAACTTGAGTACCTTTAGTTTTTAAGTAAGGTGAGAAATATCTATGATGTACTCTATATTTCCTTTTCTTATTCTTGTGATAAGATTTGTCAAAATCGTACTAGTTTCAACCTTTTTGTTCTAGGCAAATCTCTTCACAATTTTCTTATGGAAACCTTTAATTGTAGCAACATTTTTAAACATATTAATGAAAGCTTTCAAGGTGACATGCCCTATGATGATCTCAAAATTCATGCAAATAGATATGATCCCATATCTTAGAATCCCTTATTTCCTCTTTAGAACATTAAAAAATAATAGGGAGAAATACAAATTTAGTACTCAACATTTATGACCTTATCTGCATGAGTCATAAATGTTTCATTTTTTTCTATTTAAGTCCTTTACTTTTATAAGCAATGTCAATCTAGGACTTCTATTAAGACTATTATTTTTTCCATGCCTATTAAATGATGTGGCATTGTTTTATTAAAATTTGTGTCACGTGGCGCAAAATTGATAACCACATCAGCATACCTTTTCGATCATGTTTGACTCGATCATAAAGTGAAGTCGACACTTCTAACCTAGCACTTTTCCATCATAATGAAATGTACCCTTGAAAAATCCAATGCCCTCTACCCTTTTTGGACAATCTTAAGCCTATTAGAACGCTGTCTTCTTTACTAAGACCCTTGAAAAATCCAATGCATTTCTAAAATGGGGATTGCTTCGGTTTTGGTTGCACACTTATACAACTAGCTCTTCTTTGATAATTCAACACTTTATCTAACAAAGACGTGTCCTACTTACAAATTATAAAAGGAGTCTGCAATTAAGGTTTTCCAATAGTTGTAATTATGATTGGGGTTAGGGTTTTTTAGGTTAAGACTTCCTCGCCATTGCAATTATGGTTAGGCTTAGGGTTTTCTCAAGCACAAAATGGGTTAGGTTTTCTTAGGGTAGATCAAGATTAGGGTAAGGTATAGGTTTTCATCAAGTTTACATTGCACTCCTTGCTAGTAATTAGTATTCCTTTAGGTTTTATTGGTAATAGGGTGAAGTTAGTCTCCAATGAGCTTTTTGTCTATTCTTAATTAAGTTTTATTTCTTTTTTTTTTTCCATTTTATTACAAATTAGGTTTAACTATTTAGAAGTGTTGGGTTCAATTTGTGATCAAGTCAAACATGATCTAAAGAGTATGTTGATGTGGTTATCAATTTTGCACCACGTGGTGCAAATTTTGATTAAAAATTGCCACATCATTTAATTTAAATGGAAAAACTAACAAACTTAACGAAAGTCCTCAATTGACATTGCTAATGCTTACAAACGTAGAAGACTTGTAAAGAGAAAACGAAACGTTTAGGATTCAAACAGAAAAGATGGTAAAGGTTGAGTTTTAAATTTGTACATCTCCAAAAGAATATTAGTTAGTCGTTCCTTTCAAAGACATGGTCTAGATTCATTATTATAATAGCAATTGAAACATTTTCTTTTTATGTCTTGAAATTTATGCCATTGAATATAAAGGTTGAACCAATGGTAGCTTCAATGCTAGTTGTGCATTTATCACAAAAAATAACAAAATACAAAGTAGTCATGCTCACATTGATTACATATTGTAAATAATAAATTTATATAGATATTGCTAGGCATATGATAGGTTGGAACCGTGACATAGTTAGAAACCAACACCACCAATTCTAAAGCCAGTAATGCACCTAATTGGTAAAACTAGTTCACCTATGATAATTCAAAGAAAAAGAAAAAGAAACGATAAAAAAGAAACTAAAATTTAGCTAATAAAACGTTTACTTAAATAATATTGACACTTTAAACTATTTCCATATGAAATAAAAAAAAAATTGTTTATTATTTATAATATTCAATGTATTGCTATTAAAAATACAAGAAATAAATACACTTTAAAAACATATTTAATTGGTATTTATAGAGTTTTATTGAAGGAACATTCTCATTCTTTAGTAATATAGAGTTAAGAATAACATTTTGTCTTTTAAATTTCTATTTTAACTTAGTGGTATGAACGCTGGTCTCTTATTGAAACGAATCGAGTTCAAATTCCTCCTCCTCCTTTATCGTAATCATAAAAATAAATAAATGTAAATCTTCTTGAACATTTTTAGTAAATGAGGAAAAAACTATATGGTTTTTGGGTGCATGGTTTCTTTTCCTATTAAATTAAAAACTTAAGATTTAATTTTAAAGATATATAAAAAAAATTTTCACAATTCACGGGTCCAAAGAGCCAATTCTTCATTTGAGAAGCCGAAAATTAGCGGGTCTAATTTTGGGCTAAGTTAGACCCGAGCCTTGCTTTACATATAGTAGTAACACTTAGCACAACAATAACATTTAAGTCTCAAGACATAAATATTAACTTGCAAATGATACTCTTGATACAATAATCAAATATTAACAATATATCCTACCAAATGGTTAGTTTGACTTGTTAATTACACGAAACACTTCATAATTAACACCTATTTATCATCACAAGTATATATGATTCATCTTAAGTATAGACTTTCCTTTGGGAACTAGTCAATAGTGGCATGCATCACATACACACAATCATATTGATGTTCCAAAAATTGAATTAACTTACACAAGAGAAGCTGGTTTTTTTGTTTATTTATTTATTTTTGGTGAAAAGCTTTGTAATACGTTGTTTCAATTAGTTTAACAGAGAATAATAGTTTAAAAAAAAAAAAAACCACTTAAACTCGGTGTCTTCCTTGTCTCTTTGTAGTTCACTATGAATTCCTAATAAACAATATCCTAGTAAACAATGAACTTAATTTTATTTAAATATTAGATTCAATTCCTTCCAACTGGTGCCATTGATCAATCGTACTGTTGATCTTGAGCCAACCAGCTGGACGTTAATAAGTTCAAAATGATAAGCCTCCACAAAACAATGAACTCAATTTTCTTCCTTTTCTTCCCCGTAAGTTTATATTTATTTACATCTATGTATTTCATTCTACGGAATTAAGCATCTACAAAAAAAGGAGTCATACGTGTTTCGACAAACATAAATCCAATATTGGACGAAATTAGTTTTCACAAGCAATATGCGTAATATAGTCAACTTCACAATCCTATCTCGTACAATTTGGGGGACAGAGTACTAAATGATTCGCAAATCCAGAACATTGCAGAGAGCCATGACAAGGGTCAACCAATTGATACTCAATTCTCCACTAAAAAGACAAAGAAGAAGGAAATGGGTCCTTGTTTGGATGGCATAAGACTCAAAAGTCACGCTAAGCTGTACTGAAAGGTGACGCAAGTGGGGACAACGCTATAAAACGCGGGTCCACACAAGCCCTGTCGGCAATGAGGAGACGAACGTAGCCACGCTCTCTTGAAACGCCAACATTGGCTCCTTCTAATCTTTTCAATGCACTGCCCTAACCTGTACCATCTCTAGCTCAAAGTGTGGCCATTGGCTTCACCATTGGACCTTCCTTAAGTTGGTGGTGGGGTGCACTGCACCAGACCTTGTCCTTCCATACATCTTAATCGCCGTGCAGTTGGTATTACGTTTGAATAGTTCCTATGTCTCCTATGCAGTTATAGCCCTATGCAGTTATAGCTAAGAGATCTTCATCGCTACCTCTTACATCTTAAATTCAGTAAGATGTTAAATTGTTCAGTCGGTTTCAATGCGGGTATTAAATTTCAAAAAATAGGTAGTTTTCAGTTGGAAACTTACTCTTATAAGATAGTATATTACTTAAACTTTTAATTAAATATATAATTAGATAAATCAAAATTTTAAATATATAATAATAAAAAGTAATAAAGTTAAAGTGTAAACTATAATATTACCCTACTCTATTATTATAGGTAGTATATGCTCTACACATTCCATAAGTATTCAATCAAAATTTTATCTATTAAGGTATTGTAAATAACCCTACTATAATTAAGCACTTGAATAAATGGTGAAAAATTATTCCCCCCATAACAGTTTACTCATTAAATAGCCAAAGAGTTAAACCCATAATTATAAAATATAGGCTTAAGTCTATTTACAGTTGTATTGAAGACCTACCCACTTGATCTTAAAATTCAAACTCTTTCTTTTTATTAACGATGAGCGTATTCAGTAACACTTCAAAGTTTAAATAGATAATTCATATATTCTAGTGAAAGTCTATAACATGTATGTCTCGCATGGTAAATTCAAGTTAGTTTCAAAGTTTTACATGATAAGTGCTTTAATTCCAAATTTTAGGAACCAGTATTTATTTGTAAAGGATAAGATTCCCTAACCTACCTAACTAGGAGCATATCGTCCCTATATGAAGTACATCAACATTCACTATCTGTGAAAAGCTAGATTCAAAAGGATCATATAGTTCATATATAAGCAAAGTCTCCCTATAATATTATATTTATCATCACATAATGTATAATGAGATATCTTTGAAGAAAAAAAACCCAAGTTATAGAAAACAAATGAAAATAACCCTAAATGATAAAAGAAGTATCTAAAATTAATGCGAAAATGAAAATCCATTCATAAGTGATGGGTATTTTACCAATTTTTTTTGCCTCAATAAATTATTAAATTAGGATATTTTTAGGCTGCAATGATATCCACTTGAATTTGTTTAAGTGTCCCACAGGTATGCAAAAAATTGTGATTTCAGTTTATATATTTTATTTATACCAATAAAATAATAAAAAGGAAAACTAAGAAAGAATACTACAATCCAAAAAATATTTCGAAGTATAAGAGACAAAATACAAATTAAAGTTTATAAAACTTAAAGTTTCAACTTGAAGTGAATTAAAGTACGAAAAAAAAAATGAAGTTAAGATTATTATGAGAAGCTAGTGTATATACCCTTCTTATAGTGACAAAGAAATTAGTAATGGAAAGAAATGAGATAACAAAGGTGGAAAATAAAAAGTAGGGAGGGGATCAATAATTCAAAGGAAATGAGATAACAGAGATAGAAACAAAGACATGTAATTAAAATAAAAGGACAAAAATAAAATGCTTCAAGTTCAAGGTTTTTTAAGATGATAATCTTAGGCTATTGATTATATGTTTACTTCTCTTTTTAGAACTTGGAACATATATAATAGAAAATTTTATTATTTTATATTTGTTATTATTTAATAATTTTCATAAGTTGGTTACAAAGTATCATAATACTTTAGAGTACAAATTTAGGATGGGTACAAGATATGGGGACGTTGTATTGTACCATATCTTGTAGGTGTAGGTCCTTAAAAAATAGGACTTACCTTATGACCTTTAGTACCTACTCAAAACTTATCTATTCTAGGAGGGTGTTACAAGGTATATGATGCAATAGGGTCACCTATTCGCTCTCATGGGCAAGTCCTAATACAATAAGTTCTCATCTTAGTACGTTCATTGCAAGGGGCATAGTTGAACATCCTACAATCTAAAGTTTCGCGTGACCCTATACAAACGTAATATGGACAAGTTAGGCTGAAAGTTTATGGGACATTTGTATTAACAGAAGAAAAGGAAGCTATCCATTAGAGGTAGCATGAATTAGAACCAAAAGAGGTCAGAAGTTGACCTAAACCAATATAAGGATAATTAGAAGAGATAATAAGCCATGGGATCAAAAATACAATTTTGATTTAGAGTTTGTAGGAGAGTCAATTTTGGGAGGACATAACTTTTTGCATATAGAGTTATGAAGCTTAATATCTATCAATAAAGATTAATTTGAGCCTAATTTGTCTTAGAATAAACCACTTTGTCATTTGGCATCATTTAGAGAGTCAAAATTTACATGTTTTGGCAAGTTACTGAATTGTCAAAGATTTTCTCAATAGTTTAGGAAAGGTTATCTTAGTTTTATTTATTCTTGATTTCATGGGATTTAGACCTTATTCAATTTCTTTAATAATTTTAGCATTCTAGAACTATAAATACCCAATGAATCAATTGTATCATCATATCTTAGGTGAGTTTAAATTTAATTTTCACATATTTGTATCTATCATATTACACATTATATAATTAGAGTAATGGGCAAGTTACACCTTTTGGTGATGGTTGCCTTTAAAGATGAAATCTTTACAACTATCACATGATGTTTATAAATTATTTTAGTTTAATATTATAATTTTATCCTTTTTATTTTAAAATAAATATATTTTAGATCTTACTTATGCATATCTTTCTGTTTTTACTTTGAAGCTTTTCCACTTTCTCCTTTCATTTTTTATATTACTTTTCGTTATTTATTATATTTATATTTCTAATAGCAACATGGTGAAATGGGGTTTTTAGATACATCCCTCCATCTATAGGAGTTGAGGCACTCAATTTTAAAATTAAGGGGACTAAGTGTTAAGGGTGAGCAAATAACCTTATTATATAGAGTATCTACTTAAACCTTACCTTACTAGGTTGGTTCCAAGTGAGTAAAAAGAATCATATGATAGGTTCTAAGTAGCAATTTGTTAGAACCTACTCTCAGAGAGTAAGGTATAGGTGTAATTAAGGTACCCTATACTAATCATAAAACCTATATTATAAGGTATACAGAGTATAGATTTCAAGTTACCTTATACCCACCTTGTATACTAATTGAATAATACTAGTGTATAAAAAATTAATATTATTACATTTTCTTAACCTTAAAGAAAATAATAAGAAAAACAATGTTTACAATAAAATCTCAAGACTATGCTCTATTATGTTTACTATCTTGTCCCTCTCTCTTCTTCTTGTTCTTTTTGAATAAAACCTTCACTCTTTTTTTTTTTTTTTGTAATATCTCATTTTTATGTCTAATATAGTAAGGTTAAAAAACATTACTAGTAAGGTGTAAAAGCATTTCAATTCTTAGCCTAATCTAGTAAGGTGTAAAAAACATTTCAATTCTTAACCTATCATTTAGTATATTTTATTAGAGTTATTTAATATAAAGTTTTTGTATTCTGTGTATAACAACTTTATAATTTGATAAAATTTATTTTGATAATTGGAAAAGAAAATATAAAAGATAATTTAGCATAACCCAATTAAGGATCGAATGTTTCTAATTGCAAGAATATTTTATACTCTACCAATGGAAATTTCTTATTGTAACAACTAAATGTGTTGCAAATATAAGAATCTTTTAAATTATTATTATTTGGTCCATTAGTGTAGTTACAAATTTGATATTGATTATGTTTCTGCACAATATTTGAAAAGAAGATTAAAAAAAAAAGAAAAAACAAGTCCTATAGGGTAACCTATACCTTAGAATTTATAAGCTATGTGATGGTTCCTAAGCTTCATAGGATAGGTTTCGAGTTAAAAATTTTGTACATGTACCTATATAGGCTAGAATATGAGTAAGCCACACTGTACCTACTCATCCCACTAAGTGCATTTTTAGACAAAGGTAAGGATGTGCTTTTGCATATATTCTATTTTTCAATTGTAGTTCAATATGTAGAAAGTTGGTAAAACACCTCTAAACCTAAATATAGGTTGTTTAACTTTGTTTACAACTTGCAACAATAATTTTCTTTCTTTCTTTCTTTTTTTCACATATACATAAGGATAGATGTAAATACATCATTTGAATTATTTTTTAGGTAGAGATAGATCCCTTAAACTTTTACCATATGATTTCACATATAATGCCCCAAAACCCAGGAAATCACAACCTACCACGTGTCCCTATAATTTACTAGAACGTCAAGCATCATCGAGTGCCACCCCAAGGTCTGGTCCTTCCAATACCTTGGGCTCAGCCAAGTACAAGCAAAAGACTTATTAGGTTAAGTCCACATTAAGTTTGTTTTAGTATTTACTAACCAATATGCACATAAACAACATTCAAACCCCATACTTGTTTGTAGTGATTGCTCAAGAATAGAATCAAAAGTTTCACAACCTATTCAAATGAGAAACAAAACGCTCGCTAATTCAAAGTTAAACTATCGTTGTCCTTAATAGAACCACTTCAAAAGACTTAAGAGAACTTAAGGATCACTTAGGTAATCTAGGATCACTATAAAGTTAGAACGATTCGAAAACTGATTTAGGGTGGTGATATTCAATTAGAAAAGTTTAGAAAAGGGTTTAAGGTTATTAACAATATTGAAAACCCTTAGAAAACACAAAGGAAAACTATTGCATGAAATAGGGGTTGGGCGTCCGGATGCTAGCTTGTTTGGTATTTGGGCGCCATACTCAAAAGAGCATGGCTTCGACCCTAGCATCCGAATGCTATGGGGGGTAGCATCTGGATGCTTGCTGTAATCTACAAAATTCTATTGATTGCAACATGCACTCAACCCCTAACACACAACACCACTTTCACCATTTTCATAACCCAACACTCCCAACTTGAAAACTTAACAGAAAATTGACTCCATGCTAATCTAAAACTCTCCTAACCTAAAAAAATAACCAAGATTACAGATCAACATCAGCAAAACCTAATGACAAAACTCAAATACAAGAACATAAATATACTAAATACTTCACTCACCTTCACAAATCTATAAAATGCGCTTTAACTATTAGAGATACATTATAAGCTCTCTAAGAAATCACCTAAATTTATTTTTCTATTGAGCCCTATGGTGAAAAATGAAAATCTTGTAGGAGAATGACAAATAACTCATAAGAAGGCATCATAAGAGTCTTACCTCAAAGTCTACTACTTTTGATTCAAGTACACCACCAAAGTTTTGTGGTAAAGGTTCCTAATCATCTTCTCAAATTTGTTTTCTTGCTGCCCTAACTAGAAAAAAAACAAATTTCCATTATTCCTTGTTCATATATCAAAAAGAAAAGAGTCCTAAGTAACTTACCAATATCTTTTGACAATCAAACTTAGCTTAAACATACTTAGTTGTAATCTTGGTTCACTATACGCTTAGGATCCTTAACACACATGTGGCACAAATGAGCAGTTTATAGGAAAGAGTTCCTCAAACCCTAAGTATAGCTTTTAAGTTATGTTGATGAGGCACTAATAAGGCTATTTTATTATAAAATAAAATATAAAAAATAAAATTATAAAAAGAATAAAAAAATAGAAAGTGAACAAATGAAAAATAGAAAATGTAAAATATATAAAAAATTTTTAAAAAGAGAGACAAAATATTAAATAAATAAAATCTTAAAAAAAAAAAGAAAAAAGAAGAGAAAGATTGAAAATTAATAAGAAAATTTCCTACTAACCTTAGCTTTAGGGTGGTTGAAAAAGCGACCATACATAAGCAAGTCTAAAAATACCACTTGGTAGGTTATTATAAGGTTTTTGACCAACCTAACCTACTAAAAACTCTATAAGGTTTTAGGTTGAGTTTTGAAAGTGGTTCCTAAACTCTATAGAGTTTTAAGTTGGGTTTTGGGATTTAGAAAAAACTAATGAAAACCCCAAACCCAGTTAAAAATAATATATATATATATATATATGATATTAGTAATTTAATATTAGATATTTAGTATTAGTTATAAATAATAAAATATAATAATTAATAAAAGATATCTTATCTCTTTTATACTTTATCTTTTAAAAAACCTTAGCCCCATCTCATTCTCTCTCTCATAATTTCTATGAGTCTCTTCTCTCACCTTTACTCTCTTTCACAGCCAGTCAATCACATTCCTTAATCTTTACCCATCTCCTTTTTATTAATCATGTATTAAATTAAAATAAAAAGAAGTTGGTTTAATCTTGAATAACTACGCACCATTTGTTTTATTATTCAAAATAAACCCATATGCTATTTGCTTTTTTTTTTTTTTTTCGTGTACACTCACAAATCAATTTTTTTTAGTATTAGTAAGTAGAGTTGGGTTTTTAATGAGTTTTATGAAACTCTAGGATTTTGAGAAGTTTTATAGGGTAGTGGGTTAGGTTTGGATTTTGCCAAATCCTCTTTGAACTTGGTTCGATGGCATCTCTAAGTAAGTGGCGACCCACATTTTGATTATGGTTGGTTAACCACCAACGTAGGGGATCACACAACTCCCATAAAATAGTTGGTAGCTATCCATCATTGATTTTGTTTTTTAAAGAGTAAAACTCAATTAGATTACAATCAAGTCGCACTACTCGCCTAGGCTAATAGGTAGCACACACCAAGCAAATGTCAATCACAGGACCCACTTGTATGTAACCGATTTTCCTGCCACCTTAAGCCTCCAGGGTAGCTGTAGGGTATTTTTTTTTTTTAATTTTCAATCTTTTTTTTTCTTTATGTTTTATTTATTTAATATATGTAATATTTTATTTTTAAAACTTATGCATATTTACCTTTTCAATTTTTCATTTGTTTACTTTCTTTTTTATTTTTTTTTATAGTTTTATTTACTTTTTTACTATTTTTGATTTCATTTGTAATAAAATAGCCTCATCAAAATAAAGTCAACTCCACTTATTAAATAATGTAACATGTCAGTGCAATTTAATGGTGTTATAACAATTTAGTAATCGAATCCCCTATTTGAATATGTGAAAAATCTAGATCAATTCTTAAATGAAAGAAGATTGCAGCAGTAGAATTGAAGTAAAAGAGCAAGAACAACTTACAACTAATAAAAATAAAAAATGAAAAATCTGTCTTAACATTCATCTACGGAACTACTTAACAAACTATAAAATTGGCATTTAGGTCAACAAGTAGTATCATGCCAAGTTAGACCAATAAACAAAATATATGTATAATAGACAAATAAAGTAATCTCCCAATTATCTATCTATAAACCAAAGGATTGGAAAGAATAGTACCATCATCACGTTTAAGATTGAGTCTTGTTCGCAAGGGCAGCGAGGTAGGCTTATAAGTAGTAAGTCCTACATCTATTAAGATGTCAAGAATAAACTTCCTTTGATGTAACAAGAAACCATCCTCGATTCAACATATCTCAAGACTAAGGAAAAATCTAGCATATCAAAGGTCTTTGATTGTGAAAACATTTAAATCCTTCTTGAGAACATCAATAGAAACACTCTTATTCCTAAAAATCAACATATCATCAACATAGAGTAAAACAACCAAAAGCCCTGCAATATCCATCTTAGTGAACAAAGAATAATCATGTGTAGATTGATGAAAACCTTTTTTAACAAGAAACTTAGAAATCTCAATGTTCCATTGTCTAAATGCTTGTTGGAGACCATAAAGAAATCTTTTCAACCTATAAACTTAATTAGGACCAACCTTATCATAGCCTTGCGGAGGCTTCATGTAAATCTCTTCATCCAAAAATCTATGTAGGAAAGTATCATGAATATCTATTTGATGCAAAGGCCATTTATAGGCCATAGCCATAACAATTAAAATTCACATGGTTGCTAACTTGGCAATCGATGAAAAAGTGTCATAATAATCCATTGCAACACCCTACCTTCTAGGTGTTTACTTAAAGTTTTCCTTAAACTTTTGGTGCTTAAAGACGATTTGTTATGTTATCCTTAAGTTAGGGATAAAGCAAAATTAATATCCAACGTGCTCTTTTACTTTACAAAACATTTGTTTTCAAATCATTTCTTATTCAACAAATCTATCAACAATAAGAGTTCTTATAAAAGAGAGCCGTACTTAGAATATCACAACGTTACACTTCTATACAACATAGAAATTTTTTACAAGTACACACTATAACAGCTAAACTAAATCTTTTGTAAAGTAACATGAACTTCTTCCTTAAAGAATTGCCTTCATGTATTCAAATCAAATCCTGAAGCCAATAACTTCTTCTAAGAACTCATCTTCAACTAGTACTTTGAAGTCTGCTTACTTTTATGATGTATCACTTTGTTTTAATCAACCTTAACCTAAGTGTAGACACCTCATTTTTACCAATTTTTTTTTTATTTCAAATAATTGAGCTAGGTTAATAAATAAATAAATATATATATATATAATTATAATTAAAAAAACGAAAATTAAAAGAAAAATAAAAAAAAGAGAAGAAAATTGAGTTAGGTCATAGAAAGTCGAGTCGTGTCAAGTCATAGTAAGTTGAGTTGTTGGATCAAGTAGCGGGATGGGCTAAATTAATTAATTTGTCTAATTAGATTAAGGAATTATTGGGCTAACTTAGATTGGGTCGGGCCTTAAAAGAAAAGCTCAAGCTAACTAAGGTTTCTAAAAGCTAAGGTAAATCTTAGTAGTATTGCAATCAAATTTTTCGATACGAAAGATTAGATTTTGAGTTTATAAATAACATGTTGGCCAAGGATTCAGTGAGAAGAAAACAATTTTTTTTTTTAATTACACTACCACACAACACCACACCCCTTCAGCCAGCAACGCCTAGTCTGTTGCCCAATACCGCTTGGTCCATCGCCTAGCACCGCTCAACGTCACGTAGTCCTTCGCCCAGCGTCACCCAACAGCACCCAGTTCATCGCCCAGCACCGCCCAACATTGCCTAACCAGTTGCCTAGTCCATCGCCCAGCGTCATCTAGCTAGTCGTCCAGTTCGTTGCCCAACACTACCCAGTGTCACCCAACAGTGCCCATTCTGTCGCCCAGCATCGACTAGCGTTGCCCAACAGCGTCCAGTCCGTTGCCCAACGTTACCTAGTTCATTACCTAACAATGCCCATGCTACCACCCAGCTTCGCCTAGCACCGCCTAATGTCGCTCAACACCGCCCAATGTTGCCCAATCCATCGCCTAGTATCACTCAGTCCACCATCCAACGTCACCCAGTAGTGCCCAGTCCGTCACCTAGTGTCGCCTAGTTCGTCGCTCAACATCGCCTAATGTCGCCCAACACCGCCCAATGTTGCATAATGTCATCCAATCTACCTCCTAGCATCGCCCAGTTTGTCGCCCAGTAGCGCCTAATCCGTCACCTAGCATCGCCAAGTATCCCCTAGTTCGACACCCAGCATCACCTAGTGTCACTTAGTTCACTGCCTACCGTCGCTTAGCAGCACAGTCTGCCACCCATCACCGCCCAACACTGATACGATTTGATGTTAGGTAAAATTTTCATTAAATTTATTATTATTTATTTATTTCATTAATTTTTATTAATTTACTTTATTAGTTTTTTTTCCTTTATTATCTATTTTTGTGTTCAAGTACATTTTTTTTTTGTTTTGTTATTATTTACTTTATTGCAATAAAATTTAATGGAAATAAGTTTTTTTTTAAATCACGTTTTATTTAATAAAAAATATTTTTGACACATAGTAGTTTTAAAAAATAAAAAATATTAAATTGAGTTTTTTTCAAAAAAATTCAGTTAGTTAGGGTTTTTTTTTTTATTAAATTCAGAAAATTAGATTTCTTAGGTTTATTTTTTTAAATAATAAATGGATAAAAAATGTAAATCCAACTAGGTTATCAAAATAAAAATAACCCACCCACTAAATATTTTATAAAAGAAAAAAAGAACTACGATCGGTTTGATCTCGATTAGCAGATACGTAGGCACTTTTAAGGTAACCGTTAAAAAATAAAAAACCTTTTTCTCCTTTTCTTAGAAATCTGTAATAAAAAATTATTTTTAGTTGCATTTTGTGAACTTGGGCATATTTTTAATATTTTTATAAAAATTATAAAAATATAAAGCCCATCAATTTTTTATTTTATTTTCACATGGTGACTTAGTCTTAATAGGTTAGCCTCTAAACTCGGTTTTCTGGTTCAATTTTCTAAAAATTAATTTTTTATAATATCTGTAAACAAGTGGTCAAATTAGGGTTTTCCCACCCGAAAATCCTAATTTTATTTTTACTGGGTGCTCTATTTTTTTTTTTAAAAAACAACATTTTCTTTTCCTAAGTTTAATGTCGAGTAATTTGTATTAAGCAGGTTGGGCTTAATATATATCAAATTAAGAAAATCGAAATAAGGCCTAACAGAATTAATGACTTCACTAGGGACCACTTGTGGGCTAATCATGTAAAAATTAAAAAACAATTGATGGGTTTTTATATTATTATTTTCTTTTTTGTATTATAATTGTACTAATTGTTTTTTATCAATGCATGCTTTAAAAAAAAAAATAAAGCTTGGCCCAATGGGCCTATTGGGGAATTAGGAGGGGTTTTATTTATTTTGTAATAATCATCTACATATTTAGCTGTAGTTAGACTTGAGCCACCTTAGAAACTTAGGACAGGTCGCTATTATGTAACCTTCAGGTTATTGGGGTCATTACTTCCACCGGACGGTGATAAGTAAACCCATTTAGGCTTCTCTTTAGAAAGCCTTGGAGCTACAGAGCCTAAGACCTATAGACCCTACCCTTTTGCATAATTCTTTTTAAAAAAGGGGTAGTTATTTTTAAAATTATAGGAAAAGCTTGATTTAATATGTGATCAATTTGTCGTCTATTTTCAATTAAAAAAATCAATAACCCTTATATATAAGCATACACGAGCTTCATTTTTATTAAATCTCATTTTGAATATACTGATATATAAGGGTACTCTTTGACCACAGATTTATCATACTCCCTATAGTTTATTAATGACTAACCCCATTGTATTGCACATATGTGTAACATATTTCATCACAATTATTTTGCATATTTGTTTTGTATAGGTTATCTTTTGTAATATATGTACATCTTGTAGGTTTTGTTTTTTTTTCATTAATAATAGATTGTGTAACATAGCATTTAACATAAAATGCTCAAAATTATTAGTATTCCCTCTATGCCAATGTTAAAAGAAAAAACTTCTATATCAACTTATAATATTTTTTTTTTGGCATGTAATCATGGAAATTAACAATGATAAAGATTATTATGGAATTGTCATTTTTTAAAAAACTTTCCAACATTTTTTTTTTTTTGAAAAAGGAAATTTCAAAAAGTATTTTATTATTAAAAATTGGTTTCATGATAGGTATTTACTTGGTTGATTTTTATTATAATGCCATACATGTACCATACTATTAGGAGCTAACAAAATAAAAAAAAATAAAAAAGGATTTAATCATTAGATTTCCATTGTGAATTATTTTCCATCTTAAATTATGAATCTTGTAAATTTTTAAGTTCTTATTCTTCATGTTTAGCCCTTAGGTTGTCACAGTCCTAATAGAGTTTTCTCCATAAGTCGTCACCCTTGTGTCATTTATTCAATAAGTTTCTCATTGTAAAATAACTTTTGCTTTTTCATATCATCCTTATAATATTATCGTCATCCTAGTAATATTATTGTCATCTTATGTCATTGGTCGTCAGTCCTAATGTTTTCTTTATTTAGATTTATCGATGTTAGTATTAGGCTTCTATGACAAAAAATAAGCATTGATTTTCTAATAAAAGTTTCCAAAAAAAAAAAAAAAAAAAAGAATGGTTTTCAAAACTAAAAACTTGATGTGGTGTTGCTAACAAGAAGGGATTCTCGTAGGCTTTGAAAGATTACTTTCAAAGTGATCTGGCCTAACCTGAAGCCTGTAATCATTCGTTTTCAAAAACAAGATATCTGATGCTCTTGAATATAGAATAGCTACAGTAGAAGGAGTTTTAAGCAAACATAAGAAACAAGTTGAGGCCATAGCTTGTATCCAAGCCCAAGAGCCTATTGACACACCATCTCAAGCATATGAGTCTAAAGAGTTGTAGATTCGAGGGCCTACAATCAACATGATACAAAGTTTTAAAAAGTTGCCAAAAGTGAATTTGAATGGTCAAGCCTAGGGGGCATGTTATTGCCAAGGTTTAGAAGAAAAGGTTGCTACCCTAGAAGAAAAGTTAATGATATTAAAAGAAAGGCTCACTAGCACAGAAATGACGATGGGTCATGTGCTTAAGCAGCTCGAAAACCTACATCTGAATACAAATAGGAAGTTACAACCCAAGCATGAAGATGATTCAGTGAAAGAGAAATCAGGAGTGAATGTGCCAATTGGGAAAGCCTACAATCAAGACAAGCTCGTCCATAACAAGAGGAGGCGATTTACGCAGTTCAAGATTCCATTAGCCTAAGTGTTTAAGCAATTGAGAGATGTGGGACTACTGACATGTGAAAACTTAACAAAGAAATGCAAGCCAACGGATCGTGACCCCAACAAATGGTGTGAATACTATGTGGGCTAAGTGGGGCATACTACTGAAGATTGTTGGAGATTGAAGCATAAGGTGCAAGATTTGATTGATGCCAAGATTTTCCAGCTAAGTTTTCTAGAGATTGATGGGTTGATTAGCAACGGTATTCCTTCCCTAAGTTTTGAAGGGGCATCAAATAGACAACCTTCAACATCAGGCATTAAGGATCTGTTACTATCATCTGACCGAGTGGCTCACTACTTAAAGCAGTTGGATATATCTCTGAGAGATCAATTCAATTAAATGGGTTGAGTTCAAAGAAGTGACAGAAATATAGGGGCTAAAAAAAAAAAAGGAAAGAATTTTAGTTTCTGCATTTTCTTTCATTTTGGAGCTTGTAATATATACGAGTTATTGAATAAAGTAGTTTTGTTTGCAATGAAGCTAGCTTAATTCAAATAGGGGCATTTCAAATGAGTGAAAATGGATAAAGAAAATGTGAAGTTGGAGCTTAAAACTTTCTACCTAAGGGAATAATAACACATTACTTGAAAGGTTTAGGATGAAAAAAGGCAACTCATGTCCTAAACACTACCCTTAGATACACATGAGAGAAGAGTATCATCAAGGTAAATAATTGGGCTCATTCTTTAAAGGAGGTCTGTCTTGAACTTGGTACACGTGTCAAAATGATATTAGGTATTCATTTCATCATCCCTAAATACAATTATCCCTTACAAACCCATTTGAAACTTTAGGGGATTTTTCTTAAAATTAGCCCTGCTAAGAACTACCCCAAATGGGGCAATTAGGAGGTTAGGATCATTAATTTGGAGAAAAGGAGTAGACTAACTTATGCTTATTTTAGTTGTACCAATTCACGAGCAAATGTTATCATAAATAATTCAATTTCTTTAAGATGAAGAAAAGCTTCAAACCATATACATTCACTCGGGGCTATACATTCAAACATCTTAAGCCTATGGACTTTTCCCACACATTTCAAAGCCATATACACTTCTCTCAAGTTTATACACCTTGAACCCACCTTTTGGTGCTTTGGATCCTATTAAGTGAAAACTCAACAATGGAAGGTGACCACCTTGACAAAAAAAAAAAAAAAAAAGGAAAAAAAAAAAAGAAAAAAGAGAAAAAAAAAGGAAAAAAAAACAAGGAGACAAGGAAAAAGAAAAAGTGAAAAAAAGATTGAAGATATTAGCAAAGCGATCACCTTTAAAAAAAAAATAGCCAAATAAAGCCTAAATTCCAAACTTGTGATAGTATCCAAAGGCCAAACACTTTCAATTCCTAAGCTCAAAAGCAAAGCCCTCATTTTAATTCAACTCACTATACCACCCTTAATAAAACTCTTTTGACTAAAGAAATTGACTTATCTTAAGCGAAATTTGCTCATGAAACTAGGGCTAGTCCATGTTTAGCTTCTCTTAGGTTTTTAACTTGTAAACCTAGGATAGATTGTATATGATTTTTTTTCAAAATTGGCCAAGTACATTGATATCCATTTGCTTAAACCATTACCCAAAATCTTTACATTGCAAACCTAAAAAAGACCTATTGATTGACCAGAATGTACCACTTATAAGATAGGCCATAATTTTTTGGAATTGATGCTGAGAGTAAAAACAGACCTATGAGAGTGCAAAGAAGTCTACTTTGACTAAACATTTTAAGTAATGATATTTATCCCCTTAGTGGAAAACTAAGGAGTTGAGTGCTATTACAAGTTGGAAATTAGTGCTTTTAAAAAGTTCAAAGATCATGAATTATGCTTCAGGAAATGAGATTGAAAGAATGAGTGTTTAATAGGCAAGGGGCAAGCTAACCCCTTATTAGCGACTTTTAAGAGTTTTCGAGACTTTCTTACTTGTTAGCAACACAATTTTCTATCAAAGAGTGTTTTTATTTTTATTTTTTTGAAAAAAGAGAGAAAAGAAAAGATTTTCAAAAATTTTCAATGAATCATCAAAATCTCTCAAACTCAAGTCATAGATCAATTTGTCAAAACTCATGAAAGTTTTCTTACTTCCTTGATCACTGGCTCAATGGAGTGCCATCTAGCCCTTTTAGGATAGCACTAGGATCGCTTGCTCATAAGAGCGCTATCCTATTTAGTCTTTTTTTAAGATCGCTTACTCAAAAGAGCGTTGTCCTACCTATTCCTTAGTTAGATCGCCTATTTAAAGGAGCGTTGTCCTAGTCATTTTCAGGATTGCTTCCTCATAGGAGCATTGTCCTATCTATTTCTTTGTAGAATCACTTGGATTACTTGCTTAAAGAAGCGTTGTCTAGTCATTTAAAAGATCGCTTGCTTATGAGAGCATTGTCTCATTTTGTCTTTAATAAAATGTCATCTTATCTTGTCTTTGAAAGATCTATCCTTTTGAACAATTCATTCTAAAGAGATCTATCCTCTTTAGACAAGTAAAAAAGAATCTTGAAGAGATCTATCCTCTTTGTGTCACCAAAGTAAAATCAATTTTGAAGAGATCTATCCTCTTCAGACAAATTAACTAAAATGAATCTTAAAGAGATCTATCCTCTTTAAGTTACAAAAGTGAAATCAATTTTTGAAGAAATCTATCCTCTTCAGACAAGTCAAAAAGAATCTTGAAAAGATCTATCCTCTTTAGGTCACCTAAGTGAAATCAGCTTTTGAAGAGATTTATTCTTTTCAGATCATCCACTAAATCAAAATAATTTTTTTTTTTAAATTTTGAAGTGATTTATCCTTTTCAGATCATCCATCAAACCAAAACAACTTTTTTGAAATCTTGAAGAGATCTATCATTTTCGAATTATCCGCTAAACTAAAACAAGTTAATTTTACTCCTTGAAATTTTTGCTCTATCCTTTCGAGATAGACACCCTTAAGCCCTATTCTTCCAAGATAGGCTCTCTTAAAATTTTTGTTCTATCCTTCTAAGATAGATACCATTAAGTCCTATCCTTCCAATACAGGCTCCCTTGAAATTTTTGCTCTATCCTTTCAAGATAGACACCATTAAGCTCTATCTTTCCAAGATAAGTACCTTTGAAATTTTTGCTCTATCTTTCCAAGATAGACACCATTAAGCCTTATCTTTTTAAGATAGGCCCCCTTTAAAATTTTTGCTCTATCCTTCTAAGATAGATACCATTAAGCCATATTCTTTCAAGATAGGCTCCTCCTGAAATTTTTGCTTTATCATTCCAAGATAGACACCATTAAGCCCTATCCTTCTAAGATAGACCCCATTTAAAAATTTTTGCTCTATCCTTCTAAGGTAGACACCATTAAGCCATATCCTTTCAAGATAAGCCCCACTTGAAATTTTTGCTTTATCCTTTTAAGATAAATACCATTAAGCCCTATCTTTTCAAAATAGACCCTTCTTGAAATTTTTGCCCTATCTTTCCAAGATAGATACCATTAAGCCCTATCCTTTCAAAATAGACCCCGTTTGAAAATTTTTGCTATATCCTTTCAAAATAAACACCATTAAGCCCTATCCTTCCAAGATAAGCTCCTCTTGAAAATTTTGCTCTATCTTTCCAAGATAGACACCATTAAGCCCTATCTTTCCAAGATAATCCCCCCTTGAAATTTTTGTTCTATCCTTCTATGATAGATACCCTTAAGCCCTATCTTTCCAAGATAGACACCAATAAGCCCTATCCTTCTAAGATAGGCCTCCTTGAAATTTTTTCTCTATCCTTCTAAGATAGACATCATTAAGCACTATCCTTCCAAGATACGCCCCCTTAAAATTTTTGCTCTATCCTTTTTAGATAGACACCATTAAGCCCTATCCTTTCAAAATAGGCCACTTAACTTTTTGCTCTGTTTTTTCGAGACAGACATTCATTTGCCCCGTCCTTTCAAGATGGGTAGTTTATTCTTTACATTGACCTTTCAAGTTGATATCTTTCATTAAAATAAAACACAGCTTAGTTGATCAGTTCAAAGTGGGGTTTTGCAAAAATGGGTATCTCTTTTATTTTTATAGCAAAGTTCTAATCGAACTTCACTACAAATAGGGGCAGCTGTAGATACCTTATTTTTGCCAAAAAAAAAATTATTTCAAATAATTGAGCCAGGTTAATAAATAAAAAAAAATAAAAATATATACTTAAAATAAAAAACGAAAATTAAAAGAAAAATGAAAAGAAAAGAGAAGAAAATTAAGTTAGTTCATAGAAAGTCGAGTCGTGTCAAGTTGGAGTAAGTTAAGTTCTTAGATCAAGTAACGGGATGGGCTGAATTAATTAATTTGTCTAATTAGATTAGGGAATTATTAGGCTAACTTAAATCAGGTCAGGCCTTAAAAGAAAAGCCCAAGCTAACTAAGGTTTCTACAAGCTAAGGTAAATCTTAGAAGAAACGCAATCAAATCTTTTGATATGAAAGATTCGATTTTGAGTTTATAAGTAACATGTTGGCCAGGGATTTAGTGAGAAGAAAACGATTTTTTTTTTTTAAATTACACTAGCAGACAACACCATACCCATTTAGCTAGTATTGCCCAGTCTATCGCCCAGCATCGCCTAGTTTATCGCTTGGCATTGCCCAGTGTTACCCAATCCTTCGCCTAGCAGTGCCTAGTCTGTTGCCCAACATTGCTTAGCCAGTCGCCCAGTCCATTGCCTAGTGTCACTTAGCTAGTCGCCCAATGCGTTGTCCAACACCACCTAGCCAGATGCCCATCATTGCCTAGTCTGTCGCTAGTCCACCGCTTGGCGTCGCCCAATCCGTCGCTTAGCGTCATCCATTCCATCACCCAACAACACCTATGCTACCGCCCAACGTCACCTAGCATCACCTAGTGTCACCTAGTCCATTGCCCAATGTCACCCAGCGTTGCCCAACATCGCCTAGTGTTGCCAAATTTATTGCTTAACATCGCCTAGTGTCACTTAGTCTACCACCCAGTGTCACCCAGTCCATCGCCCAATCCATCACCCAGTACCACCTAGTGTTGCCCAATCCATTGCCCAATCCGTCACCCAGCACTACCCAGCGTTGGCTAGTCCATTGCCCATCATCGCTTAGCCCGTCGCCCAATCTACTACCCAGCGTTGCTCAACAGCGCCCAATCCGTTGCCCAACAGCACCTAGTCTACCGTCCAACATTGCCCAGCAGTACCCAGTCCGTCGCTTAGTGTTGCCCAATCTACCGCCCAGCGTCGCCTAGCAGCATAGTCCATCGCCCAACACCAATGTGATTCACACTAGGTAAATTTTCATTTATTTTTTTGTTATTTATTTATTCCATTAATTTTTATTAATTTACTTTATTAGTTATGTTTTTTTTTCCCTTATTAACTATTTTGGTGTTCAAGTATAAGTTTTTTTGTTTTATTATTATTTATTTTATTGCAATAAAATTTAGTTGAATTAAGTTTTTTTTTTAAATCACTTTTTATTTAATCAAAAATTTATTTGATACATAGTAGTTTTAAAAAATAAAAAATCTTAAATTAAGTTTTTTAAAAAAGATTTGGTTCGTTAGGGTTTTTCTTATTAAATTCAAAAAATTAGATTTTGTAGGTTTGTTTTTTTAAAATAATAAATGGATAAAAAATGTAAATCTAGTTGGGTTTTTAAAATAAAAATAACCTACCCACTAAATATTGTATAAAAAAAAAGAATTATGGCCGATTTGATTCTGATTAGTAGGTACGTAGGCACTTTCGAGACAGCTATTAAAAAATAAAGAACTTTTTTCCCCTTTTCTTAGAAATTCATAATAAAAAATCATTTTATCTACATTTTGTGAACTTAGTTATATTTTTAATATTTTTAGAAAAATTATAAAAAACAAAGCCCATCAATTTTTTTTTTATTTTCACATGGTGACTCAATCTTAATAGGTTAGCCCCCGAACCTAGTTTTTTGGTTCAATTTTTTAAAAATTAATTTTTTAGAATATCTGTATACTAGTGGTCAAATTAAGGTTTTTTCACTCGAAAACTCCAAATTTATTTTTATTGGTTGAATCGATTGGCGACTCTATTTTTTAAAAAAAAATCAACATTTTCTTTTCCTTAGTTTAATGTCGGGTAATTTGTATTAAGCGGGCTGAGCTTAATGTAGGTCAAATTAAGGAAATTGAAATAGGGCTCGATACTAAGAATAAGACAACTTTTCTCTTTAGCTACTATGAACTAAGTGAGAATAGATAAACATACAACAACAAGCACAGCTAATACTATAAGCACATTAATAGGTAGTTACTCATATAATATCAACTTATCATTTCCCAGTTGAGCAATTAATACAAATAATGTATGTCATGCTCATGCATATGATATGCATCAAATCACATACTAAGTAATACCTAGCCAAACTCAAGCAAGCTTATTCATTATTTATTAGCTTAGCCTTTACTTTGTTTCATTATAATTTCTAAGACGTAGTATCGAGTTACTTAAGTGAATACCTTAAGAGGTAAAGTTAATCCCTAAATTATTTTTCAAGTTAGTGCAAATCCCAGCAAATGTCACACAAGCACTTATCAACATAATCATAACAACCAAGTCCAATATCAAAACATCATTCAATTAGTAATAGTTATAAAAAAATAAATAAATAACTTACCAAATAGCATATCAAACCTATAACCAAGCTTAGCCAAGCCAAACATCACAAAGAAAGAAAAGTTAGGAGCAAACATAAGTCTACTCAAGGTACACAAATATCCACTTACTTAGGTCTATTAATGGCTCCAATGTTATTTGTTAACAAGAACCTTCCCTTTAGCTGCTTTACCTAATAAGGATGTAGGGTACCAGAGTCAATAGTTATGCATGTATACTATATTCCACATTGTTAATAGTTTATTTTCACTTAAGGTTTATGAGTTAAGTTATTCTTTAGGAGCATATTCATCCCAATTTGCCTTTGACTTAGCCTCTAATTTGACATCTGAACTATCCTTTGATTTACACTAACTTCGAAATTTCTTGATAAAAGGTATGTGGCTTATATCTTTAACGTTACTAACTAAGAATCTCAAGTATTTTAATTGGCTCAATCTCTAAGTAAGCCTAACTTACACGAGAACTCCTAAGTCTAGCCTTTGATTCTTTCTCTATTTTAGCCTTTGATTCAACTAAAACACTATATTTAGTTATAAAATTCCCAATTTTTAGTCAAGTCAAGTTATGACTAGTAATAAACACATTACATATAATATTAGCTAGGATACCCCTTGCTAAGATGTTAATTGTACAGATTACCTTATTATTCTTATTTAGCAATATATAGATTAATAATAAGATAATACCTAATAATTAGTATCTATACTCTATTACACCCCCCAAAAACATTGTGAACTCATAAAAATATATAGTTTAAGTTATGATTATTATAACTCTTAAATATGGCAATTACATATATTTTTTAAAATATTGATTTTAAGCACAACCTCATTAAAAATTTGCTTAAATTAGGTAAATAACCAAATCAAATTGCAAGATCCAAACTAAATACTTTTAAAATCACAACAACACTTTAGAATTCATTGCAAGTCAAATTCATTAAGAAATTTAATTAAAAACATATTATTCCTTAACTACGACAAACATGGCAGATTTTACAAAATAATTTTAATATATACTAAGCATATAGTTGACCAAAAATTATTTCTATGTAAAGCAAACGTATCATATATATAACAAAAAATTAGATCACAATAACATCATTTACTATTTTTAAAAATTGATGCAAAATTCTGTTCTTAAGTAACATATAAAAGCATTTCTAATTTAAAAATCTAGGTTGATATTATGGTTCTACATGAAAAATTATTTAAGAAAACTAAGTTTCATAATTTTTTATTATTGTTTGATATTTTTAATAAAAATATAAAATTAATAGTAAAAAATCATACATTTTCGATTCTTTAGTCACCAAAGCTTTGCCAACAACCACGACATGTTGACCAAACTTCCTCTATGTCAAACTTGGAACTCCAAAGGCTCACTATGTCAGGTTATCCCTAGCATACAAACTTTAAATGCATGACTCATTTCTCGATTTTTCCGATAATTTTGCTAAATTTAGGTTTTAAGGAAAAATAAGATCATGAAGTTCTTAAATTTTTTTCAAGTTGTCTAAAATGAATGAGAATGCAATTCATATCCTTTTTATAGCCAATGGGTTTGGTGGAGAAAAAATTAGAGCTCCAAGTATCCTTATTATATTTCCTTAAGCATGAATTAGCAATAGAAATTAAGTTCCACACTTGCACCTTATGCTTAGTTTGTTTCCAAAGGATTCCTCCACTACTACGCTAGAATGCCATGTGCTAGTGGTGTGGTTTTGTTTTCCTCTTCTTCTTTTTCCCCCTTTATTTTATTAGTTTAATGATTTAATACATAATCCATTTATATTTTAGGGTATTATACTTCTATTTATACATATTGGGTACATGTAGTGTTTATACTATGACTATGTATAGAGATGTCACCGGAGCGGGTATAGAACGGGTTTTATAAAACTTGAACCCAACCTACTACCTTATAAGGCTTCCTAAAACCCTACGGGGTTTTTATCCTATTTCCAAAATCTACCCTTATAAAGTTCTGTAGAATTCATTGAAAACCTAATCCAACTCGCTAATATTAAAAAAAAATTGATTTACGGGTGTATATAAATAATAAAGCAAATAGTGTATAGTTTGTTTTGAATAATAAAACAAAGGATACATAATCATTCCAGACTAAACTAACTTTTTTTTATTGTAAATTAATATAGGATTAATAAAAAGGAGATAGGTGGGGATTAAGGAATGTGGTTGACTGGTTATGAGAGAGAGTAAAGGCAAGAGAAGAGAGTCATAGAAATTGTGAGAGGGAGAATAGAAAGAGATAGGGCTAAGGTTTTTTAAAAGATAAAGCATGAAAGAGATAAAATATTTTTTATTAATTATTATATTTTGTTATTTATAGCTAATACTAAATTACTAATATCATATATATATATTATTATTATTATTTTTAATTGGGTTCAGGCTTTTTGTCAAGTTTTTTTTAAATCCTGAAACCCGACTCAAAACTCTATAAGGTTTGAGAACCACTTCCAGAACCCAACTTAAAGCCCTATAAGGTTTGATTCTATAGTGTTTTTAGTGGATTGAGCGAGTTGGAAACCCTATAATAATCTACTCAATGGCATTCCTAACTATATAATTACAATATATGCTATTTAAGTCATAAATATTATTTTTTATGAGTAAAAAATAATTTATCTTTAAAGGTTCGTTAAGCCTTGGGACTTAAATTTTGAGCTCTTGATAATTATCAAACGATCCTATTAAAAATATGTTTTATTGAAAGTAAATATTATATGTACATTATTTCGAGGAATTGACCTTACTATGGCTCTACTTCTAAGTTTTATGACCTTATATTAAAATTTTACTCAATCGGATAAGATTTTCTGAAGGCCTTAAGTCGTACTAAACGCCCTAACGTATATCAATATTAAGAAACTATGGTCTTGTTACTCCACTAAACTCGTTTCTCAAGCTTCCCTTAATAAGTTTATTTCCGTTATTTCTTTATCTATATCCTCTATGTCTCATGTGTAATAAAAGTAACCCACTATCTTGGTTTCATGGTATTAGGTCGAAAACCAAGGTTTCACATCCACTCCTTCCACTAGAGTAAAACCCTTAGCTACAAGACTAGTTATATATCTCTCAACATTTCTATCAAGTTTATATTTGATTTTATAAACTCATTTAGATCCTATAGCCTCTTTGCTAGGTGGCAAATAAAAAATTTCCCATATGTCATTCAATTCAAGACCTTTAAGCTCTTTATTCATTGCTAATACCCAATCCTTACCCTTAGATGCTTATGAATAACCAAAAAGTTCTTGAGTTGTCAAAACATGTGCTAAGGACATAACATAGTCTCGTAGGTAAGTATGGAAAGCATGTGATGGAAATAAAGGACATGAGATAGAAGAGCTAGGCAAATGAGTGGAGAGCAAAAGCATGTTATTGTCATTAGCCAAAATATGATGCAAGGAATTGACATAGTCAATCAGCCAATAAGGGGGTCTCCTTTGCCTTTCAAAACACCCAACCACAAATGGTGTATTAAGATCAATTGAAACAGAAGAATGAGATAAGTCGAGTGATGAATTCTATGAAGATATGGGAAGACTAAGGTTTCAATCATGATTGGATGAAAAAGTAATAGGTTCAAGAAAGGAAGATAGGAAATAGTTGATGTCTGGCTAAGAGATAAAGTAGAAAGAGATTGATTTGAATAAGGAAAAGAATCAACCTTGAAAGGAAAGATGTGCTCATGAAAAACAATATCTCTATTAGTTAAAATCTTTTTAGAATACATGTCATAGACTTTGTAGCCTTTTTGATTGGTTGCATAACCAAGAAAAACACATTTAGCACCTCTCAAATCAACCTTGTCACTTTAGAGCAAAACACAAACAACTTATCATTCTCAATTTATCATAGGTAGGTTTTCCCCAAATAACAACTGATGTGGTGTCTTCCAATTCAATTTACAATTTGGCATTTTGTTGATCAAGTATGTAGCTGTGAAAATATATTCTCCCTAAAAATACTTGGGAAGATGTGCATCTAATCTTAAGAATCTGATCATATCAAGAAGATGTCGCTGTTTACACTCAACTCTCCTATTTTGTTGAGGGGTATAAACCATGGAATGTTGGTAAACAATGCCCAGGTTATGAAATAAGTCCTAACATGCATAAGAAAGAAATTTGAAACCATTATATGACCTAACAATTTTAGGAGTAGCATCAAATTGATTTTTGATAAGTTTGAAGAACTTATCTAAAACACCAACAACTTGAGACTTGCTTGCAAGCAAAAAGGTTTAAACACAACAAGTATAGTCATCAAGCACAATAAGAGTGTATCAAGCACCATACAAAGAAGGAATTGAAAAAGGGCCCTAAATATCCATGGTAATAATGTGAAAAGCACAATTTGAACAACGGATATTTCTTTCAAAGGGAAGTCTACGAGCCTTTGCTTAATAACAAGTGTTACATATGAAAAGATTGAAATTTAGATGTTTACAAACATCTAAATGTTGGAGTTTAGAAACTGAGAAATGACCAAGTCTCTCATGAATCAAGTAACTAATGCAATATGTGTATAAGTAGAAGAAATTGACTTGTAATTTAGAAAAGCAATAGATACATTGAGAACTACATTGTTACTAGTGGATCGAACTCCTTCAAACATCTTAGAATGTAAAATGTATAATCCTTACTCAACTTTGGCTAATTCAACAAGTTGTTTACTTTTCAAGTCTAATGATGTGAATGCAGAGGAGGTAAATGTGGCTATTAAATAACCATCAATAAGGACTCGATATACTTATATGAGATTGTGGTTAAAATCTAGAACAAACAATATGTTATGCAATGTTAATGTGGGGTTAATGTATAGTGTGCCAACTAATTAGACTGCCTTGATTCTTGAAAGTATTGTCTAGTAAACGAATAGAAATTGGATAGTTTAATTGATGAAGTTCATGAAAAAGGGAATAAAAAGGACTAATGTGATCCGTCGCTCTTGAGTTAATAATCCAAGCACCATTAGAGTTATTAATAACAGTAAAGCAGGATTCAACAGCATGAATACATGCAAATTGAGCCAAATTCACCATAACATTGTCATGTTTGTGCTACCCTTTCATGAACTTTAGCATCTCTTAACAGAGAGCTTGAAAAGCTTGAGAATCAATAATGAGAGAAATATTAGAACTCGGATCAGTAACAATAGTATCATTGTTATCAAATATGAGATTAAGTGGAGTGGCTGAAACAGCTTGACTGAGAGACTCTATATTGCTAGAAACACAATTTGCAAATCGATTAGAATTAAAACCACTCCTAATTTGTTTCTTTCCTGATTTATACCAATCAACCCTTCAATTGGAAACAGTTTTCAATTGTATGCCTTGCTTTTTTACAATATTCACAAACTCCATTAGATTTCCCTTTATTCCTATCAACATTTTGCCTATTTCTTCTTAAACGAGCTAAGGAAAATGATGCGCCTTCAACCTCATAATGTGACCTTGTGATCTCCTTTTGTTTTTCAACTTGTTGCATAATATAGTATGCCTTATCGCTAATGGAGATGGATCCATAGAAAGAATATAACTACGAACAAAATCAAAACCTTCATTTAACCCCATCAAGATCTAAACTAGCCAATTCTAAGACTCAAATTTTGAAATCTTCTCTTTTATCTAGTAAGTACAAGCTTCCATACCACTACAAGTATAAGATGGAAGCCATTGTTAAGCTAACAACTCATCCCAAATTCTCTTTAATTTACTAAAATACGTGCCAAATGATTGATTCATCTGCTTAATATTGCTAATTTCAAATTATAATTGAAAAATTAAAGGTCCATTATGTTGGCCATATTGCTCCCATAATTCAAACCACAATTCTTTAGCTGACTGAACATAAAGATAAGTTTGCGAAAGATTACTTAAACATTGAATTAAGTATCCAACAATGCATCATATAATAACATCTTGTCCATTTGATGTGATCTAGAGAATTTGAATCAGGTTTATTTACACTAGCATTGATGAACTGAAATTTCTATTTAGCTCCTAATCTCATTTTGATAGACTGATTCCAATCTTCAAAATTCACTCCATTGAATACTATATCACCAATAATCATACTAGGATTATCAAAAGCTAATATGAACAAAGGATAAAAAACACTTTGATCTATTTGCACCATAAAATATCAAGGAACAACACAAGCACAAATCCTTTTAAAAACTCTTGAATTCAAGAACTTATGAACAATTGTATTATATTTACCATTTCCACTCTGATACTATGTGGAAAATCTAGATCAATTCTCAAACAGATGAAGATTGCAGCAATAGAATTGAAGTAGAAGAGCAAAAACAAAGAGAGAGAACCAAAAGAAGTTGTAAAGCTGTAAAAACTGATACAACGAGAAAATGAAAAATCTATTTTAACACTCATCTATTGAACTACTTGACAGACTATAAAATTGGCATTTAGGTCAGCAGGTAATATCATGCCAAGTTGGACCAATAAACACAGTACACATGTACAAATAAATAATGAGACCATATTCTTTACAAAATCACTTTGTCAAGCATTTATTTTTTATTTAAATTTCTTTAAAAGTTTATTCCCTATTTCAATTTATTCCGAACGTTATTATTCTCTGGTTCTTTTTTTTTTTTTTTGTTTCCCTTTGATTATGCCCTCGTTCAAAAAGTTAATCAAGCTTTAGTATATCAACCAAGCCCGCCAATCCGGTTGGAAATCGGTGCCAAAGCTTGCCCATTTGCCTACCTAATGAGCTCCGTGAACGCTCTGGCCGTTGATCATTTCTCATCTTTATGAGAGATTAATACTCATGCAAAGTTAGTTGTCTATACACTTGAGAGGGCAGGGAGGCTTTTGGTATAACATATGAAATTTACCAAAAATTGACAATTTTCCTCCAGATAGAATAAGTTAACGATAAAGTTACTATTGATAAATCATAATTTAAATGTTGAAGGCTTTCACGTAATTTCATTTGAAATTGAGAAACATAACATTTATTTATAGATAATGACATAGTATAAATATTTAATCTTTTATCAGATGATTATATTATATTTTTTAAGTATTCATCTGTGTCACTACTTTGAGTACTTTTTTAAAAGCAAAAGTGCAAAAAATGTCGACAGATCAATGGACAATGGTGATATATATATATATATATATATATATATATTTTAAGTGTTAAAACACATTTTAAACGAAGCAAACACATAGAAATTTGTTGCGAAAAGGTTAAAAAAAATTACGTTTCATGGATTTGTATCATGAATATATAACTTTTCTTAAGGCGACAAACGCATTCGAATAACGTGTACACATTTGTATGAATAATGTACCCAATAATTTTACGCATGTTGTGGGTCTAAAGTGGGTCCACAAATCCACAGGCAACGTTGATGCGTCAACGTCAATATCCCAAACCTTACCTGTCTCGTTATAAGCCTATAACTACGATGTCTCTTTTTCTCTCTCCATGCATTATTACTTTACTTCCTTTCTTTTTTTTTTCCTTCCTTTTCCTTTCCAGTACTTTTGCTTGTGAAATAATCACAAGAGGAAATTGCAAAAACTTCCAAAATGCAATAATTATAAGAAAAAATTATATAATGGATTAAAATATTTTTTCATTGAGATCAAATGGTTATTTATCGACTTATTGAAATTTAGGAGAGCTTATTGTAACTTCCAAAAATTTAGATATATATTTGTACTATGCTTAAAATCTAAGGGTTTTTTTTTTTAACAAAATCTAAGGGATTATTTACATTTTTTCCCTTATGTATTATTTCTTTTTTGTTTTTTTATTTTGTCCTTTCCCTTAAGGTATTTACCAGTTTCTTTTTGGCATTTTATGGTTGCTTACATATCATTATTTTTCATTAGAAAGTAAATATCGTCACATTGCATTTGTATATACCTCTTCCCTTATTATTTATGATAAATACTACAAGTGAAAGCTTTTCTATATATTTTTATATATTTACCTTTTTACGAAATATGTTATCAACTCAAAAAAGATTTTTAAAAAATTGGCACACATGTTTCATTATGGAAAAGAAACTATGCAATTTTTTTATACAGGTTTCTAATGTACTGATATTCTTTAGCAAATTAAAAAGATAAAATCCAAATAAGAAAACATTGTAAGAACGAGATCCTTTTTCGATGTATCGTTTTCCATTGTAAAACTAGTTTTTTTTTTTTTTTAAAAAAAATACTAAATCCGTTGAAAAAAGGACAAATTAAATATGTATTAAATGTGTGCATGTTTCTGTGCGTGGGTTATCCAAGAAGATATGATGGGGATGGAGATATATTTATCCTTAGCATTTACTAAAACTTGCATCGTCCGTTTTTGCTAGCCCTCTTGAATTGCAGTACCTCTACTTCTACGGCTATACTACACGCATCCGCCTCTAATTGTCCTCTCCAGCTAGCATTCCTCTGTTCTTTGTTCGCTTCACGCGCCTTTTGATATTATTACCAACAGCTGCCTTATTATTATTGTAGACAATATCCAAAATATTAAATGTACATTGGTTTCCAATTTTATACCAGAATTTTCAAGGTAGGTTTTTTTTTGGGAAACTACATAACAATATGAAAGATACGAAATTTGAACTTGGTCGATTTAATTAAGAGATCAATGTTCGTATTACAATGACCTTAGTAAGTTTTTAATTAATATATATTATATATCTAATTAAACTTTTACTTATCGAATTTACTATCTTACTTGCATTTTATATTTTTTGATCAATGATTATTTCCTAAGCAATCTTTTCCAAGATGTTCAATTAGATGTAACGTTTAATAATTTCGAACTTAAGTTCAAAATTAAAGAAGTTTAATTAGATATGTATTACTGCTATTTTAATTTTTTCAAATAAGAATTACTTGTCTATTCATTCATGCTTATTATAACCATTATTATTATTGAAACTATAAATAAACTAAGCTGCTCAAACTTAACTCGCTTTAAACTCTACTTGGCTCAAGTTCGATTTATAAATGAATTAAGCTCAAGTGGGCTCATAAGCTTTATATATGTTACAAATATTACATATATTATGTATTATATATTATTATAATCCAAATGCATTATATATATAAATATAATATAGTATATGATAATATATAATATATAATAGAATCCTTATTCATTATTTATTAACATATTTATTTATATGTTTCTTCATTTTATATACTTAAGTTCATAAGCAAGTTCAAGCTTGACTCGTTTTAGGCTTAGCCTGTCGTAAGCTCGATAAATATAAGCTTGAATTCAAAATAAAACTTATTTATCTAAATTAGCTAAGCTTGATCTTTAATTTGTAGGCTCGATAAAGCTTGTCTTAGGTTTAAGCTTGAGCTCGATAATTTTTAAAAGATTCGAGCTTAGGCTTTCAAAAGCTCAGTTAAGCTTAGCTCATTTATAACCTAATTATTATTATTATTACTACGTGATAGGCTATTTAAGCTTAAGCCTTTAGATGCTTGCTGATCTATAAGAATGCGTAATAATAATAATAACAATAATAATAAGTGTGAATAAATAGACAAGCCCATCATGAAGTTCAAGTGAAGAATTTATCATCATCATTATTAAGGAAAAGTATAATTTTGGTCCTCAATTTTTACCTACTTTTCTATTTAATTCATAAACATTTTTTTTCTTCTTCTATTTGAGTCCGCAACATTTTCAAAACTTTATAAAAATAAGACTTCTATTAAATACATTAAACTTTTTATCTTAGTGGGCTAGGTATTAACTTTTGATTGACCTTAGACTAGTCTGCCAAGATGTTAGGGTATACATAAATTTTTTCGGTATTATGTAAATAAATATATTCAATGTTATAATTTTATTAAATTTGTTATTATAAACCATTTTGAAGCTAATACATGATTATATGTGATGGATGGACAAAAAACTTAATAAATATGATGGAAGTCTTATTTTTGTAAGGTTTGAAAGCCTTGAGGACTTAAATAGAAGAGGGAAAAAAAAGTTGAAGACTTAAATAGAAAAGTGGGTAAATGTTAAGAACTAAAAATGTATTTTTCCCTTTATTATTATTATTCACTCACTTATATATATGCCAAACACTAAAGTCTTCAAAAGAATGTTTTTTAATTTCCTACATAACTATTTTGCCCTTTAAAAATAATAAAAATATGCTTTTAGTATTCTTTGATTATTTCTTTAGTGGAAAAAAAAAAGAGAGTAAATGAAGATAGAAAATAGTTTTTATTTTTTTTTTAAATTTGGGCCCTTAGAGCTTGATTTCAAAAGCTAAAGGGTGCTAAATACATATGAAAGAGATATAAGGAGGTATAATTGCATTTCTATCAATTATTATTAGCTCTTTTCTATTCACTTATGATTAGACTAGTTTCTTAGAATGAGTTAATAATACATTTCATTCCCTTTACTCGGTATGAATCTTGATTTCTTGAATAAAAAACATCTTAACTTTAGGTCATTTCTACTCTAAGACTTGAGGGAAATAATTATGATTTCACTTCTACTTTATCACATAGACAAATCACCTCTTCGTTTTTGTATTACATGTGCAAATATCATTACATTTCACTCAAAATTTTGTTTAATGTAAATAAAAAGAATCCACCGTTTATATTGAAGTCCATATTATTACAAAAAATGTCTAATATTAAACTTCATACAACAAATCTTGTCCTGACTTCCCCAAAGCAAAAATAGAAAAGAAAAATCCTAAATTTTTAAGGCCAATTCCCCCTTTACATGTCACTTTCTCGTAAGTATCTCCCATTATACACTATTTCTTTCATTTCCCTTCCATTTTTTTTATTTTCAACCTAATAACTATCCCAATCATTTTACTTTCTTTTTTTTCCCATCTTTGAGCCTAACAAGCTTTCCTCCTTTATCAAAGACACATTACGAGCTATTGACAACATACTTCCAAGATCGTCGAATCTCGTCATTTGGCCATATCTCATTACCATTATCTCTTCATTACAACATTACCTTTGCCCTTTTTTGAGTTTTAGTGCATGTTGTATGAGTTTTTCTTTTAAAAGAAAAAAAAAAACCCCTCATGTTGCTTTTATATTTAGTTAGTGTAGTTGGTGTAGATACACTCTATTTTTGTTCTCCTTGAGTTTCTTTTATAAAATACTACAAAATACTAAAAATAATAAAAAGAAAAAAGCCAAAAAAGAGAAAAGCCCTAAAATAGGAAAATAATGGAAAGAGCTTAATAATAAGAAAAAATAAAAAATCTAGAAAAATAACCAAAATATGAAAAGTACACAAATTTGAAAATTAGAATGATTAAAGAAAGAAATTGAAATGTTATAAAAGTTGTTTTGCAATGGTCTAAATATATCCTTAAGTAGTGGAAGTCATCTTTCTTGGAAAGGTTTTTAAGTGTAATGTCCAAGAAAATTTAAGAAAGTGATTTTAAAGTAAGTGCCATTATTGTAATATCTTATATGGGCTTAAACTCCATTTATCCTAAAACCCACCCATATCACTCCTTCATCTTAAATTCTAATGCTCTAAACCTTACCAAAAGCCTCGTAACTTATTCATTTCTCACTTTATTTTTGTTACTCTCTTTTATCCCAACTTGAACAAGCTCTTAAAGTTTCTAATATTTAAAAAAAAAAAAATCATTTTCAAGCCCCTTTAAGGGTAAGGTAACCTTTTAATATTTCATTCTAAGCTTTACTTAGTGAAAAACCTCCATTTCCATGGAGTTTCTTGGACATTCTTTAATAATCCGAATTTAAATGTATACATTACAATTTTTCCTCTTTTGGTTTGTTCTATGTTTGAGATTTAAAGATTCATTCATTTTAAGTAAGCATCCTTCAATTTTTCATCTTGTTCTTTAGTTTAAAGTTGGTATCTTTAGATAGTATTTGGTTATAAAGACTAGATTAGACAAAAAGAATTGAATAGGATAAATATAATAAGGACTAGATAATACAAGCTTATTATACCATATTTGGTTTGCACGTACTAAACACAAAATTTATAATAAAAATTTAATTCTTTATACTATAAAATAAATAATTTTTGTAATATTTAATAAAAATAATATTAATTAACTCAATATTTTAACATGGAAGGCTATTTTTGAGAATACAAATTTTTGTCTAATAAATTTCATTTTTTTACCATGTTGTAAATATGACAAAATCTGGGTCTCTTATCTAGTCTATTAGCCCGATTTTTATCTAGTTACCAAGGAAAATTATAAACTATACATGAAATAAATTTTTTTGTTCAATTTAGTACCATAAAAATTACATAACTAAACACTACCTTAGACTTGTTGGTAGGTTTGATGATTAAAAGGGTGTTGGAGTTGAAATTTGTAGTCTTAATGGAATAAAAATGAGTTTAGTTGATGGGTGATTGAGGGTTTGAATTATATTTAAGGTTGAGTTGAAGAATGGAAGGAAATAAATGGAGAAGGGTGTATTTGAAGAGAAAAAAATTGCTTATTTGCTGTTGGAGGGACACGATTATAGACATGGTTATGTCGCTGACAATGTTTGGTGGGGGGATAAAAATGGGTAGAAAGTGATACGAGCAGAACAACATGGTCATGTCATTAACCATGTTGAGCTGTAAACTTTATGTGAAATCTTTTCTTATTATTTTTCTTAATCAAACTCAAGCAAACCTTTTCTTAATCTTAATATAAGTTCCACTAGCTTTCCTTTCTGAAATTTTTAAGTTCTTTAAGCTTGATTTAGCATTTTTACTAGTTTTAAACACTTTTTATTCTCAAATATCATTTTAACTAATATTAACGAACTTTACCTTATTTACCAATCTAATACAATAATTAGTATCTTTCAAGCTATACTCCTAAATTTCTTTTATTACTTTAAGCTTTTGATTGTTTTTCCAAATGTTTCCTCTAACTTATTCTTAGTTAAAGTTTTAAACTTTACTCTCAACCTTAGTCATAGTACCCTTAGGAGTTAGGATTAAGTTTAAAGGGTTGCAAACAAAGTCAATTTGGGAGTTTTGAACTAAAAGCTTTATATTGAATTGGATTAATGATGGATTAAAGAAGGCTTGTTATTCTACTTACTAGGTTCTTGATTTAGGTTCCTTATTGATTATAGTTTGGACCTTGAGATTTGTCTTCGAAACTTAGAGTTTGTTTACTTGGCTTTTTAGGTACATAATGTTTAGTTGTTGCTTGTACTTGCTAGGACTATAGTAAATTAATTGGACTAAATTATATTTGGCTTAATTGAGTTGTTTGATAATTATGCTTGATCACCCATCTTAGAGGCACATAGTGGAAAATCCTGAGAGACTATAGTAAATCATTAAGTGAACTCTTATATGGGATACTGCAACTAAAAAACTACGTTTCAAGGACTTTAGACTTTAAATTCTGGGCGTAAAGAAAAAATTATATTCTATATTTACCTATATATGTAGACAAAGACTCTATGTGTGTATGTGTGGTGGGGGGGAGCAGGGTAAGGTAGGGTGGGGTTTGGTTTAGGCACTCTTTTGTTGTATGTGGACTTAAATTCAAAACAATTAACTTTGTGTTGATATTTCTTGCATTAAACGCATGTGAACGATTGGTGTAACATTTATGTGTGCTTATGCATTATGTATTGAGTTTTAGCTTATTCTATCATTCTTATAGTTATAGGCATTAGAATGAAGTTTGTTGCTTATATAGCTATCGGGGCTACTAATAGGTTAGGTATGCGAGGTATAAGTTCATTTGTTTTAGAAGTTAGAAATTTTGGTTACTAACTGTGAATGTAGTTGGAATAACTTGTTTGTGAGTCATTTAGATTATATGGAATATGGAGATATAATATTATAATATTGTTGATAGGTTTTACAAGTGATTTGGAGACTATAGTAGTGAATTAGAGCCTTAACGTGTTATTAAAAAATTAGGGACATGTGGCGGATTGTGATGCACATTAGTGTTTCGAAGCATTATAGCTTAAGTTGATGTTTATACATGTGATCTAAAAGAAATGAAAATAATTTTGTGACAAATTAATTTTTTCAAACTGTATCCATTTTGATCATCTATGAAAGTAATGGAAAATGATTAATTTGACTTTATCATGGCTTCAAAAGGAGTCTTACTTAAACTTAAGTTACCATTTTCTGAAAGGGAAAATTACGTGTGAGAGGATCAATGTTTAAGGTAATGTTCAAATAGAGGATTTAACTTTTAAGTGGTTAAAATAAAAAATTAATATTATGATAAATGGTTCAAATAGAGCATTAAACTTTCAAATGGTAGAAACAAAAGATCAAACTTATGATAAGTGGTTCACATAGAGGATTAAAACTCTAGTTTTATTTCAATTTTAATCATTTATTTGAACCATTTATTATAATGCTAATTCTCTATTTTAACCACCTAAAAGTTTAATCCTCTATTTGAACCACTTGACATAATATAGATCTTTTATTTCAACCACCTAAAAGCTTAATCATTTACTTGAACTTAACTCAAATGTTGATTCCCTAATGTGTGACTCTCTATGATTTTTCTGAAAATATGAAGTTAGTGTAAGTCAAACAACAAATAAACCCATATTTATGATTCTATTAAGTGCCACGCCCCGAAGCGGCAGAGTCGTAACAGCCCCGCCGTGTAAACCACCCTAAGATAGAAGTTGGCCTCACCACCGCTATCCTAGACCTGATCTACACAAGGCGTCCACAACTAACCCGCTTTGAAGTAGACAATTTGTAATTTAAATAAATCATTTACCTGTAAAAGTGAGGAATTATATATATATGTTATCATTCAATTATTGCAGTTAGAGTTTACAACATTTCTCTATAGTATATTCCCTAGTTATTACATCACTTGGAAATGAAAAATAATTCTAAAATAAAAACTTAGACCTTAAAATATGTGTTTATTCTTCAATGTTTTTCCTCACTCCCCAGGATCCAGCAGTTGCTAGCTTCGGAGTAATTGGTTGCCGCTTCTTAGCCAGCACCTGCACGATGTCTATAGGGATGTGAGCAATCACAGCTCAGTAAGTTAGGATGGAGGACTTAAAACTATATCATACACACAACAAGGTTTTTAATCACTTATTAGGTGCAATGCATGTGCAAGCAAATGCCATCGCACGACGTTGTCCGGCCCGTCGTGAGATTAGAGAAATTGCGCCCGCTCTAATCCGGGTTGAGGAGTTACCGTTAATGCAACAACTCACGACTAAACCCAAGCTTGTGTAATGGAGACCTTGCTCCTCCCGCGACTACCTTCGAACCACTGTCTTCACCCCCGCCGCGACCTCCTCTCCTGTCACTTAGTTCGACTGAGGATGAAGAAGGGACCATTTTGCAATCCTGCGCTATCCCTTCCGAAGGGGTCGGTATTTGGCCGGAGAGTCCTAAATCCCCTAACAGGTTGCCATGCATGTTCGATTATGATTACTGGTCGTATATTTAATTAAGTCCAGTTTAGGGTGATCGATCATTTCATACAATTCATATAATATGTGCAGAGCAACAAACAGAATCATGGCATCACCCATAATCAAACACATGCATACATTCAACTATCTAACAAGCACAACCAAGCATAATCTTAAGCCTCCCAAAATACAGCAACGTATTAATCCCAACTTACCTCGACTCCTCGCTCGCTCACTCGAGGTCCGATTTGCTCAGGCCATCGCCGATTATCCCTATAATACGAACGTGGTTTCAGCTTTTCATATAACTGTTATAGGTTCGTTTTATCCTATAATGCTTATTGTTAGGTTTTGTTTACGGTTTAATATGCCTAATTATCTAGGTATTAAGTCTTTTATAATTATTCTAGGTTTAGGTTTAGGTTTAGGTTCGGTTTTCGCATCGATTTCTGAACCAGGTTTTTAGTTTGATTTTTAAGTAATGTTTTAGATTCCAACCCTAAAAATCCGTTTCAACTTATAATGTGAAATTAATCACATTACTTCCCGATCTCCTATATACCATTATTACCCCTAGTCAGTATTTTATTCCATCCGGTACACTTAAATCCCTATTTGTGTACCGAATTTACTCCTAATGTGAGAAATTTTTACATTTTTCATATAATTACATAAATTCAAGTTTCTTATCAGATTTATTATATATCCCTATTATTTATATAATATCAATTTTGATCCTAATATTTTCTATTTATTATATTTTCAAAAATTACACATTATGCATTATTACATATTATGCACATAATGCATTTCTAATATTTCTATTACCCTAATTACCATCTCTAACATAAATTATCACTTCAAAATGTCTAAATTCATCTTAGATCAGGTTTTACACCTAATTATTCTAATTTACGAAATTAACTCATAATTTACTATGTTTTTCTATTACTAATTTACTACATAATTAATCTAATAATTACATCTAACAACCTAAATGCTATAAGTATCATACTCCATCAGATCTTAACATCCTAAAACATGTAATTATTCACTAAATCAGAAATTAATCATTTAATTACATAATTAACCATAAATTACCCATTTTATGCCTCTTTTTAGAGCCTAAAAATTATCTAAAAATTTCGAAAATTAATTTTTGAAAAAGGGCTTCATAGCACTGTTCTATGTCACATGAGCATCCTACAGAAAAATTTTGAGCCCCAAACTACATCCCTAAGCCTATTTAATTTCCGGTTTAATCATGCTCGATTTTGAACAATTTGTTAAGGACCCTATATTTCTAGACATAATTAAACTAAATCAACATTTTTCCCTAAATCTACATACAATAAAACCTCAAAATAACAAGTTTCATAATTTTCTGGGCAAAATAACTAATTTTACAAAATTATACAAGAATCGGGCTGGAATTTGGACTCACCGGTTCAGGTGGCTCCGGCCACCGCGGGCCGCCGTGGCCTTGTCGGCCGGACTAGGCGCTGCCACCACCGTGTGGTGGTGGTGGCCGTCCACTCCCAGCTCCTCGTTTGGTGTGGGTTCCCTTTAAAACCCCTAACTGTACAGTTTTTCTTATTTTTTTTATTTTTCTGAATTTTCTCTCGAATTTTCAACTCGAGTTAATCTTTTACGCCCATTATTCTTCTTCTTCCTCCCTTCCTTTTCTTCAATCAATTGCAATATAATAAGAAAGTCAATATTTGGTCATGTGATATGTAGTTTTTTCAATTAGTATAGTCCATTTTTATTACAAATTTCCTCTAATAAAAAATAAAAATGAGGATAGCATTTGCAGTAGCACTGAAGACATCAATTAAATGAACATATTGGAAATGAAACACTCATTAAAAATAAATGTAAAAATTGAAAGAAATAAAACAATATACCTAGTATCTTAATATTGTAGATCAAATCAAAGAGTTTCCATTGTTTATAGACCACTTTGTAAGGCTCCTAAGATTGCTTAGGGTAGCTTCTCCAATTCATGAATAAAGTTTGTTGTTTAGCAAGAGAAAAAAAATTGCACAAATTGGGTCAAGAGGGATCATGAGTTGGGCTTCACTTACAACTAATAACAATTTAAGTTGTATTAATTAAACATAAAATTGAGGATGGAACAAAAATACCCATAAATATTAAAAAGATTCAACTTTGTCCAAATTATTGTTTCCGTTAGTGTGATAGATCATTAACTAGTATATATATAAAGATTGGAGGGATTAGTAGAATAATTTTTTTACAAATTCAAAATGTTAGAAATAATTTCAAATCTTCACTTTCTTTCTCTAGGCACAACTTATACCTACTAAATACTTCTCTCCTAAATTTGTCCCTTCACGATGAAGCTCAATTCATGCCAATTTTAGGAATTGCTTTCCATGTCCCAAATAACATAACACATTGATTAGTATCCTAAAATTCAACGTAAGTTTTGTTAAATTTAAAAACAAAGTTAGAAATCTAGAATTCTTATGCTACTATTCAAACTCAATTAGATAAGGTTTATTACTCCATTCACAAAATCAGTTAAGGGTTTTACATGTTTACATTTCAAGGAGTTCAACCGACTACATCTTAGCCTTTGATAAATGCCACTCTACCTTCAATTAATCACAATTAATTGTGCATGAGAGCTAAGTTTCTCTCTCTCTCCTTTTATTTTGTGCCTTTTCTAATTAATTCATTAAAATAAGTATTAATGATGTAAAGCATTTAAAAATATAGTGTTTCCTTTTTTTTTTTTTTTACTGTGAATACTTTTGTATTATTAGTATATGTTTTATTTATTACTTGTGAATTCCTTATGTAATAACTATGTCATTATATTACACAAATCCAAAATATTCAAAAGAACAAAAGTACTTTTACAAGGTTAATGCTTTAGTTTTTTTTTTTTTTTAATCAAAACAATTGGTCTATGATATTTTACCTTTTTTTTTATTTAATTATGATGGCCTTTAGGTAGTTTCTAAATACAAATTCTTACAATTTAGTGTTGTTTAATACAAAAATAAAAGAAAAATTAGTCCAAAAAATAGATTTGTGCATTTTTTTTGTTAATTTTCATTTAGTTTTGCATAAATTTTTGTTATATTGATCCTATATAAGTTAGAGATAATAAAAGAGGCCATTGAATGTTGTTTGGTACACGAAAAATTGAAAAAAGAAATAAATAAGATAATATTAGAATATTTGCATGTTTTTAATTTTCTTTTTCATTATCTTTACATGTGTCACACCATTCACATATACATGTGTATTAACCTAGCAAGTTTAATTTTCATTATTTTAGATGTTGAAATATAATAGGTAATATTTTGGAAAATAAGTTAATGTGGAAAACATCAAACAATAAATACCATTCATAAAATGGGGAAAATCTTTGTTTCAAAATTTATAAATACAACTATTAAACTTACTTGTACAGTGTTTTATTTATTATTCACACATGAAGGACTTTAGTTTTAGGCATGAATTAGTCATTTCAACACTTGTATAAATAGTAACTTCTCATCTTTGTAACAAACTTAATTGAATCATTTTTTGAATACACACATACACTTTTACAGAACCCCTTATCTTCCCTTGACACTTCTACAATTCATAAAGTACAATAAGATCTATTTTTATAATTCAATTGTAGTAGATAATTTTACATGTTTTTCATGGTATCTGTCGAGCCTGATTTTTCGATTTTTGTTTAAAATTAATTTCCCCATTTCCTGATTAATACTAAACCCTAACTTATTTAATATTAATCCTCGACTAAAGAAATTAAGAAATTAAGAAATTTTGGTTTTTTATTGAAAATAATTTTTGGAGTCGCCACCCGACCAGAGTCGGGAAAAGAAAAGAAACCGTAACCAATTGGGTGGATTGGTTACGATTTAGCTACCGGTCCTTGATTTCAATTTTAATAAAGAACTAGAGGGTTCCAAATTCGGGGCTAACCTATTAAACCCTAACGGGTATCACTGTTTATTTGTCGAAATTATAATCATTTTTCTAATTATAATATTTTAAAAAATAAATAAAAATCAAAAGAAAAAAAAAGAATTTAAGTTTCTACAGATTTTATCGTCGCCCCGAAGGTGCCTACATACCCGCTAGCCGGAATCAGACGATCATAGTTTTTTTGAAAAATCTTTAGTGTGTTGATTTATTTTAATTTTGAAAACTGTCAAAGTTTATGTTATAATTGATTTAGTTTATTTAAAAAAAAAAACAAAAAAAAGTGAAGGGTCGTAAGTCGTAATAGCCTAAATAATTTATTTGACTTTTTGTTAATTTTTACTTCTAAAAAAAATTTGGTTTTCTAAGCGAGAAATCCTAATCTTAAAAATTCCTAGACTAATATACATATATATATTCTATTATTATTAAACAGTTATCTACCTAAATAGATTAGTAATGTTACGTAACTTACTTAATATATGAAAAACTAATACTAATAAGTCACCTAAACTAATATAGTCATATACACATATACTGCATCAGATAACTAAGGAACTAATAATATAATGATAATAATAATAAATAAATAAAATAATGAAGTGAACGAAATAAAATAAGAAAACTAAGATTTGGAAAAACTGAACTTAGCTTGTTCTTGCACAATAATAGCGTAGACGAAGCAGCGACGGTATCGGACTGTGGAGTGTACAATTCGACGTCGGGGCTTGCTATTCTAGAGTTATGTTCATCTGGAATTTCGCTTGAATTGGACTGTATAAAAGCCTTCGGATCTTACGGCATGACGGAGCACGGTCAGTGCAAAGACGTGAGAACGTAGACAACAGATTGCGGCGTGCTCGTGTGTGCGTGGACAGTACAAGGACGTGAGGATGTGGATAGCAGATTGCGGCGTACTCATGTAGACGTGAGGACGTGGATAGCAGATTGTGTAGTGGACTTGTTTGGTATAGTGTATTGAGATGTGCAATAGAGTTTAGACTGTCCAGGGGCATTGCATTGTAGGGGACTGCCATTAGCGCAGGCAAGTGCTGAACGGTCAAGGGCTGTTGCGAGCGTATGTTGTTGTGTGGGCTGCTGTTCCGCTACTGTTTCGCTGCTATTCCGCTATTGGAGAGAGATGAAAGCTGTTGGCTTCTGCAGCGAAGAGTGCTGTAGCAGATGGTGCACTATGGACGTTAGATTTCTGCTGTACTCGGTTGCTGCTCCACGTGCTGTAGTGGCGTGAAGCTGGATGATCGGTCAGCAGTGATTGAAGCTGCTGCTGTTATGGAGTCGTGAGGACTTTTTTTTCTGTTTTTTTTTTTTTTTAATTGTGTTGCTGCTGTAGGCGTGTGGAGGTTGGACAGCAGGCTACAGATGGGTTTAATTGTGTTGGCTGCTGGAGGCATATGGATGTTTATATAATCTTAATCATATCATATCATATCTTATGTAATTATATCTGATTCGTTAATTAAATTAGATTCAAATTTAATTCAAATCTGATTTAACTAATATTCATATGATTTGATTAGATATGAAACTGATTTTCGTCTCGCCTCTGCAAAGTTAGAAAAATAAAGACATAGGTGCTTGCTAAGACTCGAACTCGTGACCTTCAACTAAATCTACCTAAATATTTCGTTACTTATCCGTTAGGCTATTGATCTGTGTCTTGAAATTTATTACAATTAAATTATATTTAAACTATCTGAATTCTTAAACTAAAAATTTTTAACTAAACTAAAACTAACACTAACATTAAAACTAATTATTCCTAATATAAATTACTTCCTAAAAGTCTACGAAATCTTTATAATTTTTCTTTTTCTTATTTTTTTGGTATTTTCATTATTTGTTAATTTTTATTATCTTTTTATCTTCTATTAATTTTTTTGTTTTTTTGATTTTTTTGAATTAGGACCCTTATTGTAAAAATTAAAAATTAAGACTATAGAGAAACAAAAATTTGGTGTTTACAGTATCAAAGTAGTGTTTAAAATCTTAATAGTTCTTGTTTTTTGTTTGAAGAAGTTTTTTAATTGTTTACTATCATTGTTCCTCTTTTGTGATTTGTTTCTGAATATGGTTATTGAACATAATGATTCATTATACTTTTTACGGTTGACAACCTTGGAACTGTAATAATGAGTGTAGTGTTCACTAGTTTGAATTTTCTTGCATGGAGTCAATTAGTGAAATTAGCTTTAGGAACAAAGATGAAATTAGAGTTTATAAAAAGTAGTACAAACTAGAAGATAATGTTGGTGAATCATAGTAGTGGATTAGATGTGATTACTTGATTCTTAATTCATTGCTAGTTGTTAAATTCCATGACTAAGGATATAACTAAAGCTGTCATATATGTTAAATCATTAAGAGACCTCTAGGAGGATGTTTGTGAAAGATTTGGATAGACAAATGAACCTATGATATATCAATTAAAACATGAATTATTGAATCTAAAACAAGGGAACATGTTTGTCATTGTGTGGTTTAATAGATTAAAGAAGCTATAGGTTGAAATGGCTAGTGTTTGTAAATTTTCGGTGTGTAACTATGATGCACATGAGCAATGAACTTATAATCTAAAACAAAAATCTTAAGAAATAGAGAATCGAGACAAGTTCATTCAATTTTTGATGGGGCTATATGAAGTGTTTGAGATTGTATAAAGCTAGATTTTTTCTATGGATCCTTTACTAACTATTAGCTAAGCATATTATTTTATATGTTAGGTTAAAAAACATATCATTTGAATGATTTGCTCGGAGCAAATGAAGATGTCCCAGTAGCAAATGCTGTTGAAAACACCACCAAATTAGGAAGGGCTGATAAAAAGAATAGGCTCAGAACTAGATTAATATGTATACATTGCAAGAAGCTTGACATTATAGTGGACAGATGTTTTAAACTAATTGGGTTTCTAGATTAGTATAAATTTGGTAGAGATAGAAAAATTGGTATTCAAACAGTAGCTAAGATGGAGACAAGTCATGGAGTTATGGATAATCCTCTAAATGAATTTGCTAATCTTGCTTTAACTAATGAGTCTGATCTTGTGACAAAAGTGTGTCAATAGGTACTCAACGCCTTAAAGGGTAAACAAGAAGAGCAGGTTGTAAACCTTGTAGGTACTTGCTTAACTATTTTTGCTTTATTTAATGATAGGAATTCTAGTAATTGTATCACAGATACATGTACTTCAAACCATATATCTCCTTTCCCTCATATTTTGTAAAATAAACATAGTTGGCATTGTAAAATTACTAGATGATAGACAACTTTTGTTTGCATTGTTGGACACTAACGCTAACATTTCTCTATCTAATGTTCTATTCATACCAACATTTCATTTTAATCTTTTTTCTATTAGCAAATTAGTTTCACATTATAACTAGAATGTTGTCTTTAATTCCAAAAGTTATTTGTTTTAAGACCATCCTTCTAAAACAGTTGTTCCTCAAATTGATGCTCATTTTTGGACTTTATATTTTGAAGTCTAAACCATGTAATGGTTATAGTTGTATTTCTATAGATATTCATTCTCATGTTGTTATAGCAAATTCCTTAAATAATTCCTTTGTGTTACTTGATAATAAGCCAATGTCATTGGAACTCTTACATAATAGACTTGGACATGTGTTATTTTCTAAGATGAAATGTTAGTTCAAACCAATTACATTATTTTAACTTTTCGTGTGATACTTGCTTGCAATAAAAGTTTCATAGATTGCCTTTCCTTTATAGTAATTCTTATTCATTTTATCCTTTTGATTTGTTACCCATGGATATATGAGGTCCCTATAATACACCTTTAATTTCTGGGGACAAATTTTTTCTTACAATTGTATATGATTTGACAAGATGCACTTGGGCCTTTCTTACGAAACACAAGTCACAAACACTAGCTATCTTGGCCAAATTTTTTGCTTATATCAAATATCACTTCAACTCAACCCTAAAATTTGTTAAATCAAAGAATGGTGCTAAATTTATTCATTTTGAGTGTCAAAATTTGTTTGATAAGATTGGGACAATTCACCAAAGGAGTATCATTTACACTACTCAACAAAATGAATTGGTAGAATGCAAACATAGGCATCTTTTAGAGGTTACTAAGGCCATTCATTTACATGCAAACTTAACAAATTATTTTTAGGGAAAATGTCTATTTAGTACTACCCATCTCATCAATAAGCTATCTATTTAGTCTTTGAATTGGCAAAGTCCCTACTAAATACTTTTCCATTAACTACCATCCTTTGATGATCTTCGAGTTGTTGGTTGTCTTTGTTATGCATATGTACTTCCATAATCAAGAGATAAATTTGATTTTGGAAGTTGATGTTCTGTATTCCTAAGATATCCATGTGAGATAAAAGGGCTATAAACTTTATGATCTTGATGCTCGTAAAGTTTTCATTAGTAGAAATGTTCAATTTTTTTGAATAGATTTTTCCCTTAAAACAATGTGCCTCCTTTGCTTTAACTACTATCCAACATCCATCTTTAATTCCTCATACGTGCACCAAATCATAGCATTACTAATCCAACAATACTTATTTTTTGTTCCTTGAACTCAAGATCACACAGAACATTCTTCAACATCTATTAGTTAGTCTTCTTCAATTATACATTAGCAACAAACAGATCCTTAGTTAGAGTCTATACAAGAAATTGTTCCAATTTGAACATCTAGTAGAATTAAGCGACCACTTGCATGGCTTTAAGATTTTATACATTCAGTCCATATGAATGCATCTTTAAGAGCAATAGTCCTTATCTTCCACTCATTCAATCTCATTGTACCACTTTTTTCTTCTACTTCATTTCAAAATTATCCTAAGGAGTATATAGTGTCTTTTGCAAATGTATTATTTATCCATGAGCCTAAAACCTATCATGAAGCTCAATAGTATCCTCCTTGGATTAAGGCAATGGATAAAGAATTAGGTGTATTAGAGATTAATAATACTTGGGAAGTTGTGGATTTGCCACTAGGAAAGAAACCTGTTAAGAGTAAATGGTTTATTAAGTAAAATATAGAGCTGATGGGTTAGTTGAAACATATAAAGCATAGTTAGTGGCTATGTGTTATAGCTAAGAACATGGCATAGATCATACCTACACTTTTTCTCTCGTGGCAAAACTAACCTTTATTAAAGTGCTTCTTGCTCTTACTTCTATCAAAATTGGATGTTTACCAACTTCATGCGAACGATGCTTTTTTGCATGACTTTATTAAGGAAGAAATCTATATGACTCTACCCGAAGGATATATTAAGGCAACTAATGGTCAGGTTTGTAGGCTTGTTTGATTGTTGTATGGGCTTAAACAAGTCTCAAGATAATGGGACAAGGACTTTACTAATTTTTTAGTATCATCGGGTTTCACTTAGTGAAAGAATGATTATACTTTATTCACTCGATAAGATGAAAATGGTTTCTTATCCTTGCTGATGTATGTTGATGATATGCTCTTAGCAGATGATAATTTAGATGCTATTTAGGAAGTTAAGCACTCAATTAATTGTGCTTTTACTATGGAAGACTTGGGTATTGACTCTTCTTTTAGTTATTGAACTTTGTTGCACTCCTCATGGCATTTTATTGCATTAATGAAAATTCATTTTGGACATTCTTCAAGACATAGGTCCGATAGGTACTAAATTAATTCCTATACCATTTACTTGAGTCTAGTACTTTACTTCTTAATCCAACTGTTTTTAGGTGGATAGTTGGTAGACTTTTATCTCTTACAAACACTAGACCTGATCTTTCTTTTATCGTTCAACAGCTTAGCCAATTTGTTGCAGCTTCTTGGACTATTCATTTAAATATTGCCATCCATGTTTTGAAGTATTTGAAAGGAAGTGTTAATTAAGGCTTATTCTTTTCCTCTAAAGTATTTCGTCCCTTGCTACATTTTTTTATGTGGATTAGGGAGTTTGTAAGCTTGATTGTAAATCATTGTTTGGCTTTTATATCTTGATATGAACTTCTTTGGTATCATGGAAGACAAAGAAGTATCCAACTGTATCCACTTCTTCAATTGAAGCAGAGTATAGCAGCATTGTGTTAACAATTAGAGAGTTGTTGTGGATCGCTTATCTTTTGAAAGATTTGCAAGTTGAAGTTCAGTTGTCTACTAATCATTTACTAGCAGTAAATCAGGTAAGCTCGTTGTGAAAAACCCTTGCATTCATGGAAGGACTAAACACATTGAAGTTGACATACACTTTACTCGTAATCATGTGGATTCTAGGTCCTTTGTATCTCTCATGTTCCCTCACATCTTGAGTTAACAGATTTTATGACAAAAATTGTTAGTGAAAAGCAGCTTTCTTTCTTTAGGTCCAAGTTAGGGAGAGGGGGGATGGTGGTAGTGGTTTTTGTTAAACTTACTTATCCAGTAATTTATTTATTATTCACACGTGAGGGACTTTAGTTTTATGTACGTATTAGTCATTTCAACACTTGTACATATACTGACTTCTCATCTTTATAACAAACTTAATTAAATCATTTTTTAAATGTATACATACACTTTTATAGAACCCATTATCTTCCCTTAACATTTCCTTCAACACTTCTACAATTCATGAAGTATAATGAGATCTATTTTTCTAATGCAATTGCAGTAGATAATTCTATATTTTCATTAATAATCTTAGTTTTCTCTCAAAACTTACTTCAAAAAGTAATTTTGTCAAACTCGGACTAGGCAGTTGACTTGGAAATAAGAAGAGATTAAAGATTGAGAGGATTAAACTAAGGTTTGATGGAGATTGAACCAGAAGAATATTAATGTAATTCGTGTTTATTTATAAAGTAATAAAGTTATTTACATTCTTGAGATTTGAAAGTTTAAAGCATTTATAGTTTACTTTTTTGTTTTTCTTAGATCTACATTTATTTTCATAGTAAATTGGTGTGTTTCTCTAAAAAAACAAATTGTACATTTCAACATGAAAAACTAAGTTAGATTCTATGGAAACTAAGTTGGACCAATTGAGTCAATTGGATTGAATTCAGGGCACTATTAATGACGTCAAAGATTTGGTCTTGATTAGTGGGTTAGGTTGAACTGGGTTACGAGCTAGCCAATTTAGATTTGACAACACCACTTGAAAGAGGTTACATTCTGTAAGTTAAAAGAGAAGCATTGCTTTTAGGTCATACCATTTATAGGTTAGCATGCTAAACTTATTTCTCCTTTTTATGATAATGATAATTGCAATCTAAATGCAATGTACTTATCTTTAAGATCGGGACACAAATTAACTCTTATATAATATGATTTAACAATGAATTAGAAAACAACCCTACTTATGCGATTTGATTAACAATTTATTTAGGCCTTAAAATTGATACAATAAGGACTTTTAATACAATATTTAAAAACCCAACTATCAGTTTTAGGCATTAAATTGGAAAATGATCAAATAATGCTCAGACATAAATGAGACCCATTTAACTAACCTAAGTCAAACAACTGGTTGACTCCACATTCTACTAGCCCTTTGAAAAAGCAAACATTAGATTGACTCTACCCATTCAATTGTCTATCTCCTTTGTTTGGCTACCTTTACTACTCATCAACCACCTTATGCTTTCATCAATTCTTACATCCTTGATTCAATTCTTAATGTTTATATTTGACCCTAAACCTTGATTATCTAACCAAAAACCTTAATAAACAACTCAAACTAAGAGTTAATAATTGGTTAACATGTTAAAAAAAAATATAAAATCTACATTATCTGCTTAACTATGTATCTAGAATTGGTATATTTTACCTATTTACTATTCAATCCATGATTTTTTTAAAAAGTTTTATTTATAGTTGATACTATGGTTCTTAACCATTCATGATATATGGGCGATGGATTGAGCAATCATCACAATCATTAGGTTAGACATTTGAGATGAAATGGGCTTTAGTTAGATACTAATACCACTTATGTATGGATAATAGTCATTAATGTAATGGACATATGATTCAAAATAAAATTGTCAATAAAAGGCGATTGTAGTAGTGACTAAACTATTAATAACTAATACAAATGGATAAGTCATAATATGGTGATGTTTTATATTGCTATTGTTGTTAGTTATGGTTTTAGCACTTAAATGTTAGTATGTTTATGCTAGGGAAAAGGAAAAAAAAAATAGTAAAAAAAAAATTCCAAAAATGCCATTCTTTGGAAAATATTCCCAAGAATACAGTTAGATTGAACCAAAATCGCCTTTTAAAGAGGGGATTTTGACTTGCACAAAAACCTATTGAGCCTTTGTCTTCCTCTTTCATTTCCATTTCAAAAAGTTGCTCTCTCTCTCTCTTTAAAATTCTCTTACATGCATATTCTCTCCATATAAAGCTATTTTTTACTTGTTTTTCTTTTAAAAAATTGTAGATTTTGCCCAAGAACATGGTAAACAACAATTCTTGGGGAAATTTTTTAGAAAATAACACCAAAATCTCGCAATCTCCTCGGTTTCCCTCTCTAGAAGTTAATGAACCAAAAGGTAACATTTTCTCCTCTTTTGATCGGTTTTACAAACATATAAATATGTGAAATAGGATTGCTGTCAAGAATATAATGCTACATTATTGTCTACATCAAAGTTTTTTATGTTACAATTTGTACCCATTAGTTTATTATACATGTACACATAACATGTTTTGTGAGTAAACTTATAAGGTATCAATGTTGTTGTTTCAATCAATCAGTTTTTATATGAATGAAACAATTAGGAAATAACCAATTGTCATGAGGAGCATGCTTCTTGTATTTAACTTGTTTGTCACATCGGTGGATATTATAACTATGTATTTGTACATATAAGACATGGGTTGTGTCAATATTGTGAATTTTATTAGGGTGATGTGACAAACAGGTGAGAATGGATAACGTGAGGGTAGTTTGCTACACTAGAGGAAATGTTGTAGAAGGGGAACATAGGGTGCACTGTGATAGGCACCTGACAATAGTAGTTAGTGCATCGATTGGAGCAACTTATGATTAGTTGGTTGGCTTGATATGCAGTTGGCTTTAGGTTGACATGACAACTTGTCAAATTGATTTGATTTATAGATGTCCCCTTATATGAGGGAGTAAGGACATGTTCTGTGTTGTATCTATAAATGACGATTATGACGTGCAACAGTTGATGGCATCCTTATTAGGACGTAGTAGAGTAAGTCGTTCAATGGAAATATATGTTGAAGTTCATGAAATTGACATTGCTTTAACTATTGAGTACGATTTAGGAGGGTAGGATGGCAACGTAGGGTTTCAAGTAGAAAATCAAGTGTTTCAATCTTAACTGGTTCCACACAGTGATATGCCCATTAGTAGTAGCATGCCTTGGCAAGGTAAGATAATGATGACAACCAAATCCAACAAGGATACATATGCAGAGAACAAACTAGCTTGTGTGGACATTGACAAAAACACAAATGATATTGATTCCAATCATGATATCAGTTAAAGTAAAGGACAGCTCCACAAAGTTGAAGAAGCTAAAGGGTTGAGCAGGAGAAACAATTGGAGGCAAAGGTTAACCACAGATGTGGATGTAGTTGGGATGTCAAAATTCATCCCGTTCTATATGGCACTAATTGGTGGTGGCCTTGTATTATTCGAAGATAGTATAGATGATGTTAAGTAAAGCTTTAGCGATGAATTTAAGGTAGGAATATCATTCCCAAAAAAAGAACACTTAAAGATAGCAGTAGAAATGCATCATGTTATGAACCATTACAACTTTGTAGTAAAGGAGTTAGAGCTTACTCTTTGGTCAATTAGATGTGCTGATTGGGAGAAGGGTTGCAAATGGAGACTACGAGCATACAAGAAGAAGCATGCTGGATGCTTCGTGATAACTAGGTTCGTAGGCCCATGCATGTACTTGAATCCTACTCTTAGTCAAGACCATTCTCAATTGGATTCAACAACTTTGTCTAGTTTTATCATTAAGGAAGTGTAGGAATCACCGAGTATTAAGGTGAAACATATTCAAGCCATTTATTATAGGCAATATGGTTATACTGTATACATAAAGAGAGTTCCGAGGCAAAGCACAAAGTGATAGAGCAAGTTTATGGAGGGTAAGATAATTCATATGTAGTGTTGCTACACCTTTTAAATGCCTTTTAAGAGGTTAATCTAGGTACCATGGTAGATTAGAGATGGCGAGAGAGCGATACTGTGGGTCGTGTGTTCTTTGATAAAGTATTTTGGGTGTTTGGACCATATATCGAGGCCTTCATACATTGCATGTACGTTTAGACCATTTAATAGCTGTTTCGCTGTCACTTACTTAGATATTCAGTACTAATTGATATGTTGTTTGATAGGCTTGTGATTACTATCGATGGTACATTTCTGTATGGGAAGTACAAGCATAAGCTTCTTATTGTAATTGGAGTTAATGGTGCAAACCATATCATCTCCTTTGCATTTGCTTTGGTTGATGAGGAGTGTAAGGATAGATAGGGATGGTTCTTAAAGTGTCTGCTCAATACGTAATAAAGGACTAGACAAACATTTGTTTGATATCTGACAATAACTTTAGAATATGATTTGCAGTTGAAGGACATAATGTAATGTAGCCAAATGAGTGGCTATGGCGATGGTGTATCTAACACGTCACTAGTAATTTAAATTCCTAGGCCAAGAGCAAGGAGTGTAAAGAACTAATAAAAAAGGTAACACACCAGTTATAACCCTAAAAATCAAGCATACTATGATGAGGCGAAGATGATGAGTCCTTATACTAGGACATACTTCAAGGAGTTGCATCTAAGGATGTAGACCTTATCATACGATGAAGGAGCTCACTTTGGTATTGGGACCATTAATATTGTTGAAAGTTATAATAATGCACTTAAGGACCTTAGGAACCTACTCGTTACGGCTTTGGTGAAGAAAACCTTTTACAACTACAACGACTACTTCAATCAGCATCAGATCGAGATAGCTAATCAGATGAGCATAGGCAAGGTGTTGATGAAATTTGCTAATAGAAAGTTTGATAGATTGCGTAAAGTAGCGAATGGACACCATGTTGTCTTCTTTGACTACAATGAGTAGACCTTTGAGGTAATAATCACACACCACCCTACAGTTCATGGTTAAAGGGAGGAAAATGGTCACATTATTGCACTTAGAAATCATTGGTGCACTTGTAATAAGTAGCAAACATATAGGATTCCATGCACTCATGCAATAGTAGTCATGGGAAAAATGAGCATGGATTGTGTTGCACCATTGGACATTAGTATACATAGCAACATTAACTATGAGTGTACGTATGTTCTTTCTTGCCCTGTACAAATAAGGCTTACTAGCCTTTGCTTGACATTCTTGTATGGCACCCAATGCGAATTGGGGATAGGGCCAAGAGTCCTGGAAGGCCTCGAGAAAAACGTTTCTAGAATGAGATGGACATTCGTAAGGGTCCATTGCCGTACACATGTGGATTATGTAGCATTGAAGGGTATAATAGGAGAAGATGCCCTCAATAGGGTCACCAGCTTACTTCTAGTGGATCTATTGGTAACGTTGCTATAGCATTTATGAATACTTTATTGATACTTACAATTAGTTATATGTTGTTGTTGTTAGTTTTTGTATTTTATTACGTACCTTTGGTACTTATGGGTGGTCTTCTAGTTAAGTTGCCTCTCACTGTTTCATTCTATTTTACTGGTGTAGATGAATCTAGGACTTACTGATAGGTCATTGCTTCGATTGTGGGCATCCCATGGGTCTGAACTTATGTAGGGTAGTCAGGTGAGGACCTATAACTTTGGAATTTAGATGCAGTTATCTACCTTGGATTCAATCTAATACTTGTTTGCCTTTAATGTAACTTGTAGGTGAATCTTTAGCTTAGATGTTGTAGACGAGAGGGCAGATTTAGATGTATAGATGGATAGGAGATCCCGATAGATCTATGAATGTCTCTATACTTTGAGCAAGTTAGGTTTCTTGGTGCCAAATAGGTACTATTCATACAGTTTGATTGGCATTTGATTATAGTACTAGTGGAGAGTTGGAGAGAGGAAATGCATGCATTCCATTTCCATACTGGGGAGTTGACGATTTATGGCCTGCCGATTGATAGTCAGGCTGTGACAAGTGGCTTGCAGTTAGGCTAAGTTGATATATGCTTGCAGTTACTTAGATTGCACTCCCCTCCAAATGTTATTAATAGGGCTTGAGTTAAGTTATCCGGGTTAAAAGACAACTTTGGTGACCTTCCCGAGGATGTAGATGATATTATTGTACAATGATACACTAAAGTGCATATTATGTAGCTAATTGGAGGGATACTATTCTTGGACAAGTCTAATAACATGGTACATCTGATGTTCCTCCCCCTCATCTCTAATCTTAGTGTAGCTCGCTAATACACCCAGAGTGCTGCATACTTGGCATGGCTCTATCGTCAGCTATGCTTAGCCTCATGGATGGATGTAGGTGAGATTAGTGGATCGCTTATCTTACTCTAGGTATAGGCATTAGAGCATTTCCCATACATTGCTCCACTACGCAGTAAGATCATGGCAGTAATAGATGATCGCTCATTGATGAGCCGATGGGGCATCGAGTTTAATGTTATGGGGCTTCCTATATATGTTGTCAGCCAATCTAGGGATATGTTTGATTGCCAACGTCTAGAGTAAGTACCCAAGTTACTAACTACAGTTATATTTTCTTATACAACGTTACATGGCTGAATGTTATAATTAGCTAATTTTGCAAATCATATGGATACCTTACTCTTATGACGACATCGATAGGCTCCTTGCTTTTTGCTATGTCGGTAATGACATGTAGATTATGCAGGTACCCTTAATCTACTTCTATGCAGTTGAGTTCTATTTCTTAAATCGAGTCACATAACAATTTGACAGGATGTAGGGGATTCCTACCCCTACTGTTACATCTCGAGAGTTGCATGATATAGACTTAATAGGTCAAATAGAGACAAATTAGGTTACTACTTACGCTAGCTGGTTGGAACAATGGGTGGATTGGCATACCATGATTGTTCCTATAATACTATTGCTAGGTGTAGCTTTATACTGCAATGAGTGGTACTAGTTGGCCATTCGACAATATATTGACTAGTCAAGGGCATCTTTGGTATACATGGTATACATTCAGCTTCATTTTCCTTGATTAAAATTGCACCTTCGCCTTTATATGCTAATAAATCCCTTTTTTTTTTTTTGTAACATGCAAGCAGATTTCATCTACAAGCTACCTTAGATATCATATATGGATATCATGGTAGAGTAACTAGGGGTAGATGTTGTGATTTAGCAACTTAGGGGTATTCACCTAAACGATGCACCGGGGTCAATACCAAATATCGAGTAAGGTGGCTCTTCGCCTAGTGATCCTTAACATAGAAGGCACTGTCAATTGTGTGGACGAGGGTAAGGTAGGGGTCAAGGGCAATGATAGGTTGAGTTTAACGTTACGGACAATTTGTCTCTAGAGCACTTGTCACCAGTAGCATCTTTTAGACTACATGGATTTGAGTTTTAGACACCGTTTGCCGAGGAGAGCTTTAGTGGTCAGATGTTCTACACCTCCATCATCACAGAGATCTCCAATAGTTAAGTTCATACTCTCCTTGCACCATTAAGGAGGCCAGTTAGAGATCAGTATGACGACATGGGTGAGGGACTCATACAAGTATACCTTACTCCGATCCCCATGCATACATCATATTCGAGTACTTACAGTTATGATGGGGCACAAATCACTCAGTTGGATGTAGACCAAATGGTGCAGCCCCAACTTAATGTAGATCCTCAAGATGTTTGTCCACACACACGCTAATTACATTAGATTTACATATTTCACATTTGAGATTATATTTGATCTTTACTTTCTAAACATTATGTAGATATTTGAAAGTAGTATTAGAGCTTTCATAACACTTTCATATTGTTATAAGTGAATATGTTGTTCTAAATTCGGGTCCTTTAGTTGTGTTAGAAAATATTATGTATTTCCATGTTTAAAATCTCCTTTAGGGGAGGTAAATTTGGGTTGGAATAAGTGATTTTGGATTGAGCTAAAATCGATGGAACCAAACCAAAATCATAATATTGATTCATATAGATACAGAACAAAAGGTTTTCTATTGATTTAAAGGTCGTACCTATAGGATAGAGAAAGAGGAAAAAACCGAAGATTTCACTCACATAATACTACATAAAATTCGATTTGAAGTATATTATTTCATTTAAATGTGATTTTAGGTCGAGCCAAGAAGAGGCTACTTTGGTTTGAATTAGTGTAAGGCAAAATCATCTCTTTTGGCTACATTATTCTTAGGAATATTTTCTCAGAAACGATATTTTTGAGATTTTTTTTTTTTTTGCTATTTTTTTCCTTTTCCCATTTGTGTTGCCCCTTTTAAAATATAAGATAAAATAATTAATGTATGATCAATGCTTGTTTATTGCATTAAATATAATTGTACTACGTATAATGTGACATTTATGTGTTTCTTTGTTAACCCTTTTACTTATTAGGTTTTATAAATCATCTATAGTGAACTCTTTTTAAAATACTTTAGGTATACGTAATAGAAATTTTAAGCAAGTTTGCCTATACGAAGTTTAGTTGTCATATATTGAAGAAAATAATAATAATAATAATTGACGATACAATACTTATTAAGTGCCAAGAGAAGAATTTATTGCTATTTTGTATTTGCTTTCTCCATGTGAAATGTATAATTAGTTTTAAATGATAAGAGATGAATAGATTTATTTTTAAGCTTATTAGATAATATCTCAAGACACTTATTAACAAGATCTTTAAAAATATGAAACTTATGTTTTTTTTTTTTTAATGAAGTATGTGCATATATTGCATTTATCCTTTTTTTTTTTTTTGCTTTAGATAATGTATTAAGGCACTAAAGAAGCTATAAACAACAACTCAAGTGAACCATGATGATTGAAGAGAATTAATAATATGCAAAGTACAAAATGGAAGTGAAAGAAGCAATTGCTTCTATTTAGCAAGCAAAGTCATGTATTCTTTAATATTAAGCAAAACATGATGAATGGTGGAAAGTTTATGGAGATTGCCCTTGGGTGCTACATGATATTATGTTTTACCGTATTATTATGTTAGGTTGCAATATAGCCTAGGTTATAAACTAATTTTATTCCCTCATGCCTACGAGAAGGATTTTTGGAAAAAGGACCACAACTAATTAGAATTATCCTTAACCATACAAGAAATAACTTAAGCCTTAAAGCTCAACAAAAGCGTTAGGGAAAGATCGTTTTCACATGAAATTTTGCAAAAAATGTTAGATTAAGCTAAGTATTATTTGATTATATTGAGTTAATTGAATATGATCGATTAGTTTGCTTAATAATTAAATATATTAATTGGCTTTACAAGATATTTAATTTTTTGAGTGATGATTAAATGATCTTGAAGTTGGATTGTAAAGTGTATTTGTTCGTTGTGTGTTAAAAGTGATTTTAAGTGATACTTGGCCTACTAGCATGATGATATAAGGAAGAACTAGGCTAACGGTGTAAAGCCCTAGATAACAAAAAGAAAAGCTCTCTAACCTTGAAGAGCTAGCATACCGGTACACTTGCTGGTGTTTACATCGATAATACATTTGCTTATTGTCATGTCAATAAGAATAAGGTATTGGTGTGTTGGTAAGCCTGTTTCAGCTAGCCGTTAGAGTATTTAATTTACAATAAGGAGAATAATTGAATGAGATGATATAAATACTCAACAACCCAACCAAGGACAAGAGAGAGCTAATCCTTTACTGCAGTATTTCAACATTCTCTTATATTCTCATTGTCTATTATTCTTATTGTCTTTTATACCATAATTTGCTAATATTTAAAGAGATTTGAAGTGTAGTACTTGTGAACTATTAGTTGCTAAGTATTGAGAGTTAAAGGCACTACACCAATAATCTTTGAGATTAAGTTTTGTGTTGTAAGTTGAGATTATAATTTGTGTTAAGAGTTGTAAGTGTGAAACTTGTGTAATTAAGCTTGTGTTTGTATAGCTTTTAGAGCTTGGATTGTAAAATCAATAAAGTGGTGTGAAGTTCTCGGTTAGAGGCATTGTGTGTCAGTGGAGAAAAGAGGGCAGTTCGAACTCCACGTTAAATCCGAGCTTAATCTTGGGTATCCTTATATTTTTTAATTTCTGCACTTATTATTGTTTTATTATTATTTTGATTATGCTCATTATTACTTTTAGTGCTTAATTTTGAAAAGAATTATATTTTGTCCTTAAAACTCAATTCACCCTCCTTCTTGAGTTTAGCCTAGTGTTCTACATAAGGTTGTTTCAAAAATTGTAGTGAAACATCTTCAACCCTTTCCATATGAGCTTATTTACCCAAAACAAGTAAGCTTCCCCCCCATTAGATAAGCAGCTAATGACATCATCCTTACACAAGAATTATTACATAGCTTAAACTTTAAGAAAGGGAAAAAGGGGTTAATAATCATAAAATAGATTTAGAAAATGTTTTTGATAAAATAGAGTGAAACTTCATAATAGCAATTATTGAACTTTAAACTTCCCTCCTGGCTGGCAAAAACTAGCAAAATCTTGTCTTTTGATAGTAACCTTGCAAATTATTTTCAAGAGATCTTGTTTGGAACCTATCACTCCAACAAGAGGTGATCTTTAAGGTGACCCCACGTCCTTGTATCTCTTTTTAAGAAGTATGGAAGTCCTTAGCTAACTAATAGATAACCAAGTCCAAGTAAAAAAAGTGGAAACAAATCACCTTTGGAGGGTCTCCAATAGAACCATTACACCTTTTCTTTACTGATGACATAATTTTGCTAGCTGAAGCATAAAAATCCATAGCACAAACCATAACTCTTACACTAAATACATTTGAAAATTGGTTTGACTTAAAAGTAAATAGAGCAAAGTCAAAAATTTTCTTCTAAAAACACACTCATAAGAAGGATATTAATGACATAACATTCCTCTTTGGTCTAAAATGTACACCAAATCTTGGTAAATACCTTAGATTTCAATTAAGCAAGGGTCAATGCCCTAAACCAAAAGACTTTAAAGAAATGCTATGTAAACTACATAATAGACTTGTGGGTTGGGAAGGCAAATTACTGGGCTTTGCTAGGTACATTACCTTAACAAAATCAGCATTGCAATATATTCCAACGTATTACATGTTAATATCTAGGTTGCCACAAAAAATGCTAGAGAATATTGACTCACTATCAAAAAAGTTTTTGTAGAATGAGGATAATGGAAAAAGCAAATACCATGGAGTTACTCGATCCTAAATCTGTTTGTATAAACAATTAGGGGGTCTAGGCCTCATAAATCTCGTTGTAAAGAACTAAGCATTTGAAAGAAAACAAGCCTAGGCCTTTTAGTAGAATATGAGCCTTTGGAGTACTCTTTGTAAGTGGAATCTTTAGAGCATGCCTTAGTTAAGAACTTTAGAGCACGCCTTAGTTAACTATCTTGTGATCGAAGAAACCTTGCTTGTTAACGGCGTTGAAATAAATAAACCCTTAGATATGGCCAAGTGATTAGAGACACAACTACATCACTCATCAATGGCAAAATATGAACCATAACCATCTAAGGAATTATCTTAGCATATTTCTTATGGCTTTGTTAAAGCAATCACAATGACATTATCTTGAGAAATGCCGAGCCTTAACAAAATCTTGATAGCACATGGAAGGTAGCAAGAACTTTTGCTCATGGATACCGTATGATAGCATGCTTTAAGAAGAAGGTCAAATCCTAAGTGACAATCCAAAACTAGACTTGGCAACTACTGCAAGAGCATTGGATAAAATTAAACACGAATGCCTCAGTTATTTCTACTGCTAACATTACCATTGTAGGAGGAGTATTAAGAGATGAATTAGGATATTAGATAGTAGGCCATACAAGGAAATTGGTTCAAATGGACATTTTACATCCTAAACTCTTGAGCTTACACTTTATATTAACTTTTTGTACCAAATGAAAATACCTTATTTAGAAATATAACATGAACTCACACTAACAGCTATTAATTTACTTGATAGGGATTGACTCATCAAACCAATCATATGCAGTCGAGCTACAGGACTATAAGGACTCACATGAAAGATACTAGCTCGAGACCTTAATTAGGACAAAGAGTCCTCTTTCAATCTCCATCTTTTACACTACTACCAACCCGAGTGCCAAGCCCTCATTGGTACTAGCATCCAACTCCAGTTTGAGTTGAGCTTCCAAGCTAACCAGAGTAAGACCTCTGTCCAATTCGAGTTGTAAGATACTTAACCTGAAGGGGATTTGAACATCTAAGTGTTCAAGGTATCATTGGTGATTAAAGTAATAGAGCTCATGTTAGTCGAGGTTAGAATGGTAGTAATACCCATAAGTCAATTAATGAGAAACTTGACTAAGTCACCTATCTTGTTGAGAGTTTGGTTACTATTATACAAGTTAACAGACAGTAACCACAAAGTGCAACACATCATAATCCACTTGAGAATGTCCTTAAAAGATGATATGGCTAAGGTGATCGAGTTTATCACCTAGTTCAACCCCATTGAGCTAGAAGAGTTGTAGACTAAGCTACTAAATGAAGGTTAGAGTTAGAAGATATTGAGGAGGATGATGAAAAGGTAGATGACGAAGAGTATGGAGAGGAAGAAAAAGATGTCGAATATTATCGAGTACAAGAGCGAAGACATTAAGCTCCTCAAGGACTAGACAATGTTAAGATCTAGATCTCACACTTTAGTAGGAGTGGAGATGTGGATGAATATCTAGAGTAAGAAGAAAAGGTCGAGAAAATGTTTGACTGTTATAGGTATACTGATACTATTAAAGTGTGACTTGTTGCACTTGAATTTTCTAGATATGCTACTATGTGGAAAAATTTGAATGTGGCTAAAGCAAAAGATGAAAGATAAGGTATAAGAACTTGGGAAGAGATGAAGAGATTGTTAAGGGGAAGATTTGTGCTCAAGACTTACTTGTAGGACATGTTTATAAAGTTGTAGGAACTTTGCTAAGGAAGCTGATCTGGTGATGACTATGTGAGAAAATTTCAGATGCTGATGATTTAAGCAGACGTGGATGAGTTAGAGGCTTGCATATTGTCGAGGTTCATATCCAAGCTCAGATATGATATTTGTAATGTTGTAGAAGTACAAAGGTTCTATATACTGGAAAAGGTTATTAAAGTAGTGTAGAAAGTTGAAAAGTCGAGGAGAAATGCCTCAAGCTAACCTAATCTAACTTTTTCCCGAGCTCTTATTCTGTACTGACCTGCTCATGTAGAGCCGAGGAGACCCTTCCAAGTCAAAGAGAACTATGACCGACTTGATGGTAGCCGAGTAAGCCATCAAAGTTGACTTGAGAAAAGGTTGACCCCGAGGACATATAAGAAGGGACAAACCTCCGAATAGAAGATGACTCACCTACCAAATGAATCCTAAGCACACTACCAAGTTGAAAAGATAAGTGGATGAATTGATAAAACGATGTTATGGGAGGGAGAGCATGAACTCTTGTGTTGTATTAGCTTTACTTATCCTAAAGAAGGATGGTTCATGGTGCATGTGCATTAATAGTCGAGCGATCAACCAAATTATTGTTAAGTACAAATGTCCAATACTGCAACTTGATGACATGTTAGATAAGTCGCAAGGTGTTAGAATATTCATGAAAAGTGATCTATGAAGTGGCTATTATTAAATTCGCATGAGGCCTGGTGATGAATGGAAGGCTGCTTTCAATATAAGGCATGGTCTTTACGAATAGTTGGTTATGCCATTCAAACTTACAAATGCGCTAAACACGTTTATGAGGCTTATGAACCATGTAATCCATTCGTTGATCAGAAGATGTGTGGTTGTTTACTTTGACAACATAATGGTATATAGTGCTAACCTAAACAACCATGTTCAACATCTCTAAGCAAGTTTATGACATTGTATGAGCTGAAAAGTTGTACGAGAATCTAAAGAAGTACACATTTTGTTAAGGTGAAGTAATTTTCTTGGGTATATAGTATCCGAAGAAGGAATCTGAGCAAATGATGAAAAGATTTGAGTTATCTTGAAGTAGCCGACAACAAAGAATGTCAATAAAGTATGAAGTTTTCATAACTTTACTTCTTTTTATAGGCGATTCATTAAGATTTTCAATATGATTGTAGCCCCCTTGATCGAGTTGACTAAGAAGAGTGAAGGATTTCAATGGAATGACCGAGCTAAGTAGAGATATAGAGAGATCAAAGAGAAGTTTACCTTTGCTCTTATCTTATCTCTACCAGATTTTGACAAGCTGTTTGAATTGGAATGTGATACGTTAGGCATTAGAATTGGTGCCACCCTGATGTAAGAATGATGACCGGTTGCTTATTATAGTGAGAAGCTCAATGGTGCTGCATTGAACTACTCTGTGTATGAGAAAGAGTTGTACTCTCTTTTTTGAGCTTTTACTATTTGGTAACACTACTTATTACTGCGAAAGTTTGTAATTTATATTAACCATGAATCTTTGAAGCATTTTAAGAGTAAAAACAAACTCTCGAAAAAGCAAGTGAAGTGATTAGAATTTATGAAAGGTTTTTCCCATATGATTCGGCATAAGAAAGGTAGTACCAACATGGTCGTAGATGCCTTGTTGCATTAACAAACCTTATTGACCACCCTATAGACAAAGTTATTAGGTTTTTCACTTATCATCAAGTAGTATGCTCATAACTCCTATTTTGGTCTTATTATTGAGCAATGCAGAGAAGGAGTTGCTATTGGATGCTAATATATCAAAGATGGCTATTTGTTCAAGGAGCGAAGAATATGTATACTAAGTTGGTCTACATGCTAGTTAGTTAAGGAAACTCATAGTAGTGGATTATTTAGTCATTTTAGAGAGACCAAAAAAGCCAACTTGTTAAAAGAGAATTTTTACTAGCCTGATTTGGCTAATGATGTCCATAAGATAGTTTGTAGTTGTAAAGTGTGCAAAAGGGCCAAAGGAAAGAGAGAGACATATGAAGAGTATATGTCTTTACCTATACCGACCTTACTTAGGGCCGACCTTAGTATGGACGTTGTCCTAGGGTTGCCTTGGACATCCAGAGGAAAAGATTCAATTTTTGTTGTAGTGGATCACTTTAGCAAAATGACATATTTTATCCCATACCATCGAATTAACGATGCTTTATATATTGTTGATTTATTTTTAAAAAAAGTTGTCCGGCTACATGGAGTGTCGAAGACTATTGTTTCAGATTGAGACATGAAATTCTTAAGCTATTTTTTGAAGACTCTTTAGATAAGACTCAAAACGAAACTTGTATTTAGCTCTAGTAGCTACTCTTAGACCGATGACCAGACTGAAGTGGTGAATAAAATGTTAAGAAATCTACTCCAAGATGTCATGGAAAAGAACTTAAGAGATTGGGATCTATGTCTACTAGTAGTGGAGTTCACATACAACCAAACCGTCTATAGTACCACTAAGAAGACCTTATTCGAGATTGTCTATGGCCTCAATCCTACTATTCCCATTAATCTGATTAGTACCCTCGTAGTTGTTGAAGAGAGTCAATTTGGAGTCGCTTGAGCCCAAGAATTGCGAGAACTACATTAGTTTGTGGCAAGGAAGATTGCCAAGTTCAACTAAAGACAACAAAAGATTAGTAGTCAAGGTTACGGAATTGTTTCTTTCAAATAAGGAGACTTAGTATGGATTCACCTCAACAGAGAGAGATTCCTATACCTATGATAGAGTAAGTTATCTTTACGAGCTGATGGTCCATTTAAGGTCTTGAAGAAGATCAACTACAACGCTTATCAGATTGAATTACATGAGAACTTTGGTGTTTTCTCTACCTTCAATGTCGTTGACCTAATTCCTCACTAACTAGAATAAGACCCAATAGATGCCAGAATAAAACAAGAGCCCAAGATCACTTTGGATTTTAGGGAAAATCTTTCCAACCCCCAAATAGATGATAAGGATCAACTCTTTGAACCAATCATATGTACTAAGTTAGAGGATTGTAAGGACTCACACGAAGGATACTAGCTCCAAACCTTAGTCAGGATGAGAAGTCCTATTCTGATCTCCATCTTTTATATTATTGCTGACCAAAGTGCCAAGCCCTCATTAGTACCAGCATTCGACTTTAGTCCAAGTCAAGCTTCTAAGCCAACTAGAGTTAGACCTCCATTCGAGTTGAGTTGCAAGATACCTAACTTAAAGGGGATCTGAACATTCGTGAGTAACTAAGCTTTGACCTGAACCAAATCAAGTCTGCTCTGACTGCAAACTCGTTTCTTCACTTCGTTCGAATTGTATCATATTCCAGACTACTAACCACTATGTAACACATATCTTTTGGTATAACATTCTAGAAGGATTCCTTATTTTTCACGTTATTGAATATTCTTTATTTGTTTTATCCTTTTTAGTATGTTTCATATATTCTATTTGTAAATTACCTTTTTGTCCTCTCATGTATGTATTGTAACCCCAATGGAGTGAGTACATAAACTCTTATTTATTTGTACGCAGATGGCAATTGCATTATTGAATATTACCAATTTCTTTCTCGAGCAACCTAGTATTCTCACTCTTTCTTAACTCTTATCTATTCCCTTTAGTAAGGAGTAATAGTGAGTAACCCTATAATTTGAATCGGTGAGTCATATTTAGCAAATTATAAGCCGAACAGGATTGATTGGTGTGTTATATCTAATTGGTAATTGCTTGGGTTTTGCTAATCCTTTTCCTTTTCTTTTGATTCCTTTTGTTGTGGTATTCCTCTATATGCACAACCTTAGAGACTCATCATTAATATTATCAAGTAAAGATCTATGTTCCTCAAAACATTCAATTCGTGTGGATTCTTCCCCCAACTAACGAAGAGATCTTGGTGGAATTATCACATATGAAATTAAGCACAATTTTACAACATGTTTCAAAGCCAAAGTATTATTTATTTGCAAGGAAAAGTTTAAGGAATTAGTTCAACTTCTTTTTGCATTAAGAGAAGCGAATATTATGGCAGATCATCTAGTAAATGCAACAAGGGAAATGTAGCAGGACGAAGTCTTCATGTTTGTGCACCCTATTTTTTTCTATCCTCTACCATTTTTTGATATTCGACCCTATGCAGTCACTATTAAAGTTTGTAAGCACTAGAAAGACTTAGAACAGGTGCATCTTTTTATATATGCAAGGGCACATGACCCTGGTGGTGGCTTTATGTAATTAAGTATAAGTGCATTGGCTTAATCAAATAAAGATCAGTTTCACACACACACACATACATATATATATATATATATATATATATATATAACTTAGATTATACGACAAAAAGACAAAGAAAAATGAGAGAAAGAAAAGAGAAAAGAGGAATAAAAAAGAGAGATGTCATTTGATATCATTTTCCAAATTAAAGTCTTGAAAATATGTGGGAGTTTTGTTGGAAAGCTTCCACATAATGAACTCTTGCTCAAAATTTTCTTGTTGAATTTTCTTTTACATAGTGATGTTATAGTTTGAACTACCAAAGCTGCAAAATGATGGAAGAACTAATTTACCGTATCTTGAATCTGGATGGATGACCTAACATACCACGGAGTTGAGAATCAAGGCGTGTTGCATTCTCATTGCTTATAACCCTCCGATTTGGGGCATGCTTTTACAGGATAATTGTAATACATCACCTAAGCTAGTGGTTGAGCAGACGTCCTGAACTCTTAAATAGTAAATTTGTCTTTCTATAATTTTTAAAAATATAGAAATAACTCTCAAATAATTGTTAAAATCCTAAAATTAGTGAAATTTAGTGAGTTTAGGTTTTGTATAAGCATTTTAAAGTTTTCGAATATGACATCAAACTTTATGGTCATATTTTATCCTTTGGAATTTATTAAAATAGAATTACGATTTTAGGTTCTATTATTTTTTCCTATATTTGGAAGTGCAATTAAAATACGGAATTAGATTTCATGCAATCAATAATTCCAACTTCAATAAAAAATTCTATTTTATCTTTTAGAAAGCGGAATTGCGATTTCATTCCTCCTATATTAATTATTATTAATTAAGGTTACTCATTTCACCTTTAATCTAATTATGACATTTTAAATATTTTAGGGGTGTTTATAAGTTGTCTTTTTTAGTTTAAACCTGGAAATATATAAACATATATTTAATTTATCGATGAGATTATAAAGTTGTTAAGATGCTTGTGGAACATTCTGAATCCAGTATCTTAATTTAGGGGCTGTCTTTTGACTTAATACTCAAACATCAATGATTTATCAGAAAGTTTCAAAAATTCATGCAAATGCACTTAGTATTCAGATGAAAATAGAAAAAAAAAGAAAAAAGGGTCATATTACTTGCTACCCTTGGAAATCTTAGTAATAAAATCAACCTTGAAACTTGCAAATATTAGATGTAGTATACAAATTAACACAAACATCATCAAAAACCTTAATATGCACTGAGCACCAAGGGCATCGAATCATTCAACACCATAAGTCCGTCACTCAATTCCAATTGATTTTATGTGCTGCAATACAGCAATAGCCATGTTGAAGCCAATAGTAACAAAAGTGGCGCTTTCCATATTGATAGTATACTACTGTTAAATAGACCAGACACGGTTCCAAACCGATTGGATAAGTGCCAAAATTATCGGTTCGTAGCTCCCTACGTAGTGGAATCGAAATTGTCTCAGACTATGACTGTTCCTAGTTCATTCTTAAAACCAGCAGTTCAAATTCATGGGTTTTGGACCTGTGAACCGTCTAAACGTCAAAATTAATTTTTGTTTAATAAAATCAATTTGTTTTGAGGAAAAATAAAAACAAACACTTTGTTTTTGGACTTGAAAAGAAAAATACCAAGGGCCAAGGTCCCAACTTATTATCGATCCATTTTTCAAAGAAATTGTACGGTCATTTTTGCGTAAGGAATTATGCCAAATTGAGTTGTAATATTAACAAATGTAGGACAAAAGTATAGAAAGAAGATATGTTAGTTTTTATCTCATATTATTAAGGAATGAAAACTTCTTTTCATGAAATTCTATATACCAAATCAAACATACTTTAAAAATAAATTTCTTGTTGTAATAGGAACACATTAAATACTATGAATGAAAAATAAATTTTTCCCTATTTCAAAAGTGATTAGTATAAATTTTCAATATTATTCAATTGAATTTTTGGGTTTCCTTACGTTCTAAAACTACGGGCCGATTCCGGTTCTGATTCTGGAATTGTCGGCTGGATTTTCGATTTAGCATCCAATTGCGCCCAAGTCTAGGGGTAAAACTGGTAAATGAATCAAGTTCTAGTAATATAATTTTAAATACACGGTTAGCATAATATGGAATCATATGGAGGAGGGAGAAACAAGTACCAAACTGTATCTATTTGAAGTTTATACAGTAATTGGTCGAGCTTTTGAATATTGAAATCAATTTACTCAGCTTATGATTTTGTAGCCTAATGGTATAATATTGGTTTTTTATGTGAGATGGGTCTCTCCTCTTTATTGTAATTACTGATTTTTTTTTTTTTTTTGATAACAAGGAAAAAAAAAAATTACTTTAGACAGGTGAAAAGACTAACATGTGTAACAATAAAATGATGGTTCATAATGTTGCCTACGTGTAATTGATTAATAGGTTTTAAGGTCCTAACAAATGGTGTCTGAAAATATGGTTATAATCTTCCCTAACCTATTTAGTATTCCCTCTCAAGATAGAGAGCATATTTGCCCTATTCAACCATTCATTTTTGACTTATTATGAATAAATAAACTCAGTAAGTCTCTATGAACTTTCAATTGCACAAGACACGCTTAATATTCCTGTCTTAAGTACAAATTCATGTTGCAGATGCATAGAGTTTTAACTAATCCAACTATTATATCTTGTTAATGAACATAAATCATCTAAGCTGGGTTCGTCATTCTAACTATAGCATTAAATTAAAAATAGGCTAACCACTAACCCAACTATTATATTTTGTTATAATGAAACACGATTTAATCTTAGTATGGCCAAGTAATATATGTATATATAGAGATATAGATATGTATCCCTAATAATAGCAATTAATGTCCTGTCTTAATTAGTCATGTAACGTTGGACATTCCCTTGTCTTAAAGTTGGCTGAGGTTGATAATTTCGCATTAATGCACTATTTTGAGACGAGATCGGGATGAGAATGGGAATTAGTTTATTTATACTGTTAGCGTGGTGGGGATTGTCATAAAGCTTAACCCTCCCTTTTCCCTTTCATAGCCCCACAAACGAGAAATTAGTTCTTCTTTTCATTTCTTTATTATTGACTTTTCCTACTTCAAATGAGCCCTTCTAAATCCTAATTAAAATTTTAAATGTTCACTGCTTCTCTTGTCTGTAAAGTTTGATGATTAAGATTATTGGTAATTATAGCTTAGTCTCGGAATTACAAAATATTTCTATCGTTATGAAATGATTTTTTTTTTTTTTTTGCTATTAAATATTCTACTTTTTTTGCATTACTCTATTTTTACTCTGTGATGCTTTTTACATTATTTAATCATAATGTAATGAGGAGACACTGAAAGTATCAGATGTCATATACTAAAATTGAAATCTACTTTAATAGAGTAGAGTACATAATATAATCACCTTTCAAGGGCTCGAACTATCATGAAATACATATCCTGTATAATAATTTTCAGGGTATTGTGTTGTCTAGTAGTGCATATACGATGCTTTTTATTCATTTTATATTATATTGAGCACAAATATAAATCTATTTAGAACATGTAAAAGGAATAATTTACGGCCTACAATTCATGGTATTATGGTATAAGTTTGTCATATTTTATAATTATGTTTAGAATATTTAATGAAACTTGCAATGCTTGTACTTGTTTATGATATGACATGTTTATGTCAAAGTCAAGCATTTAGCTGCATAACGTATGATGCTGGATAATGAATCATGGCATGCAAATCTGCGGAAGTCATGGAAGAAACAAGAATCTCAAGTTTTTTTTTCTGAACTGAAAAGAATCTCAAGATTAAATAGCATTTACTAGAGTAGAACATTTGGTTGGAGTGAGAGTCATTGCAGGATTGAAAGGATACGTGTGAGGTCACAAATAAAGAGCAATGAGTGTTGCAACTTCGTGGAAAAATATCAACTAACAGGTGATAATCGGATACTTCAGTAGCGGTATGGGAGATAAAGATAGAATCGAGTCGAATGGTAGTACACTCGAAATCCAACGTGATTTGGAAATTTAGAACTCGAGGTTGAGGTTGATTAAGATATGAAGTGCTATTTAACTTAATAGGTTTAAGCTAATTTGTTTAAATTTAAGTGCCAAATGGTTCATTCTCCAACCAGCTCATGAAACCATGGTTTCAAATCGGTTTCGGATGAATTGAACCGGCACAAAAGTCTGGCTATGATAAACTTGTCTAGTTATTTATTTATTTATTTTTTAACGTCTCTTGTTATCCAAGTTTATTTCCTCTACTGGATTATTGATGTTTGGTGTTATAACCACATAAATGAGCTATTATATTCACACATAGGGTACAACTTAGAAGACGAGCCTAGCCTAAATCTAGTATTCGATCCTAATAATAGTGCTCTAAGGGTTATATGAGAATCCATTTATTGTTGCTATCGGACTGGTGATTTGCCAGTCTAATCCGTGTTTTTGTCTTTGTTTTATGGTTTCTATGTGAAATTTGTGTGTGGATTTTCTTCTTCTTGGTTCTTATTTCTATCTCACGTTTGTGTTATCCGTCTTTGTAATCAAAATTCTTTTTAGTGCAGCTTAGATCCATCTTTTCTATGCATTAATAATACCAATTTTCTCTTTTAATTCTTACGTATATCTTATTTTTTATATTCCATAGTTTTGTAATCGAAATTCATATTAGAATAAGTATTGACAATTTAGATCCATTTTTCTGGCAAGATTGTTGCATACTAATAGTTAGTTTTTTAATAAGATAAATTAAGTTCGAATCTTTTATTTCCCGTTATAATTATTAAAAAAGAAATAATAAAAACTTTTCCTTATCATTCTTATTTATATCTTATTATAGAGTATATGGTTGATTTATAATAAAACTTATTTTAGATAGATACTAAAAACTGAAGGTGATTCTTTTCTATGTATTAATATAATACAAATCCATGGATCACTAACTTTTGAGAATTTACCTTTTCAATGTATAATCTTGTCATCATACGATTTATAATCACTCAAATTACAAGAAGAAAAGAAGTTGTATCTAAAATAGAGCTAACTAACTAAAATTGTTCAATGTCCATATGATAATGAGGACAATCATTAAGCAATTAAAAGTGCATAAAAGAACCCTTCCGTTCCGTGGCTCCATTCCAATGACAATTATGCAATTATTAAGCTATTTGGAGTTCTATTTATCGATTTAGAATCAGGTGCTTTATCAAGTAAGATGTCAAAAAATTAATTAAAAAAATATGTATATTACACGCAAAAAGTATACAGATGAGATCTAAAATATTTAAAAGAAAGATATAAATTAAATATACATTGACAAAATCAATTATAATTAAGGATATCCAAATCATGGCATGGCTAAAAAGATATACTTAATTAAAATAAAAGAACATTTACTACATCTAATAATTGAATTTCCTGGGATGTATTGTAATGGCCTACCGAGTTGGATGAGATCTTTATGAGGTCAAAGGCCTAACGTTTAGCTGTTATATGGTGGTCAAGAAACTAATAGTCTAATAGAAAGAGAGAAGAAAAAAAAACAATAATAATTATAATAATGATGTGTGCTCGTGGAGATTGCAAATTATGTACATTGTGTGGCCAAAAAAAAAAAAAAAAAAAAGGAAATTTGTGCATTGCAAAAGCAATTGGATGCTTAGGAAAGTTTGATTTGAAGGAAAGAGAGATTCCCTTTAGCATGCAAATCTGCACAGAGAAAGAGAGAGAGAGAGAGAGAGAGGGAGTAAGGCACATGAGGTTGAAATATAATGGCTTCCGTCACGTGTCAATGCATCTGAAATCTATGTCCATGCAGCCCACCATCCTGGTTGGGGGGTCATTTTAAAAAATTAAATAAATATAGAGAGAGAAAAAGAGAAGAAGCTAAATATATATATATAGATGTGTGTGTAATCAAACACCGTAGCGGACTTTGCAAGGCAAAGCAACCCTCCTCGTTTTCCCATTGAAGAAGGTTTTTTTATTTTATTTTTTCAAAAGCTTATTTTAATCTTAATTTATATGCAAAAAGATAAAAATGGATTTATTGCGTATTGATATTGTTTTCATGGATCCACTTGTTCCCCTGCAGATGGCGATGTGCATCGACCTTATCAAAAGCATTTCCCATATAATTGAATGATCGATTAAGGGCAAAGACATCTAATTACAAAAATTGTCATCTTTTTACTAGTCAAAAAATATTTTCCACATTTTTTTCTGAGATCATTGCCTATTGTTTAAATATTATTCAACTTTCACACCAAAAATTTGAACATGTGATATGTTTACATTAATATATTTTCTTTACTATAAAGAGTCCTTTGTTCCAGGTATTGATCTGATTTTATATTTTTTGTCATATTAGCATCGTATTAAAATCGGGCATTTGGATAAAAAAATATAATAGCACAAATATCCATAATGAAGAAAAGATAGATACAGAGAAATAAACACATGTAAATATATCTTCAAACACATAATCAGTTACTAGATTACATAAGCAAAATGAATTTATTCTATTCACAAATAAAGTTATCAGTAAGAAAATTAGTGTTATTTTTTTTTTATTTATCTTCTTCTTTTTTTTTTTTTTTTGGTGGAATGAAATGAAAATTTGTTCCTAGGTATAACTCTTTTGGCTTGTCGTCTCCCTGCACTATGGCAAACACATGATAATACCATATGTATCCTCCAATACTTTTACCTCATACTATTGGAACGGGAAACCTTAATGGAATGGAAAGTACATTCAAATCGATGTTAATTTTAGAGGAAGGTCTTTTATAGAAGATCAGAGATACGGTTTTGTATGAGGAAATCCCATTTAGCTGTTACAGTAAGTAGTTAGTACAAGCATTACAACTCATACTGCATTAGTCACACACTATTTAAGTGTAAAATTTGTTATTAACTTTTCTACTTATTCCATGTTCTTGTAAAGGATAGTGTTTTATTATGGGCCTAATGTCCATAATATTATCTCTATTATATTGTTTATTTGAAATTAAAGAAAAAAGGAGTCTTAAGAATTTAAGGTATGTGCCGGCCCATTGAACTTCTTTTGTTTTTTGTTTTTTTTTTTGTTTTTAATTCTTATGCTAAGCTCTTCAACTAAGTTGTTATAAATGTGTTGGAAAAAGAAAAAAAAGTTGTTATAAACAGGGGTGGTCTTCAATCATGATAATGGTGATAATCACCGCTATATCTCTTGGGCCAACTTTGAGCTATCCTTCGACGATGGACAACAAAAGACCTTCACGAAGCCTCTTATGGCTAGGCGAATGGGAGCCCTTCAATGCTCAAGTAAACAAAGAGAGAGATACAATAAGAGATAGAAAAGATGATAAGAGTGAGTTCTCAAGAGAAGATAAGAATGAATGCCGATTCTCTTCCTTAAAGATCTTATTCTTATTTGTAAGTTGGAGATACTCACTATTGATAACACATAGTGAATCCTAATCGGTTGGTGTAGGCTCCAATGAGACGGCATGACTAACCACTGATGAGGCATCCCTCCTTTTACAGGTAGATAGAGACTAGAGGGATGAACCTATCCTATCAGCAGTAGGTGGCTACCCTCTTTCGATAGCTAGCTAGTAGGTTGTATGATAAGTGATCAATTAGAATTAAATAAAAAGAGAGAAACCAGACAGTGGACAGGATAGGTGCTCGTCTCATAGCCTGATAGCTTCTTCAATCATGGCCCCTAGAGGGACCTTATACGGGCATTGTGAATAGTGTTCGAGCACGTTTGGGATGTTCGGAGGCCCCTCGAGTAGTAGTTAGGCTAGGTTTAGACTTGCTTAGGACTTGTATTAGCATATTGGCAGGCTTACATGATTTGGGCTAGGCTTCTTGATGACTTATGAGGCTTGAACTAGATATTTTAGTGATCTTGAGCCTTGAAAGCCCTTATGGCGGGAATTGGCACCAAATAAATCGGATTACCTTATTATTATCGTTATACCTTGTGAATAAATATGATATTACTATTGTCTTACAATATTTGTGAGGTCAAATATCAACTATGTACTAACAGCATTCCACTGGTGCGCCATAGTAACTTTGTCCCGCAATTTCTTTTTCCCTTTTTTTTTTCATTTAATTTAAAATGGAATCGGGCTTAACAATATTATGCTTAAATTGATTTAAAAAAAAAAATTCCTTCAAAATTGTATCTAATATGAAGATAAACTTGAAGATATAATAGAATATAAGACATAATGTCAGAAGATGATCGCAAAGTTTAGATTATTATTCATCAAGCTATGTAATACTTCATTTTAAAACGTAAAATCTTCTACAACAAAATCATGACGCATATGATGAACAGACAAACGTTTGATTACAAGCACCGTCCACCAATTTTCTAATATTGTCAGCTTAACATAAATGTGAAATTGAAAAGAAATGGAAAACTTTAGGTAAGTTTGAAAATACTTAAGCACAGTATTTACATAACATATTTGGAACATATTAACTAATAAAATTTTATAAGTTTATGATCTTATTGAGTTTTTTTTTTAATTAATCAGGTGTAAAATAATTATTTTTTTTTCCAACAATTATCATATTATAATTCAAAGAAAGAAGTATAGAATTTCATCCATCTCATTATCAGATCAACATTAAAATTAAGCTAATCATTCCTCTAGTTTTATATTATTTTATAGATTTTGTACGTTTTAATTTTGGGTAAACCTTTCGTTATTTTCTTTAAAGAAAACGTGCGATGCATCGGACAAGATGATGCTATTGTATCTTTGTCGTGTGGAGATCTTTTCTCCTACCGAGTCCTACAAAACTTGTAAAGCATTGTATTTACTATCACTTGCGTTTTTTCTGCGAAGGGCGAACCATTAACCCAATGCCCGCTAGTTTCTTAGGAATCTACTAAGTCTGTGCTAAAACCAAATTTCATAGGATTCTTATCTTAAAAAAAAAAAAAAACAATGCAACACATGAGATTGCTTTTATTTATAGCCATATATTGTGTAAGTATATAATATATATATATATATATGAATAAATGATTCTTTTTATATCCAACAAATGTAAAAGCGTTCTTAGTACTTTCCTTGTCGAGTCAGTTCCTTCACTCTCGCTCTCTGTCTTTCTCTCTCTCTCTCTCTCTCCAATTATTTTATCTGGCTTAAAACATCAACCTTTTACTCCTTTGGTCTCTAAGCCAAAACCAAAACCATACTGGTTTTCAGTTTTCAACTTTGTAGCTTAAAAACAACACACAAACAAATCACAAGGACAAAACCCACACTTATCCTTTATTCCTGTAACTCACACATCCTTAAAATGCAACAACTACCCTTATTCTCTCCACCCTCCTCACGTTCTGCTTCTTCTTCTTCTTCTTCTTCTTCTTCTTCCGTCTTTTTGGCTAATGCCCCAAATGAAGGGCTGTCTCATTTTTTAAACCCACTTGTTTTCTAGGTTGTAGTATTTCATTTTTAGGTTTTCCTCTTTTTTTTTTTTTCATTTATTTTGGGCTTTTATGGATTCTGGGCCGGTTGGTTTATCAGATGTGTTTGTGGGTTCAAATACTGGTGGTTTAGTCTCAGATCCTGAGACCAAAGAAAGAAGGTACGGATCTGGTGTAGGATTTATCAAGCAAGAGAGAGACAACAACAATGTGAATGAAGATGATGAATGGATTATCAGAAGCTCAAAGCTGGTCAAAACTTGCTCTGATGGTGATTTTTCACTACCCAACAAGACAACAACAACAATGTTGAGAAACTCAACAGCAAACAATAACAGCACCAACAACAATGGTAGCACTCTTCTGAGATCTACTTCAAATTCCACTCTTTTCCATGATGTTGCTCAACCGCAGCAAATGCTTTGTTTCTCAACCCCTAAATCCGAGTCTCTTGCTTACTCAAACCTGCAAGCACTTGCTACATTGCCTTACTTTAACTACCAACCATCTTTTCCTAATAACTATACAGGTATAAAATAATAAAGCTCCAATATTTAGTCTTCTTATTGCATTATCATGACTAAAGATTGAGTGTTTTTGCTTGGTTTGGACTGTTTGGTGTGATGGGTTTTGTTTTTTTGTTTAAAAAGGTCGTTGCTTTCGGGAACGATTAGACTAATTGTTAGCAAAACATGGGTTATTTTGGGTACTTTGTGGTTTAATTCCCAATGTTGTATAAGGATGGACTTTTTGGGAGAATCTATGAAAGGAATGGTATTAGCTATCGTGTCTTGTCATTGAAAAGTCCAATTTTCTTTTTGCCAACAAAAAGCTCTTTCTTCTTTAAATAAAGAGAATTCTCCTGGTAATGAAAATATGCAATATGCAAATTTTTCTTTTCCGGTTAGAAGCTTCAAGGGGTTAGATGGTTGTCGGTGTATGAAAGAAAGAAAAGACACAAATAGTAGAAAAAATGTAAAAGATAGGTGGAGCTAGTAGAGCAAAAAATATTCCAATTCTTAAATTGGTTTATTTACTGTTCCTTATTTTTTCTTTTCGTTTCTTTTTCTGTTTTTTTTTTTTTTGGGGGGGGCGCGGGGGTGCTGGGGTGGGGTGGTAGTAAGCTGGTACCTGTTACCTGTTTTCTGAAACCTACTTGTTACTACTTGTGACTTGCTTAAATGCAGCAGACAAGTTTTATTGAGTTCCCTGCCAGACTCTTTCTTTTCTTTTACTTGAGGAGACAACCTTTTTCATTATCTGTCGTTAGTATATTTCACACATATCATGGCTTAATATTTTTTTTTGGCTTTTCTTACTACTACAGATTTTTATTTTTTTCCGCCCATGTTATGTTTCTTTTTCCCCACTCCTTGAGTACAATAATTGATTTTTTTTTTTTTTTGGTTGGTTCTTTTTACAGGACTAAACTCAGGGAGTTTGAATGGGGCAAGTATGCAAGGTGCTTTAAGTGGTGCTAGAGGTCCATTTACTCCATCACAGTGGATGGAGTTGGAACATCAAGCACTTATCTATAAGTGCATCGCTTCTAACGCTCCAATACCATCAAATCTGCTTCTCCCCATCAAGAAAGCTTTTGATTCTGCTGGGTTCTCTTACTATCCTGGAGGATTCCTTAGACCCACTTCCTGTAAGTCCCTTTGCACTTCTAGTTCATAGAAAGGGAAAGAAATAGTAAGATTTGTTTGAGGACATGTTTAGAAGAGAATATCTTCTTCACTGTTCCCCCATCTTTTCTGGAAAATTGCTGTTTTTGTGGGGTTGCCTATGCATATGATTTTTCTCTGTGATATGCATTTCCTCCTGATAATGTTTAGTTTACGGTTCATAGTTATAGTTTGAGAAAACTTCCTCTCTTCTCCCTTTTACCTTGAATGCCTTACTTTTTCCTACAAAAACGAACAAGATGTGCCTTGTATTGATACTAATAGTTTCTGTTGTTTTACATCTGTAGTGGGATGGGGTTCTTTCCATTTGGGTTTTTCCAACACCAATGATCCTGAACCTGGACGGTGCCGGAGGACAGATGGAAAGAAATGGCGGTGCTCTAGAGATGCAGTCGCGGATCAGAAGTATTGCGAGCGTCACATGAACAGGGGCCGCCATCGTTCAAGAAAGCCTGTGGAAGGCCAAACAGGCCATCCCGTCACCGGGGCTACCACCGGTACAACCGTAAAGCAGATGCCTGTGTCTTCTTCCGCATCAGCATCAGTGGTGCCCGGTGGCGGAGCAAATAGCAGCCTAAGCATTGCTCATCAACAGCTCAATAATTTGCAGCCTGGTGTTCTTAATCTTTCTGGAGATGCCTCTGCAAACAGGTTTAGACATCTATCCTGATCTGTATTGTGTTTAGGATCTCTTCTTATATTCTGTTCGTTTTATGGTATATTCTTCTGTATGCAGACCATTTTGCTGCATTTACTAGCTGATTTAGCGCAACGCAACTTTTATTAATCCCATCAGTTTCTTTCTGATTTGACAGGTTCTTTATGACAAAAAACAATGTTGGCGAGAAAATGCAGAATCTGCCAGGCCTCTCTGTTGTATCTCCAACCATTGAGCTTAAGTCCAAAGAAAATGCCTTCTCGATGATGAGACAGCAAATGCCATCAGAAGATTCCTCACAGCAGAAGTTTGGTCTCGACACTTCTCGATCCTTGCTCACTGCCTCTCATAAAGCCTCTGCCCTGTTAAGTTCCAGAAACTTTGGTTCTTCTCAAGATCTTGGAGACCAACAGACTGAATCACATTCTTCTGTTCATCAGTTCATGGAAACCTGGCCAGGAAGCAGTGCAGATCGTTCAGCATTATCATGGCCTGAACTCAACATGCAGCAAGACAGGACGCATCTATTGATCTCAATACCAATGACTTCCTCAGAGTTGATTTCTTCCACCTCTCCTAATAATGACAGAGCTGCACTTTCCCCTCTCAGGTTGTCTCGCGAGTTTGACCAGACACAAATGAATTTAGGAGTTGGTGGAGTATTCAGCGAACCAATTAATAAACAAACGAACTGGATACCAATCTCATGGGAGACTTCCATGGGTGGACCTCTGGGTGAGGTTTTGCACAACACTAGTAATGGCACAGCAGACTGCAAGGACTCATCAGTGCTCAACCTCATGACCGACGGATGGGATAACAGTCCTCCAATCGGATCATCCCCAACTGGGGTGCTACAGAAAACTTCATTTGCTTCATTATCAAATAGCAGTGCAGGAAGTAGTCCTCATGCAGAGATCAACAAAGCTCACGAAGGTTCTAACCTATGCAGTAGTCTTCTTGGTTCGACGCTTGCAAATTCCTCGTCATTACCTGATCTGTAAATGATGGAGGAACCAGTTTTACCTTGGTGAAAGAGATGTAATGATTATATATATTCTAATCAGTTTGTTTATTTCTCCAACTCTCTTTTTTTTTTTTTTTTTTTTCCATTGTCTTGTTTCGTATTTTGTGTGAGATCCTAGTTCATCATAGTTGATAGGCAGGCTAATTGTTGTTAAGTAACTAATGAGATATAGCCCATTTTGGGGGGCCTCACAATGTTTTGGCATTTCACTTCCATATATGCAAATATTAATTGTGGTTTTTATTGTTGAGAAGTCATTTGCTGGTGTGGGCAGTAATGTGCTGGTTGGTGCATATATGGAAAGTCACAAGTTCTATGCACATTCAAGTATTGCCTGGGCCTTAGTGGAAATAAGTTTGATTTAGACTATTGAGTGTGGAGTGGTGCCCTCATGAATTGGCACTAATTGGTACCCTGTGAATTGGGCTGAGCAAAAAACTGTGGCTATATTTTGTCTTACTTTTTGAGGCAGATTTTTTATATCTGAATGTAATGGATACCATTCGTTATTCATTGGCATTATTGGGTGGCTTTTAGATGAGTGGGTTTCCATCTTCATGCTTCCGAGATATTTTTCCACTCATCCGATATGTAGCCTGGCATGGTGGTGATGTTCTGTCGGTTTCTAAGAAACTATTTTGATGTGTGATTTTTTATTGGGAAGAACATAGGGGAAGGGTCCGATTTGCTCTGTTTATGTAAAAAATGAAGACCTATATTTATCAAGCATGCGTTTAAGGATCTGAATTTATAAGTTTTCTCATTTTACAGTCTCTTGTCTATTTGGGTTGCTGTTATACGATGATAAACAGCTCAACCCATGGCCTTTAAAAACCGACGTCCTTTGTGTAATCAACACAAATCCAAGCCTTTTTCTAATATCAAATTTCTTTTGCAAAATTTAAAATCAAGCATGGCTTGAAATTCTTTTATTTTTTATTTTTTTTTTTCAAATAAGTTGTTATTACGTGATTGATTTTATAAAGTATAAAGATAAAGCATACACGTTCATAGAAGTAGTATGGGACTTGTTATTAGGGTTGAGACTCAACGACTAAATAAGTATTATGATAGATTTTTTTGGTGAATGTAAGTGTAGCTGGTTGTATATAAAATCTTGAATGTATCTTAATTTAATTCATAAATATAGAGGATACTGGAGTTTATATATATATAAATGTTGCATATAGATCAAATGAAACCACCGATTGGGTACATTAAAAATTAGTTACTTGTACGTTAACCACATTAGTGCAAATCCTTGTAATTTCGAGGAGGGTATAAATAGCTAAATGAGAGAATTAGCATGTTTACTATAATGAAGGAGATAACATTATTACATAAAAACTAGATTTGAGATTTGGTGGAGCCTAAAGGGAAATAGACCAACAGGGTTTAGGTTAGTGTGTGAGAAATATGTGGTGGTTTAACTAGGTTGCTCATAATAATATTAATTTTAAATTAAATTTAAAGTCAAATATAACTTTAGATGTGATAATATATATTTTTAGTAAACATATAAGACTTATCCGAGTCAATGAGTTATAAGCTCTACTAACACAGCACATATTACAGACGTGAAAATATATGTTTTGCTGAAATGCTTTATAAAACCAATTATTCATCAACTCATTTTAGAAAAATATTAAACTAAACTTAATTCCAAATTTTGCAAAAGAGAGTTTGATATCATCATCATGTATGCAAAGGAACTAGATTATCGAGCATGTGTCTGAGAGCTTGAATTTATATCGTTTATTTGCAGAAGGATTTGAATCTGTTGAACACGTGTTAAGAGCATGGATTTGTACTATTTTTGCAAAGAAGAACTTAAATTTATCAAGCATGTGCTTAAGGGCCTAGCTAGACTAAACTTTCGTATTTCCACGCTAGCCAATTTAACCCCAATGATGAATATCCTAAAATGATAATAATTTTACAATCCGAGTCCTCAAATACATGTTTAATGAATTAAAATCCTTTTTTTACACAAACAGAATGAATCCAGACCCTTCTTTTTGTACTTTTTCGATTTTTATTAAGGAAAATTACTATGATATGACGTGTGTGTGTGTGTTTTTTTTTTTAATTTTTTGACATTTTCTTGATTTGGTTTTTCTCCCCCGTAATTAAATAAATGACTTGTATTTATTTATTTATTTTTTTCAGTTAGGCGATTGGCAATCCTTGGTTGAAAAACACAATTTAAAGTCTAAATTAGAGAAAACAACGCGGTAGAATTATTACTTATGCCTTGAGAGTAAACGGTATATTAAATTGTCTCCTTTATTATCTGTCTACTTGATTAAATTGAGGGGATATAAATTTTCTATTCCCCTTAAATTCCACAGACTTATTACTGTTTATTTGATCATAATAGCTGTTTGACAAAGACGAAAAATCCACTAAATATTTATCACCCAGGGGGACTTCATGATTTGTGAATTGCTATTCTTCTTCTTCTTCTTCCCATTTTAAGGAATAGCTATTTGAGAATTCCAAAGTACACACGTAGAGCAGAGGCATACGAATATGAAAATTTATTACACACGTTCAGGAATATCGACAGTATTTATCTCGACAATATAAGAGATACATACAATGGTTCTCAGTAAAATAAAGAATCCTGAGTTCATAAACATTCCACATGTCGTATCCTTCAATTCATTATTTCAATATGAGAAAAAATGACTACATGACAAAAGTTGGAAAGAAGGTAATCTTTTTCTTTTTAAAATTATTATTTTCCTCCTTCTTCTTCTTCTTTGCAATGAATGTTTACAAGTCACTGGGCACTTGTGTGGAACAGTGAAACAAAATGCTAGAATAAGGAATTAAATTGGGATATGCGCAAATGATAATATAGCAGCAACATGTCCTGGTGTAAAGTGATACCGATACTAAACCAAAATTTCATAGGGTTCGAACGTTTAAGATTAGTGGTCCAAAGTTGCATCGTTGTCCTATTTTTGACGGTGACTGCTCTCGGAAGCGGCCAATTTCCCATTATCGAAGGGGAATAAATGTATCTGTACGATTTTATTCACAACTTTGAATTCTTCAAACAACCGTATTGCACTATGATATTCCTCCCAACTTGGTTCTTTAACATCTATCCCGGTTATATTTTGTACTCTTAATGGGAAGAATGTGAAGAAGCAGGGTTCCTACTACTAGGTTGTATGGTGCGTATTAAAAAGATTGGTTTTCCTCGGATGTTGGAATTTTTTTTTTCCGGATTCGAATTTAGAGACATAGGTAAAGTGCATAAAGGGAAGGCAGACTATTGGGTCAAGGAGGTCGCCCACCAAACGGTAGGACCCGTTTGTAATTGACTAGTTAATTTCTTTTGTTGGTCTCGTTTTATTTTAATAGCTTCTTATTTGTACTTTCTTGATGTCTCAGATATTGAGACTTGGTCTTTATAACTCTATAAATATATCATTATATACATATATATATATTGGAGAGTTTGATAGCGATCCAAGCATGGATACCTATAACTCTGTGTTAATTGTTTTGAGATATCATAACCATGAGCTCTTGTATCTTTAGATTAAGTATGTTGATTTATTTTTTTCCCCGTAATTGAACTTGTTTATGTGTAGCCTTTGTGCTTAAAAATCTCTCAACAAAATCTAGTCGTGCACGTAAAAATTGGTGTAAGAGCTTTGTGTGTCTCAACAAAATTGTTTCAAAACTAGAATCCCTAGACTTTGGCTATATTGCATCCAAAGATCAAGAAACTAGAATGAGGCTAGTTACTTTTGGGTTTATGACTTCAACTTATATGTAGACCAGTAACTGTTAACAATAATAGAAAAAAAAAAAAAAAAACAGAAAAGGAAACCTTAATATGTATAATATATAATATTTATTAGAAGACCGAATATGGTGAGAAAAAAAGGAAAAAAAAAAATGGAGATTGTGGCCGCATAAATACTATTGTTGGAGATTTGGAAAGGGAACGAGAGAGGACGAAATAGCATGAGGTAGCATTGAGCTAAAAACGCAGAGAGAAAGAGAAGGTGTAGTTTTCGCTTTCGTACTGGAATTGAAGTGGAAAAATAATTCCAACGGAGTATTTTCAAATCTACAATTGGATGCTCTATTGAATTCCGACTTCAACCATTGAATCCGTAACATGGAGTTATGAAAGATTATTATTTTTGTTTTTAGTAAATCCTCTTCAATTGCTTAGGTTGAATTTGTGTTTTCACGATTTTGCAAATTATCTTGTTATTGAGATTATGTTAAAATCCATCATTTATGGTGAAGATTGATTATTCACTAGTGTAACTAATAAAGAGATACTCTATAAACCCATTAGTGATTACTGTTAACAGTGAAAGATTTTATTTGTATGGTCTCATAATTTTTCCCCACATTGGGGTTTTCCATATTAAATCTTGGTATTCAATATTTAATTTTATTTTCATTTTATTATTATTTTGTTAACAAGTGGTATTAGAGTCAGGATTGAATAAAGAAAAATATTATTGGCTTCTTTTTTTTCTATGTTACAATCATGGTAGAAGTATCGAGCTTTATAATAAAATTAAATTCATCAAATTATTTGATTTGAAAGTGAATGATGGAAGACCTGCCATATTGCAAAGATTTGTATGCACCTTTACATGGCGATAATGGGAAGTCTAAGGATAAATCTAATTAAGATTGGGTGGTTATATATAGATAAAGTATCGGTTATATTCGAAAATAGGTGGATCACGGTATTTACCATCATAGTGCTCAAGAAATAAGAGCAAATGCTCTATGGAGGAAATTGAAATCAATGTATGAAAGGCAAATTGCTTTTAATAAAACCTCCTTAATTAGAAGAGTTGTGAATTTGAAGTATAAGGATAGATTAACTATAAGAGAGCACTTAAATGATTTTACAGGGTCTTGTAAATCAGTTAATTGGCATAAAGCTGGTGCTTGACGATGAGATTCATGTACTATTATTATTGAGTTCACTTATAGATAGTTGGGAGACACTTGTAGTGTATGTTAGTAATCTTGCTTTAGAAGAAAAGCTCATCCTTATAATAGTGAAAGATAACTTGATGGATGAAGAAGCTAGAAGGAGAGAGCAAGGTGTCAATTTTGAGACTTGGGTACTTATTACTAATAAACAGGAAACGTGTGAGAGAAGTAAGAAAAGAGACTCGTTTGATAAATTTGATAGATTTAATTAATTGAAGGGAAGATCAAAGTCAAGAAGAAAAAATATTAAATGTTATTATTGTAACAAGTTAAGATATATAAAGCAGGAGTGTAGAATATAGAAAAGAGAATAAGGTAAAGATAAGGGTGATAGGCAAAGTAAAGACGTAATGATTGTAGTAGTAGATGATGACGTTGTTGTTGCTTGGGATGATGATTGTATTGGTCTTACACGTCATGACAATGATTGGTTTATTGACTCTGGTGCCTCTTTTTATGTGGTATCATATGGTGAATTCTTCTCAACCTACCTTGCTGGTAATTTTGGTAGTGTTAAGATATGAAATGAAGGGATATCTAAAATTATTGGCTTAAAGACTAATAGTGGTTATAGGCTCATTCTCAAATATGTTAGACATGTCTAAGATATTCGCCTACTCCTCATATTTACAAGAAAACTTGATGATAAAGGATATAGTAGTTATTTTGGTAAGGGTAAATGAAAGCTTACTAGTAGTTCTCTAATTGTGATTAAAAGAAAAAAAGTAATACTTTGATGAGAATCAAGCTACCAAACCTCTGACTCGTAGCCAAGCTCAAGGACTAGAGGGACTGACACAACGAGTCCTTCTATTCCAATCAACCTTTATCGAGATCGAGTACTTCTTTGTCGAGTCATCTTTTATGTCGAGTTGTATGACTGTCCATTTTTCTATAATGTGCTGAATTGAAGATTACTCACTAGTGCTCGAGCTGACTAATTACTCGGCATTTTCCTTATCGAGAAGCTGAGAAAGAGAGACTTCAGACTGACTAAGTCATCCCTACTTAGATAAGCCATCTATTCGTACTTTTTTGTCCATATCTTTTAACAATCTCACCAATATAACATCGCCACGTGTACAGTATGATGTGTAAAATCCATTACACCAATGATTGTTTTTCTTGCATATTCATTTTTATCCTTTTGTATCTTGTACATTACTTCCTTAAGAAATGCCCCTTTGTCTTTTTCTTTTAGGCAAGTTGCCCTAACTTATGGGTATAAATATCCTTAAACTTGTAATGGAGATCGGATCATTCTTATTACACCTGAGTATTTTCTTCTTTACGTAAACACTGTTTGTTTACTTTCGGTATCACTCTTATCTTTTCCCTTAAGCAAGTTTATGTGGTAAGTAACTTCACCTAACCAATTTGTACGTCATATTAAATTATGTTGTAAGTCCTTGGAAGTTCCATTAGTACGTTATATTCTTTGGAGCTATTTGTGAGTTTTGCTTACTATTTTTCCCTTTTTACACTTTCCTCCATTAATCCTTTTCGAGCTTTCTGCAAGCTTGGACCAATTTAGTGATTGACCTTGTTTGTTTTTTATTACGGTTCGCAATATCTTGGTATCAAAGTGGAGGTTTCATGTGAACTATAATTGATTCTTTTTGAAGTTCTGTTATACTCTATTTTGCATGTGTAAAACAAAGCAAGTTACTGTATTTGTTTGACTGTTGTGTTGTTTACTATTAATTTCTTAAAGCGTTTGTTTGAGTTTTAAATTTGTGAGAAAAAAATGATAGACCTAAATGTGAATGTTAGTACTGGCGATGACAGTAGAGTTGTCTACCATAAACGATAGTTTTAGGGAACTCCCAAAAGCATTGACGAGAGGCTTAATAACGTAGCTAACCTTTTAGTAGATTTGACCTGAGCTGTTCATACGCTATCTTACTGACCCATTGATGCTGTGCAAAACACTCTACAAGCTACTTGACCTATTAGAGGTCGGAATCCAGCTTGACCCATTCGAGGTGGAGGAGTTAGCGAATGAGTAAAGCGAAGAATAGAACTAAGAAAGCTTCATAAAAGGAAGAAGAGTATTTTGAAGAAGAGTGTGTATGAATCCCCATAACATCTAACCATGTAATGCTTCGGATTTCGAATTTCAATGAATCTGGGAATGCTGATGAGTATTTGGAGGAGGAAGATAAGGTGGAGCGTGTGTTTGATTGCTATCAATATAAGGATTATGACAAGGTAAGAATTACTATTATTGAGTTCTTTAGATATGTCGCCATGAGGTGGAAGAATTTTCAAGCCATGAGAAGATAAGAGGGATATTGAGAGATTAACACTTGGCTCAAGATAAAGAGAGTGCTTAGAAATAGGTTTGTATTGGAAACTTATCTTTAAGATACTTTCACTCGGCTTTAGGAGTTGAGACAATGAGGCTGAATTATTGACAAGTATGTTCAAGAGTTTCAAATGCTTATGATCCATTGCGAAGTGGAGGAATCACCAACTCGATAGTTTCAAGATTCATTACTGGCTTGAAAGAAGACATTCGAGACGTTGTGGTGCTCCAATGATTTGACACAATGAATGAAGCTGTTAGAATTGCCCAGTGAGTAGAGAGGCAAAGAAGGAGTCAAATACAAAGCTGTTAGGATTACCGACGAGGATGTCGACTAGCCGACCCGAACAAGCAAGTCACCAAGCTTAGTCGAGTATAAAGCTGAGTAGAAAGGTGGATGTAAGAGCTGAGTAGAAAGGTCGATGTAAGAGTCGAGTAGAAAGGTCGACCTGATGGTGAAGTGCCGACCTAAACTTATGAGAAAGGGTAAGGGTCTGGTAAGATGACTAGCCAGATCAAGTGCTTCAAGTGTCAAGAGTTTGAACACATGGCTACTCAGTACCCAAATTGAAAGACAATGATCATCAAGAGAGACATTTCGAAGCTAGAAGTAGAAAGGACGGATGAGGAATCCAAGGAGGAGGAGGTTTTTGCCAAGAAACAGCTGATTGAGGAAGATGTATTTGCTAAGGACTTGGACAAGTTACTCATTGTTGTTTGATGCACTATGAACGTCGAGCCCTCGTAAGAGAAGGAGTAGAGAAAGAACTTGTTTCATACCACCTATAACGTAAATGATCAGGTGTACACCCTCATCATGGATGATGGAAGTTACACCAACGTGGCATCAGCCAATCTTGTTTCAAAATTGAAGTTGTCAACTGTTGCGCATCTGAGGCCATATAAGTTGCACCAATTGAGTGAGAAATGAGCATTACATGTCGCTTGGCAATTACTATTACCGATCACTATAGAAAATTACTCTAACCAGATTCTTTGTGATGTACTGTCCATGTGCGCTTCCCACGTGTTATTGGATAGGCCGTAGTTGTTTGATAGACGAGTTATGCATAACAGCTATAAGAATACATATATGTCCAATAATGATGACCAAAGGATCACGTTGAATTCGATGCCGCCGAGAGAAGTTAATAAGTTGTAAACGAAAAATGCTTGTAGATCAAAGAAAGCTCTATTGATGAGTAGAGTCAGGCTCTAAGAGGTCATCAATGCTAATGAGCTGATCATTTTGTTGGTTAGGCGACTATTGCAAATGAAGGAGCAAAGTGAGTTACCCCAAGAGATCAAGGAGTTGTTAGATGAATATGTTGATCTATTCCTAAAATAGTTACCTGAGGGGTTTGCCCTAACTTAAGTTATAAAGCACTACATTGACTTAATACTCGATGCTACACTGTCGAATAAGTCAACTTATCAGTTGAATCCTGAGCAAGCTTTTGAACTCTAACGTTAAGTCAATGAGTTGCTGGAGAGAGGTTATGTAAGAGAAAGTCTCAACCCTTGTGCTGTACCTACACTTCTAGTGTCAAAAAAGGATGGAACCTAGCGAATGTGTGTAGATAGCTGAGCTATAAACAAGATCATGATCAAATACAGATATCCAATCTCGAGGCTAAAAGACATGTTAGATGAACTCAATGGAGCCAAGATTTTCACTAAGATTGATCTTAAATCTGACTATCATCAAATCTACATAAGGCCAGGAGATAGGTGGAAGACTGCATTCAAGACTTGACATGGACTTTACAAATGGATGGTTATATCCTTCGACTTGTCGAATGCCCCGAGCACTTTCATGAGGCTAATGAACCATGTGTTGAGACATCTCATAAGGAAGTGTGTCGTAGTGTACTTTGACGACAGCTTGGTCTATAGTGTTTAGATATTGAGTTATTGTGAACATCTTAGAGCAGTCCTAGATATCCTCCATGCCATGAGGCTATTCGGCAATCCAAAGAAATATTTCTTTTGTCGGGAAGAAGTGATATTCTTGGGCTATATAGTTAGTGAAAGAGGCTTACAAGTCGATGATGAAAAGATCTAAGCAATTGTCAAGTGGCTGACTCCTATGACTTGTGCCAACATAAGAAGTTTTCATAGACTGGCATCGTTTTATAGAAGGTTCATAAGGAATTTCTGTACCTTTGTTGCACTAATTATCGAGTTAACAAAGAAGAACATCGACTTTCGAAGGGGAGAAAGAGAAGAGAGGAGTTTCGTTAAGATAAAAGAGAGATCGACCTTCGCTCCAGTATTAATGCTACTTGACTTTGACAAAATTTTTTAGCTAAAATGCGATGCATCAAGCATTGGAATAGGTGTTGTCCTAATGTAGGAAGGCTGACTAATTACCTTCCGTAGAGAGAAGCTCCAAGGATCCCAGTTAAATTATTTCGTGTATGACAAAGAACTTTTAGCACTAATCCGAGCAATATAAGTATGACAACATTATTTACTGGCGAGAGAATTTATCATATATATTGACCATGAATCGCTAAAATACCTTCGAAGTCAGAACAAGTTGTCGAAGCGAAAGGCGAGATGGGTTAAATTCCTTGAAGGATTCGAATTTATAATAAAATACAAGTAAGGAAAGAGCAACATAGTTGCAAATGCTCTTTTGAGGAGATATGTGCTTTTATTAGAACTAAAAACCGGATTGTTTGGGTTTATAAGTATTAAAGAATAATACTCTGAGGATCTCCACTTTGGACCCATAATTTCGTGATACGTCAATGGGAGAATAGTGGACGAGTATTATGTAGAAGATTGATACTTATTCCGAAGTGGAAAATTATGCGTGCCAATTTGTTCACTAAGGGAGCTATTAATTAGGGAAGCTTATAATGGAGGTCTCTCTGGACATTTTGGGGAAATGAGGACTTATGAACTGATAAATGGCTAATTCTTTTGATTGAGAATAAGGAAAGATGTGCATCAAGTTATTGAAAGCTGTGTCGTGTGTAAGAAGGCTAAGTGCCAAGTTGAGCAAGGGAAAGCAATGCCCCCTACCTATTCCAACGAGGTCGTGGACTGAATTAAGCATGAAATTTGTTCTCGGACTACCGCAAATTGCTCGAGGCAAAGATTCTGTAATAGTCATCGTAGATAAGTTCAGTAAGATGGCACACTTTATGCCCTACATCAAAACTAACGACGCATTGGCTATTACTTCTCTTTTCTTATAGGAAATTATGTGGATATACGGTGTGCCAAGAAGTGTAGTCTCTAATAGAGACTCAAAATTCTTGAGCCATTTCTAGAGAACCTTGTTGCGTTGGTTGGGAATCAAATTACTCTTCAGTACTTCATGTTACCCCTAAACTGACGGCCAAACAGAGGTGGTTAATCACACTTTAGGATCACTGCTCTAAGTTGCAGTGGGTAAGAACTTAGTTGATTGAGACATCTGTTTACCAGTGGTTGAGTTTTCTTACAACCGAATAGTATATGATACTACTATACAGACTCTCTTCGAGGTGGTTTATGGATTCAATCTCAAGTTACCCCTCGACTATGCCCTTATACCAGTACCCGCATAAGAGGATCCTGACGCATTGGCTAGAGCACAATCCTTTCAGTATATCTATGACAAGGTCACTTGGTACATCGAGCAAGCTGCTAGAAGAATGCAAAAAAAGACCAAAGATAGAACAGCTAAACAATTTTAGCTTGGAGACTTGGTGTGGCTGCACCTCAATAAGGAATGGTTCCTAAACAAGAGAAGGAACAAATTATTTGTAAGAGTAGAAGGACCTTTCAAAATCCTTTAAAAGATCAATGATAATACTTACATATTGGAATTTCTTGAGGACTATGGGGTTTTTGATGCCTTCAACATTGTCGACCTTAATCTGCATCACCTTGATGGAGAACTGAGTGAACACTAATCAAATTTAATCTTAAATCTAAAACAACCCGGAGGGAATGATAGGAATTAGGCTACCGGACCTTTGATCCACAGCCGAGCTCAAAGACTAGAGGGATTAGCATGATAAATCCTTTTGTTTTCACCATCCTTTGCTAAGGTTGAGTACTTCCTTACTGAGTCACCTTTCATGCCGAGTTGTATCTTTCTATAATGTATTGAATTGAAGATTACTCACTAACACCCGAGCCGATTAATTACTCAGTATCTTCCTTATTGAGAAGCTAAAAAAGAGAGACTCCGGACTAACTAAGCCATCCCTGCTTGGACAAGCCATCCATCCATACTTTTTTATTTGTATCTTCTAACAATCTTGCTAATGTAACATTGCTACGTATATAGTATGATGTGTAAAATCCGTAGCACCAATGATTTTTTTTTTTTTTGTATATTTATTTTTACCCTTTTGTATCTTGTATATTATTTCCTTAGGAAATACCCTTTTTATCATTTCCTTTTAGGTAAGTTGCCCTAACTTATGGATATAAATATCCTTGTACTTGTAATAGAGATCGGATCATCCTTAATATACTTAAGTATTTTCTTCCTTGCATAAACACTGTTTGTTTATTCTCGGTATCACTCTTATGCTTTCTCTTAGGTGGAGAGTAACCTCATTGGATTGATTTGTATGTCATATTGAATTGTACCGTAAGTCCTTAGAAGTTTCATTAGTGTGTCATATCCTTTGGAGTTGTTTTGTGGGTTTTGCTTACTACTTATTGCTCCCTTTATCATTTTTGTCCTTTTATACTTTCCCCCATTAATTCTTTTTGAGCTTTCTGTACACTTGGACCCATCTAGTAACCGACCTTATTTTTTTTTTGTTACAGTTCGCAACATACCCCTTACTTAATGTTAGCAAAACTAAGTAAAGAAGAGGTAAATATGATAAATGAAACATCAATTAAACTATGGCATAAATGGCTTGGTCCCATAAGTAAGGAAGGACTACGATTGCTTGTTAAGAAGCAACTTCTCCTTAATGTAAAAGGTGGTCCTCTAAGTACTTTGTTGTGTTTTCTCTTAATATATTTTGATGATAATAAAAAGATGAGGATAAACTTAATAAGTTTATTGAGTATGTAGGACATCCTAGAGAAAAGAAAGGTTAAGAAGGAAAATAAGATTGAAAATTATGTGTTAGAATGTAAGTTAGAAAATCCTGAAGGTTTATATACACCTCTTTCTACCTTGAAATTTAAACAGCATTATCCTCTTGAACAAGTAATAGGTAATGTTCATTCTTGTGTTAGAACTAGATCTAGTCTTTAGAATATAGAAAATCATTTTGCATTGCTTGAGGTTAAACCTAATTCTATTGATGGAGCTTTAAGTGATAATAATTGGATTAATGCTATGTAAGATGAACTTAACCAATTCTAAGGGAATCAAGTATAGAACTTAGTACCTAAACTTAGAGATAAATCCATAATTGGTACTAAGTGGGTGTTTAAGAATAAGTTAGATGAAAATAGAAAAATCATGGGAAATAAAGTTAGGTTAGTGGCTAAAGGATATTTTCAAGAGGAAGGGAAAGATTTTGATGGAACATATGCACTTATAGCAAAGTTAGAGGCTATCAGATTATTGCTTGCTTTTGCAAGTTTTAAAAACTTTAAATTGTTTCAAATGGATGTAAAAAGTACTTTTTTAAATGGTATATTAAAGAAGAAGTGTATGTTTAACCGCTAGGGTTTGAGGATCTATTTAAGTTTGATTATGTATATAAGCTCAAAAAGACATTATATAGTTTGAAACAAGCACTACGTGCTTGGTACAAAAAGTTAAGTGAATTCCTATTGAGGAATAACTTTTGAAGAGGTAAAGTAGATACAACTTTATTCTTAAAATATTATAATCATGACATTTTAACTGTACAAATATATGTGGATGAAATAGTATTTAGTTCTACTAATGAAAATTTTTGTCAAAAATTTTCTAAGCTCAAGCAAGCAAAATTTGAGATATTACTTATGGGAGAACTGAATTTCTTTTAAGGACTTTAAATTAAGCAGACTGAGTGGTATATTTGTTCATTAAAAAAATATACCAAATAAATTTTGAAAAAGTTCTAATTTGAAAATTTCAAAGGATTATCAACCCTAATGAGTATATTAACCAGGTTACACTTAGAGGGCAATGGTAAGAAAGTAAATGAGAAGCTATATCGTAGTTTGATTAGTTCTTTGTTCTATGTTATTGCCTCTTGCCTTGATATTTTGTTTAGTATGTGCATATGTGCAAGATTTTAGAGTAATGTAAAAGAGACACACCTATCTGCTGTAAAGAAAATTTTTAAGTATATCCACAATACTGCAAAATTAGGAATCTGGTATTCTAAAAATCATGATTTTGATTTGATTAGATATTTAGATGCTAATTATGTAGGCTATAAAGTGGATCAAAAGAGCACTTCCAATATATGTCAATTTTTAGGGGATAAATTAGTTTTTTGGTCTTCCAAAAAACAAAATTTCATCACTCTCTCTACAACAGAAGCAAAGTATGTTTCTATTAATAACTACTGTACTCAGATTTTATGGTTAAAGTAATAATTGTTAGATTATGGGTTGTCTTATAAAAATATTCCTATTGAATGTGATAATACCAGTGCTATAAACTTGACAAAAAATCCGGTTCATCATTCTTCATCTAAACATATTGAGATAAGATATCATTTCATAAGAGATCATGTGAATAATGAAGATATCATAGTAAAATTTGTACCATCTAATAATTGGTTATCATATATATTTACTAAACCTCTTGGAAAGATTCGTTTTGAATATATTAGGAATGAGATAGGGGTTTGTAATCCTTTTTGTTAGATATTTATTTATTTATTTTTGTAAAATATTTTTCTTAATATACTAAAATTTAAGATGTAGAATATTAACTTATAAAATCTTAATGATATCTTTTCTCTCTCTTATAGTCATTCTTTTTCCATAATTTCCTACGTACAATCAGAAGCATGATTTTTTTAATCGTAATCATGCCCATTAAAAGTACGTTTCTTTTTTGTGCTTAAGAAAACTATAGTACGTTCTGCAGTATGATTAATTACCTCTCATGATCTTTTCCAATAAGCTCTCATTTTCTCTTTCTTTAAATTCTTGCTTCTCTCTCTATCAAGCTATGCAACTCAAAGAGTCTACTTGACTTCAAACAATCTTTCATAAGTCTAGGAAGAAATCACTAATAGTTACTATGAATCTTGTTGATGAACCCTCTGACTCCATTGAAATGTCTCATAGTGACCCAACCAAGGCTATTCTTAAGTCGAATCTAAACCCTAATCCTGACCCTCATCCAAACCTTATTTTAAATCTCTATCAAGATTTGGTCTTTGATCAAAATATGGAGAATGTGAAAGGAAAGAGTAGTTTAGAAAGTATAGCTATAGGAACTAAGGTTTTCAAAGGAAAAGCCCTCGAAGAAGAAAGAAAGAAGCATACTTCTCAAAGAAGAAAATCAGTAACAAAAGCAATGGAAAGATTTAACTTTGAAGTTTCTCCTAAGAAAACTAAAAAGAGATCTTCTTGTGGTCAAAAAAGGAAATGTTCTAAAGGGTCTGATAAAGATAAAAAAGAGAGTAAGAAAGTTGTTAGAAAAATCAAAGGTAAACCTATTCAATCGAATTATTTTGATTTTTCATATTTTTCTAGGAATGGCTTATATTATGATAAGATAGTAGATTTACTGGGGTATAAGAAGCTATATGATATTGATGAAGTTGTGCACGGAGAAATCATTGTAGAATTTCATGAAAATGTGGATTTTAGTAAAAATATGTGGTAAAATCAGAAATTAAAGGTAAAAAAATAGAAATAACAAGGAAAGATCTGATCACATGTTTCAATTTAAAGGATTTGAAAGATGATGCAAAATTAGTTAGTTTATCCAAAAGGAATTTGTTCACTTAGTAGAATAATGGGGTTGAAGTAAGCAATGACAGGAATGTTTTTGTGTTCGATTTTGAGTTGATTGTGAGATTGATATACAAATTAATAATAAGTTGTATACTACATAAGAGGGGCAGTACCATGACTGTATTAGCTAAAAATGCTCTAATTTTGTTGAGCATTAAATTAAACAAGGATTTGATATTTCTAGACATATATTGAGGCATATGAGAAGGAATCAGGATAGTAAACCCTATGGATCAATTCTTATGAAATTGCTCAAATTTAAAGGTATCAAGATTCTAAAAGTGTCAAAAATACCAATTCCAAGAAAGAAAATTAGAGAGCTTATTTTTAAGCACATGGGAATTTTTATCAAAAATAAGCTCTAGTTTACTGAAGATATGACTTACTATATTCATCCAAACAACAGGACTAGGACTGTCAATTTTTTTTATTATGGAGTTGAGGGGGAGATAGAGGTTTGAGGAGCTAGACTGTAAAAAACAAGCTTTGGTTTTCTTTATCCATTTCATCATTCATGTGTCTTATGTTTAGGGGGAGAAATCATATCTTCAAGATGATAACAAAAAAGAGAAGTGTTAAGGCACAAAAACATTAAAGTTTGTAGTTTTTTTTTTTTTTTATCTAAAATATCTTTTACTAATGATATATGTTGAATGTTTTTATTTAAAACTTGGGTGTTTTATTATCATAAAAAAGGGAGTGTTGAGTTTTCTCTTAAGATATTTTGATGACAACAAAAAGATGAGGATGAACTTAACAAGTTTATTGAGTATGTAGGACATCATACAAAAAGGAAAGGTTAAGAAGAAAAATATGATTGAAAATTGTGCATTAGAATGTAAGTTAGAAAGTATATCAACAAAAGTAAAGAGTTACGATTACGATTGATTATACACAGTTTCAGAAGTTTGTTCTTAAGATATTTTTTGAATAATCTAAACAAGTTAAGCTGGATAAATTTGTAAAAGTCCTAGCTCCACATTATTAGGTATGTTTGGATAATGTGTTCAATTTTGTTCCACTAAAATTGGATTTAGTCTATAGGCATTTCAAGAATGATTAAATAATCAAATTTTATAGAATGGTTGTTTAAGGGTTGAGTAATATATTCAAATAAATTTCAAACATGTTTTGTTATCTTTTGGGTAATGTATTTTTATTTCCACACCTAAATTTAAAGAATCAATTTTCAACTACTTATCATGCCATTTAAGCTATCAAGAGGGATTTTGTTTTTAAATCGAAAAAGTTTTAGTTTTTGCAAAAAAATATCAATTCATCTCTCTCTCTTGATATCTTACACAAGACCTACATACTTATAGTGATTGTCTTCTTGGTAAGCAACATAGAGTTGCATGTCATAGACATCTACCTATTAGAAAATCCCATGCACTTGATTTTAGTCCATACTAATGTATGTTACATGAAAGATAAAACACTTGGTGGTGCACTTTATTTGTGACTTTTATTGATGATTACTCTAGAAAGTAATGGACTTTTTCTTTGAAATCTAAAGATGAAGTCTTGGCTGTGTTTAAACAATTCCATACTATAGTACAAAGAGAAACATGTAGACAGTTGAAATGTATCTGAGTAGATAATGGTGGTAAATATTGAGGTCCCTTTGAGGACTATTGTAGAACACGTAGTATTAAACTTGAGAAAATAGTACCAAAGACCCTACAATAGAATGGCATCACAAAGGATAAACCACACCATTATAAAGAGAGTTAAGTGTACGTTGTTTCATGCCAGGTTGCCTAAACCATTTTGGGGAGAAGCAATGAGAACAACAGTTAATTTAATCAACCTATTTCCTTCTTATGCTTTGGATGGTGATATCCCAAAGAGAGTATGGACAGGTAAAAATGTTTCTTATAATCATTTGCGAGTACATGCTTGCAGGGCATTTGTGCATAGTCCCAAGGATGAGAGAGCTAAACTTGATGCAAATTCAAAGCAGTATATTCTTCTAGGTTATGCACATAATGAATATGAGCATAGATTATGGGATCCAGTAGAGAAAAAAATTATCAGAAGTAGAGATGTGATGCTTTTAGAAGATCAAACTATTAAAGATATAGAAAAGTTAAAGATGACTTAATCCTCAGTTGAGATCCTTACAGATGTAGATCCAATGTTTGTACTTGAAAATTATACTAATGAAGGGGAAGATTTGCAAGATTTAGTTAAAGATAAGATAATACCTCAAGAACCTAATTAGCAAACAAAGTTGAGGAGATCTTCAAGAGAACAAAAACCATCCACTAGGTATAGTCTACGTGAGGATGTGATGCTGATAGATGGGAGAGAGCTAGAATGTTATAAGGAGACTATGTTACATGAGCAGAAGCACGAATGCGTAAAAGACATGCAAGAAGAGATGAAATCCTTACATGAGGATCGGGCTTATGATTTAGTTGAATTACCTAAGGGTGAGTGACCTCTATAAAATATATGGGTATATAGGTTGAAGGTAGAGAATAGCTCACAACCAATGTGTAAGGTAAGATCGATTGTGAAGGGGTTTAGTTAAGAAGAAACATTTGAAGTTAGAGAATATCTACACTAATGATAATGGTTAAGACATGATGACTAAAGCTCTACCTAAGGAAAAACCGATTGCTTGTCAATAAATAGTCAGTACGATGGAGCCCCCCATATGAGTTAGAGGAAGAGATTGTTGAACTTATGAGTCTAACTTATATGTAGACCTATAATTATTAACAAATAATAATAATAAAAATACAAAAAAGGAAACCTTAATATGTGTGTGTGTGCGCGCATAATATATAATATATATTAGAAGACCAAAGACAAGAAAAAATGAAAAGAAAAAAAAAACATAATTAGAGATTACAATTGCATAAGAATTATCATTGGAGAATTAAAAAGGGTATGAGAGAGGATGAAATAGCATATGGCGGCATTGGGTTGAAAATGCATAGAGAGAGAAGGTTTAGCTTTAGCTTTTATACTTATGAAATTGAAATGGCAAAATAATTCTAGCGGAGCATTTTCAAATCAACAATTGGACGGTATATTGAATCTTGATTGCAATGAAACATTTAACTGTTGAATTCATAGCATGAAGCTCTAAAAGATTATTATTTTTGTTCCTAGTAAATCCTCCTCAATTGTTTAGGTTGAATTTGTATTTTCACGATTTTTTGAATTGTCTTATTATTAAGATTATGTTGAAGTCCACCATTTGTAGTGAAGATTAATTATTATTAAGATGAACTATGCTAGTTGTTATACTATAGTGATATCCAATTGTGTGGAGGTGTTGTCTAGAGTTAACTTATTCATGCCGTAAGGGACTATGATTCTAAATAGTTTTGTTATGGATGTTGATCCCAAGTAATGGATCCTGATGGTTGTATTGTTAATTATGGAGCAAAAGCGTGTCTTAACAATGAGACAGAAAATTTTATTATACTTCATTTTAGTAGGATGAATTTATTATAGAGAAAGTTAAAAGCTTGAAATGTCCTCAGAGTACTTGATGCATCTAGTGTGTGAGTGAGTTTAATGAAGAGTGTTTTTGGTATCCAATGAGTTAATAGGTAGGTCCAGTCGTTGGAGTAAATGGAGGACGTCATCTAAGAGTGGGGTAGTAAAGGCAAGTAGGTTAGTGAGTATAGAAAATACCTCGGAGGTGCATAGTTGGCAAGATTGAATCAAAGAAGATGCAAGCAAGTAGTGTTGAAGTGTATGCATATTGAGTTCCTAAAGAATTCAAATCAAGGTAGAGATCGCTAGAAAATATCTTAGAATTATTATGGGACTTGGTCTAGGATCATATAGGCATGATGTGGATGAAGGGAAGATGGAATGCTAGGATCGAGGAAATTGGTTGATCCATCGAGGCTAGTTGATTGATTAGACCCAATCTTAGTTGACCATGCATAGTTCATTAGTCCATTCGGCAATCTCCTTCTTATTGTGGTTATTTCCTATCTTGTCTTTTGTTAGTGCCTAAATTATTTTTCAATATTAGGCTTTATATAGTTTGACTTTTGTAATCATATAAATATGTATTGTATTTGAAGAACGATAAAGTAGAGTGTAGGACTCGATTATGGTTAGTTTCTTAATAAGACTAAGAATAACTGTTGTATTCAAAATCATATAGTATGTATTTTGAGAATTCTCACGACGGTGGATATACTCAATCTTGCTCATTATTTTTCACATCAATATTTTGGGGTTTTTTTTTTTGGCGTCGAATTATAGGTATTGTGTTCTCTTTCTCTTTACCTGTTTATGCGTCATTTTGTTTGTCTTGTCAATATAGCTTTAGTCCGGGAGTAGGCAGGATAATGATAATGTTGTACAAGAAGGATGAAAATTTGAGAGTGCGCAAACTTTTTACTTTTCAAACCGTAATGCGTATCCAAAGTCAAAACCTATGGCTAGTAGCTGATCACTGTCTATGGACATCATAAGTTAATAATGTACATAAAGAGGTTATCACCATAATAATACGATATTCAAAACTGAAGTGGTAATATGAAGAACAATTACATTATGATCAATAAGTTAAGGGTAATGACAACAATCATCAATCATCCTTAAATCTATTGCGGCACTATGAATATGAGAGAGAGTACGTGAGACAAGGAAAATTAAACGAAAAGAACCCGAAGAATTAGAAGACGTGAAACAAATAAAACACTGGCATATACTAGAGAGGTCCCCGAAAATTGAGATTATAAAATTAACAGTGATATGATTTGCCAACAAACCAAAATATAGAGTGCAGTCATGGGCTAAGCTGAGGAGCCATGTGAATTATGGAAAAATGAAATAAAAAAAAAAAAATGTAATGGTGTTATGCTTCATTTCCTTTAATTTTAGTTATCGAAATAGTTTGAACCTAACGTAAGTATATCGCGTTAGGTCACGTATCCTTAGGCCTAATTAGCTAAGGAAGCCATCTATAAATTTTTGCACTTTGGATGATGACCATCTCCGTCCATTGAAGATGGATCCTATTATATTTCTTTAATTTTCTTTTTAGTAATGACCAACTCGGTCCGTTGAAAATGCTCCCACTAACTCTATTCAAAATCCTGTAATGTACCACGGTCATTCAACACAGCTCCTGCCATTTCTTCTTAAAATTCTTCCAATAATGGCCTGTTCCATCTATTCAATAGGGCTTCTGCTAGTTCCATTTAAAATCCTTTTAAGAAGGTAACTCTACCACTTAAGATGGTTCCCAACATTTTGCTTTTAAATTTTTACTGCAATGGCGAACTTCAATTCAAAATGTTACTACCGTTTCTTTTATGAATTCTGACAGTAAAAGTTAGCTTCATCCGTTTAAGATGACTCATGTAATTTTGTTTAAAATCCTCTTAATATGGCCAACTCCATCCATCCAAGACGTATCCCGCTATATCTTCAGAAATTTTAGTATATCATTTCTTTTCAAAACCCTTCTAGTTTGACTAGCCATATTGTTTTAAGGCGACTTTCACCACTCTAATGATTTGATTTGTTTTTTTTTTCCAAAGATGGAATAATAATAAGAACGACAACAACAATAATAATAATAGTAATAATATAAGTAATCCAAACTGGATCCTATGTTTGTAACAAAAGATAGATCAATATTTTTAATTAAATTATTCAAAAGAATTTTTTGAGTTAAAAGTAAGTTAGTAGCAATTATCATAAATAAAAAATTAAGATGTTAAAACTAACAAGATGTCACAACCAATATATAATTAGTTTGATAAATCAATGAAATTAGAAATAAATAAATTAGTCTTAGTAAAAAAAAAAAAATGAAAAAAAAGAGAATTTTTTTTTTTTTTTTTAGTTATATCCTTAGATTGAAGTCATAACTATTTATTTTTATTTACAAAGGAGTGCAAGTTTTATTTTTTAGCATCTCGGTGTACTCTTTATAGCGAAATTTATCCAACCATCACTACAAAGAGTGTAAAATAAAAAATCCAAGATACGAGTCCACATTCACATCAACACGTCCAAGCTTGCAGTTGACAGGCTCATCCTAAGCTGAATTATTAAGCCCATGTCAGCAGCAGCAAACAGCAATTGAAGAAGCATCATCCTAATGCCCAAAACCAAAGTCTACAATGAAGTCCAATCCAGGCACCATCGGGCCAGCTTGTCCATAGTCACTCTCGAAGCAACAACATGTCAAGTAACAACAAACGGGCAACTACAAGATAATAAATCTCCAGTCTCCATGGGTACGAACCAAGCTCCATATAATTATCTACCTCTATGCCAAGTAAGTTTGGCATGAGCGCACCAATTGTGTTGACATCGACCATTATCTTGTTTATAAAATGTTCTCTCCAATGAGGCCGTTATATAATTTGTTCCCACCAAGCAATTAGAGCTCACAACTAATATTGCAACCCCCTCTACTTCTCATGATGAAGATAATGATTGAGGTATAAGACTTAATTTTCATGATGACCTTGGAGTATGAGAAATGTTTTATATTTGAATTGTTTTTTTATAAAAATAAATAAAGTAAAACATAGCCGCATTTTATAGGAGGAATATATGTATATATAGATATATATATCCATCTTTTTAACATCTTATACATTGCAACTATAAGATTTGAATAGTATATGACATTGAAAAAGATGCTGCATTAACTATAAGGTTATGACATTGTTTCCCTTAAGCCCTTAGAATAAAACATTGTATAGATTTAATGTGTATTAGAAAATTACTAGCCAATTTTTGAGGTATCACTAATAGAAGCTGTTACATTGATTTTATTTGACTTAGGGATAATATCAATTCTTAATTAGAAATTCGATTCTAACATTTGAAAATAAAAATAAGCGAAAAATACTATTCTACAAAGAACTGTAATTCTTGAAATCATGGAAACCGACTAGAATTCCAGTAGTTCCCTTTTACAGTTACATAGTTGCCAGACAAGTTGCAATTTTTTTTTTTTTTTTCAATCTCCGGCCAAGTTAAAACCAAAATTTGAATATATCCGTTTACACTTTGACATAAGAGATGAAGTGGCACATGAAAAATTAAGATTTGAGACGAGATCTCAATCATTAAAATTACCAACAGTGGTAAAACTTGCAGCACATTGTACCATGTCATGGTAATGCGAATTTGGAGGCGTGCGTAACCCTAGCTCATAAATATTAATTAGGGCTTTAAACACCACCGTTTCCAATATTAGGAGTTAAAACAGACACAATGCAATTATGTGAAATTGCAATGCCATAATACATTATATCAACTCCTTCTACAACACAAAACGTACTCAAAATAACCGCTCGATTATTAATCGAGGAAAAAAAAAAAAACCACTGGATTATAAAAAAGAAATAAATAATAATTTCGTAGAAAATTAATAAATAAAAATAATTGGAAAATTAGGTGCTCATATTCTATGGGTGTAAATGCGTCTATCATGCCGTGGCAATAGCATTCAGAACGAGGAATTTTGTATAATCACAGCACCAATTTTCCAAATGCCAAAAAAGATTTTTAAAAAATATAGAAAATTACGATAAATCATTCAACGAGAGGAAAGAAAAAAGAAAGAGACACGATGTTGATCATCGTTGAATATGAAATTGAGGAAAGATGGGAACCTTCTTAGGGGTTGAATTCAGAAGCAAATCTTTGCAAGATGGCTTCTCTGGAAAGAGTGCATCCGAGGGGACTGACGAGCGTGTTCTGACTTCCGACTTCTTCAGTTGAATATTTGTACATACGAGAGGTCGAGTCAGAAACCCTAGCCGACGTCTTTTAGTTTCCTGCTGGGCCTTAAAGGGGCTTAACACCTTATTTTGGCCCACGGAGCCCAATTGAAGCACTACTATTTAAAGTAATTTATACTTATGTTAAACCAGGCTAGTTCGCGGGAACCATACATTTTTGGTGAAATCCACAAATAAGCTTTTTGAATTCTGCTAACATATAATTTTGCTTCTGAATTTCTTTCTAAATCATTCTAAATAGCAAACGGAGAGGCGCCAATTGGTTGTTATGAGCCGAGAAAAACCAAAATATATTGTTTCCATTTTATGCTGTATAAGATTGTAATCGAGCGGATTTTTATAGATATAGAATCCATCGATTTAATAAGAGCTTTAGAATTTGATGTTATAGGATTTAGAGTCAGATATGGAGATATGAACTAAAATCCGATATACAAGATTTAAGATTTAAAAATAAGAAACTGGTGGTATATCCGATAAGAATATAAATTAATAATATAGTTAAAGTTACTACCATTTAACGAAAGGAAGCTGCAAATAGTAACCCAATCCGAGGACAAAAATTAGCTATCTCCACGCTATCCGGTCTACTTAAAAAACGCCATGTGTCAGTTGAGATTTTTCAAGCTGATTTCCTTTCTCGTCTATATATTCTCTGTTCATTCCGCCATCTTGCCACTTTAATAAATCGAAATTTTTCGGAATGCTTTTCAGCTTTTTCCTTTCTTATTCCCCTAGCTGCTCATCTTTTTTCTTTTTTTTTTTCCTTCCTTTTTTATTCCCTAGCTGAAATCCTTTCCACCTTAGGATTTTTTTTTTTTTTTTTAATTTTTCTTCTTTTTTCCTTCACAGCAGCTTCCCACATTGGAAATTGACTACTGCTGCCCATGCACGGTATTCCATTCTTCTCCTTGTAAATTTTTGTCCACGTATAAATTGCCAAATACGTTATATTATGTATTTTCATTTAATTATTTGGAATTGAGTTTAAATATGTTTTAACGTAAATTTGTAATATTATGTAGTTGAAAAAAAAAACATAAAATTAAATAATTCATGATAGCAAATTTTTTGTTGTTTATCATTTGATTTCTAGTATTTTTTTCAAATAAAGAATATAGTTTCTTGACATATTAAAGCAACATGAATAAATTTTTTTTAATGATTCTCTTTACATATCTATCAAGAATGAATATAATTAATGACAGTCGTCTTACAATGAGTGGGATAAGAATATGATTATTTCATTATAATACTACTATACCTCGTATTAGAAAATATTATTAAAACAAGAACATCATTCTCATTATAATACTTTAAGATAGCAAATAAGAACTAAAGATGGATCTTTAAATCGTATACATTTGTTTTGATGAGAAATATAATAATGTTTGAAAAATATGTATATAATAGCAAAATGAAAACTTTCAATCTAGCTTACAAGCTTGATTTCGAGACATCATTTTGTTGTCTTAGAGTCTTAAATCTTGGTTACTACTTCTCATTTAGTAAACCTATGTATGTAAATAAATTTTTAAAATAAGGTTAAAAAAATGATTGATACTTCTTTCGTTTGTAAAGAAAAGAGAACGATAATATATTTGATGTATTATTGGAGCTAGTCCCTCTCATTATTACTATGCAAGAGTTAAAGTTTGAATTCTCCTAATATATAAAAGTAGAACCATTAGTAAATTTTTCCTACACTAAAAAGAAAATTTATTATTATTGTAGTGACAAGAACTTACCTATGATAAATAGGATGTTAAAGTAATTGTTTGAGATCAATTATTTCTACGAAGGAATTATATAAGGAAGTAGCAATCTCCTTTAATATCATGACAACAAAGGGAAGAACATGAAAGAAACAAAATATATGAATGAATAATAACATAGCTAAATATTATTAAAAGTCTAGATATAAAAAATAAGCTATCCAAATATGATGAGATGACATTAATTTCATTTGTTGAAGGAATATGAAATTAAAAACATTAGTTTAATCCATTATTTGAAGATATACATAAGAAAATTATAATAGATCTAATAAAATATAGAAAAGAGAATATTGCATTATTACATGTGTGTATGCAATTTCGTTCTAAGTATTCATGATTAACTTAAGAATAGTAATAGTAGACTTCTTCCATTAGTATAAATTAATTTCATAATAACTCTAAAAAGATATGTGATAACATGATATAGTGTATAAAAGAAAAATAGTGAAGAATATTTAATTTACATACCGATATGCATGATATAGTAGACTCTTTGGAATTATATGATTTACCCATAATATTCTTCAACTAGAAGGGACTTTAGCTAGCGAATAAAAAGAGAAATAAATAAGATGAGCGGCTAGGGAATAGAAAAGGAAAATGATAAAAAGCATTCAAAGAAACTTCAAGTTGCTAATGTGGGTAGATTAGATGACGATGTAGACACTACACGGAAGTAAACAGAAATTAGCTTGAAGAATCTCAACAGAAAAGTGGCTTTTTTTTTTTTTAAGTAGGCGGGACAGTATGAACACAGCCATGCTCCAGACAGCAAATTTTTATCCCTCTATCAAGGGGTTTGTATATTTTACTTTAATTTTTCAATTTTCCTTTCCTATTTGGCCAAACCCTAGCCGCATTAGTCCATTCTCTCTCTTAACTCTAATTCGAAGTTCAAACCTTAGCTTGTCTTTTATCTTCTTCCTCAGTCCTCTCTCTCTCTCTCTCTCTCCCCGCAAGGTCCTCTCTCATTCTAGGTCTTCTTCCCTTTTTCCCCTTGTTGGGTGCTTGAATAGCTTTATTTTCAACATACGCTAAATTGCACAAGATAGTTATTTAACCCACTCTTGCTTTTGTCTTTTCCTCAGCTTACTGGATGTTAGCTAATTATACTTAGGCATTTGACTTTGACTTAAATTTACATGTTCCGGACTTCACTATTGCTTCCTGACATGCCTTCAATTATTTCATTGGTAGAAACATAAGCTTGCTTTGCATTCTCATTTGCTGGACACCTATTGTGATCCAGAGACTTTAGCTGGGCGCTTGGGTGTTAAGACTTGAAATGGGATATTTATCTTAGCTATTGAATTGTTCCTCTGGAAAATCACGATAGTTAGGTACACGAGAAAGCTAAAGCAACTAGAGCCAAATGAAAATTCGTATCACTCGTGGCATTTTAACTTGGCAAACTTTATTGGATAAGTAGCTATCAACTTGCGGGTTGGTTGGGGTGGGGGTGGGGGTGATATTGGGTCTTATATTTCCTTATTAGAGCGGGTCATGGGTTTATGGAAGAAAAAAAAAAAAAAACTTATAGCAGTTTTTGTGACTTTTGGAAACTCATGGAGAATTGAGACAAGTTCGAGTTTTATAGAACTCCTTCCAAATCTACATCGATTGCATCCCTAATCAAGTAAAATGATTATAAGTATCTAATCCACCTTGGTCTATTATGAAAAAATTTAGTCCTAAATGCATTCAGGATCTTATATGCAATAGCATCATCGGATGATTCTATACTTAAGTTAGCTTAGTAATTGACTCTTTTATGATGTTTTATCTTTGTCACAAAAGAGGGCCTTATTGAAATAATAAGTTTAGAGAGGGATCGGGAGAAGGTTCACTCATCATCAATTTTCTAGGTTTGTCTATTGTAAAAGGTGTGATAGTCTTGTTAATGAGTTTCCTTGTTAAGTGGACTCTCTTCTACTTCTAGCTAATTGATTTTTTTTTTAAATAAATAATAGATATTGGTTCCAAATTTAATTGGTATAAAATTTTGAGAGGACAGTTGATGTTTTAGAAAGAAAACTTATAATACCAACAAATAAATAAGAAAAATGACAACAAAAAGATCTGCAAAATCTAAGAAGGAAAGCATCATAAATGAGAAATTCTTTAGAATTCGACGCTCTTATTTACCTCCTTAAAAATATTATGAAACTTTAAGGAATTCCTATGAAAGAGCCCTTTGAGTATATTTATAAAAAGTGCTTAGCACAAATTCTTATGTTGAGCACCTTTCATATTTTTAAAAAGTAGGGTATTTGTAAGTACCTAGGTACCTAACTTGGTACCAGTACTTAGTAATTTTTTTTTTTAATTTCATCGTTGCTCGACATCATTAGGCATGGACAATTTTCATTTTTAGCCACATTTGGTTGTTGATCAAATGTGTTTCTTTTTTTAAAAATAATTTTTTTTTGTATTGCATTAAGAATGGCTTATCTTTTTCCCATTTTAGCTTGAGAAGTCATAATAATAATATGGGATTGTTAAAGATTTAAAAACTAAATAAACCACTTTAGGTAAGCACCCCCTTTATAAAGTGAAAGAGTGTTTAGAAAAGAGGGATTCTTAAGATGTTGATGTAGTATCCTAAATACCTTCTTTAAGTAACCATAGGTAAGCATTCTCCTATGTAAATGTAGCTTTAGTTGTCCACATTGGATAGCCATGAATCTAGCCACTTCAATAGATGAAAAATTTAAAGCATTTTCTAAGAGCAAAGTCACTACCATTTTCACCAAGAGCTCCGGCTGTTGTAGATTCAACCTACCATTCACATTCATCTTTCATCTTCTTAGGCTATGTTTGCTAAATTACATATTCATATCATATATTAAATAGTATATTCAAAATTTTTGAATTTCGAATATCAAATTTAGGAGTGAGGATTGCCACCTTAAATTTAAAAAAATCTATTATGTTCTTTCACACTAAACCATTATGTTTATATCATTTATATTATTAAAGTCTCGAGGGTTTTGTATAACTGCTACTTCGTAAAATTATTATTTAAGCCTCAATCTAATATTATATAATAATATAAAAAACAACACTAAATTATATTCTTAAAACTATGAATATCTTATAAAATGAGTATATTTGTCAACTCACTCGATTTTTTTTTCCTCATATCTTCCTCTTCTCTCTTTCCATTAATATCGGTCTCTTTCCATGTTTATCATTTTTCCTTAAATCTCTTTTACTTTAGCCTCAACAACCTCAATGTAATTGTTACGTTGGAGATTGGTTAGTATATATTTAAAAACAAATCCATTGAACTCTCAATACACTTCCTAATGCATAAAAATTAACCCATTAATAAGTCTCTCCTTTCTCTTTTTCATATATACCTTTTCTATTAACATATTTATATTATCTATTGGCACATCTATCTAATTTTTTAAGATGGTAAATTTTTTCTTTAGAGAATAAAATTAAGAAAAAGGATCATCACTATGATTAGAGAAAAAGAAAACATTTCAAATATGAAATGTGTATATTAAACATTTTTTTCTCTTATTTCTAGTACTTACTATTACATTTAATTAACTATGTAATTTTATTACAATATTAATATTTTAAGTAGTTGATATTATTAAAATTGCACATACATAATGGGTGCAGCATCCGCTAGTCTTATATTAAAACCTATTTTTCATAAAACCTATCTTTCATGTCCAATACCTTTATTACCCTTCTTTTATAAGGAAAATAGATTCTTTATGACCCATCCTTACCAAAGTTTACAATCAAATTTTCATAAACAATTTACTGCCAAAAACTTCTTGATTGCTTACCAACTCAAGTCGGTGCAGCTTTCGACAATTATATCTCGAAGTAAAATACTAGATTTTTGAAGTGATTGAAATACTATTTAGGCAAACAAGAGAGAGAAATGAATTTGGTTTTATCATATTTTTATAGAAAACTACAAAGTTAACAAATGAATGAATGTTAAAATGAAAAATGCGGTAATTCAGTTGTTGCAAATAAAAGAGATAGGAAAAGAAAGATTAGAAGCTCAAATTTATAAGGGTTTTGGCCTCTCTCATTTGCCCCTTTCTATCAGCAATCCATTTAAAGAGGTTTTGCCTTAATTCTTATTGATTCTTAAATTCAGTTATCAACGGCTCTATACATACATATTCAGCACCGCCACATGGTTCCTCACTTTTATTAACTTAGTAGTTCTCATCGAAGTTGGCATAATTTTAACAGTATCTATAGTAATTTTTTTTTTCCAGAACATCTTTAACATGTTTTGATTTATGAAGATTTTATTTTTGGTTCATTTAACTTATAAACCAAATTGGCAAAAAAAAAAAAAAAAAAAACCCTTATAATCCAAGAAAATAAAATACTCCATCATACTCATTTCAAATTTATTTTTTCATATACTCTACAAACTCATTCATGTAACCAAAAACACAATGTTGGCATCAATTTGCACAGTAAGCATATTCGATTTGCGACTTTTATCAGTGAAGTTACGCCACATTTCCTTTGGAAAATGACACGTGTGTAGTATGTTCAAAACCTAATTGTTTTTCCTTTATTTTTTTTTTTTTTAAACTCAAAGTAATTAGATTGCATGAAGAAACAAAAGCCAAGTCCAAGCCTAGAAAGGGTAACATCTACATCTTCTCCTCTCGTCCAAACACATCCATGGAAATGGAATTTGTCTTAGTCACAAAACGACTTTCGTCTTGATTAAGTTTATTAACAAAAAGAGCCTTAATAGTCTCCAAAGTAACAAAATAAAAAACATTAGTAGCATCATTATTATAAAAGAAGTCAAATTTTTTTATCAACGCCGCTCTTGCAAGATTGTGTGCTTCGTTATTCATCATCCTCGGTATCTATCTCAGCATCTAGTCGTTCCTCCTCTAAACAAATTGCTTGCAAAATTTGATAATATTAGGTAGGAACATATCATTATCATGAGATTGCATAATATAATTTATTTTATAATTTATTGCCCCCATCAAGTCTAATTCTACTATAATTTTTTCCCATCCTTTTTCTTCTGCTAATTTAAAGCTCTAGTATATGGCTCAATCTCTGCTTCTAAAGGTGATGAAATTGATAACAATTTAAGGAATCCTCCATTGCATTTTCTGTTGTGGTCCCTTGCTATACCGCCTGCTGTAACTCTCTTCTTCTTCCCTTCAAATGCTCCATCGCAGTTTATCTTCAGGAACCTTCCCTAGTAATGGTCTCCATTATATTTCCTCTTTATTGTTCTTTGGATGTAATCTATCTCTTTTTAAGTGTGCCCAAAATTCATTTGCTTAAAGATCATTGTTTTCTAGCTAAGAGTTTCCTTTTCCCTCTTGAAACAAAATTCTATTCCTTTCATTCTATATACTCCAGAAATAGAATGTAAAGGTAATGTTCCATGGACACTTAGAATCCTTTTGCTCTTTTGTTGTCTTTGCGTTCACCTTCAGCCAGTTTAAGAAACTTAGGTTAAATGTTTCCCTAAATTTTCGCAAGCCATTCACTCTCCTATATATTTGCATGCTTATCTCATAATCCATCAACAGAGGTTTGATTGATTCTTCTTCTCTTTTGCATAGACTACATAAGATGTCTACATTTATCCTTCTATTCTTTAAGTTATCCTTCATGAGTAATATATTCATGATGTATTTCTACAAGAAGTATTGGATTTTTGGATATTTATTTTAACTGCCATACCCATTCATAGTTTTGACCCTCTCTTTCTCCTTCTTTATCTAAAGCTAGGTATGCTAATTTAACTCATACAACACCATTGGTTTCTAAACTCTAACATACCTAATCTTCCTCATTATTATTCATATGGACTTGATTTCCCAGTATATTCCTTATATCCTTAATTATAGGGTATCCATTACTTTCCTCATCCCATCTATCTTTATCAATCTAAACATTTGCCATAATTAAACTCATACTTTCCTTTGTTAAAGGTCCTTTCATTAGAGATCTTGGGGCTCCATTACCTATCCAGTCCATGAACAAAAAACTTATATCTCTCCCACTTTTCGGTCTATACATCATATATTTTTCTATCCAATTTTGTGCCTCCAAGCAATCTACTAGCACATGCGAACTTGTTTTGACCAAGTTGTTTCCTTGATCCCTCTTACTTCTCATTCATTTATTTCTCCAATATTCTTCTCATATGAGCTTACTAGATTTTATTTTCCAGTAAATTTTTACTGGATTCGCCTTATTCCTTTTCTTCCCCACTCGGCCCCCACCCCCCCATATCCTTTAGTTTTATTACTTTGCTCCAGGGAACTCCATGATATTTCCTCCTTTCCCTTTCGAACCCAAAAAAAAAAAAATCTCTTGTCATTTTTTTTCACTTTATTAAAAAAACTATTGGGTAGTTTATAAACATGCATTTAATATCCTAAAATTCCCTTTATAACTGATCTGATGAGAACTTATCTTTCAGCTACACTTAACTTGTTTGGGTTCCATCCAATTGACTTCTTCCTTATTTATTCAATGATAAAGTCTACTATCAAGCTTAATTTTTTCTCGATTTTATATAAATCTTCCTTAACTTGATCAATATTGAACTTTATTCATTTAATATTGATCATTGACTGAGGCTTAAGGAAAACTAAACCTTTAAAATGAACTTTATAAATGCTTAGAGTCATCACCTGACTAGGATCAAGGAATAGTTTAGGACAAAATCGAATGGGTGGATTTTGTTTTGATCTAGGCATTGGTATATGTGAGGAAAATTGATTTTTAGAAAAGGGTTTATTAAAAACCAGAGATTGAGTCTAAGAGCTAATTTTTTAAACTCTTAAGGGTATCACTTTTAACTTTTTTAATTTAATTTTATTTTTCAATAATACCCTTCTAAAAAATATCATCCATTCACATGCAATTAAGTAAATTCAATTGGATCTAAAAAAGGATAAACTGAACAATATTTACAAAAGGTGAAAAATAATTTTTTTTTTATATTTTAAGTTGCCCTGTATTTTCCTACGAATATCTACGTATCTATTATTCGGGATCAGATTTTTATAGTTTATTTGATGAAAACTTTAGGTCAATGAATTGATTTTAGTTTTTTCTTTTTAAAGTCAGGTTTATGTTTTTAATTTGATTAAGTTTATTTAAGGAAATTTTCTAAAAAGGGTTTAAACTTGTTTCACTAGATTTTTGAAAATTCTAAAGGTCCTAATTTTGAAAAATGATCCATTTTCTTTTATTTTTATTAAGAAAAAGGTTTTCTTAGTGATAAAACATTTACTTCATTTTTTGTTTATTTTATTCTATTTTTATTATTTATTATTTGAATAAACAAATTAAACTACTCTATCCTTTTTTTTTCTTTTCTTTTTTCTTCTTTTCTTTTTCAAGGTTACAATTACAAATGCGAAAATAAAATAAATAAATTAGTAAATTTACAAAAAATAAAATACAAAGTAACCAAATCGAATTAGGGTTGGACCGAGGGCTTTAGGTATGTGGCATCGGGTTAGACTTCGGTTGGGTTTGGAGCTCTATGTGGGTCACAAGCAGTAGTAGTTGAAGGCACTTCTCTAATCAATTCCAATGCCAAAATGAGTGGGGAACGAGGGTTTCGTGATTGTTTTATTAGATTTGAGGGGTGTAAGGAGAATGTTGAGGCAATTGGAGTGGATTTGGTGGTGGTTGAAGTTGGAGCAATGCTGGTGGCAGTAGGTTTGTCGTATGAGGGTTGTTGGGTGCGAACAAGTGGTCCAGTCCGAGGTTGTAGAGTGTGGTGAGTTCGACCGAGTGTTGAATTTTGCTCAGCGTAGTAGCCAAAGTGGTGCTTCATGTATGACAGTTGTAGTGGTTAAGGTTTAGCGAGGGTGGTGATGGTAGAGATTAGTAGAGCACTAGAGTGCATGATAGAGTGTAAAGTGGGTTGGGCCTTAAAGCTTGGATCTAAGGGGGTTTGGCTGTAGGGTTTGTGTAGCCTGAAAGTGGTTGGAGAGGTTTAGGAGTAGAGAGAGAGAGAGAGAGAGAGAGAGGGTAGTAGAGAAAGAAAGAGCTTGAGAGTTGAAGAGAGAGTTCGAGAAATAGTCGGGTGTGTTTGAGTTGCTTATTTGAGCTCTTATATATACTATCGAAGCTCGAATTAAGCATGGAATCTAATGAAATGCCATTAATCGAAGGTTGAATGAGGGAGGATGACCAAGGATTTGAATTTCGATTTGGGATACAAATTCATGTTAATTGTTGGTCAAAATTTCCTTTCAGGTATTCAATCTTGCTTTAAATATCCAATAGAAGCTTTGGATTGCATTAAAAAAGCTTAAATTAAGGAAAAGAAAATTGAAGCATGAACAAGCATTTAGAACTTTTCTAAAACTTTGACTCGATTTTTAACTGACTTAATGACGGAATTTGGACGAGTTCTTGGGTTTGGTTTGCAGTATTCTATGCTTAGTTTGTAATTTTGCTATTAATTTGGTAGAATTGCAACATAAAGGGGCTTAAAACTAAAGGCGAATAACTAAGGAGGAACACGTAAGAAATCTAGAGAAAAAGGAAGGAAAGAGGAAAAGAAATGAGGGAACATGTGCTAATGTAGCACCACATTAGCTATGCGATCGAATGGCATCGTGCTACGTATCTATGACTAGACACGTAGCAAATGCCAATGTATCATCGTAATACGTATCAAGATACATGTCACAATAGTAGTAACATGGCATAGCTGGACAAAGCAATGCTACATGTCTTTAGTAGACACATGGTTCAATGCTATCCCATCACGTGGCAATGTGTCCTATGGAAAAAAAAAACAAAAGGTACTTTAAGCCTTCGGTGAGATTTGAACCTGAGATCTTCAAGTCAATTACAATGCAAGTCAGAGTGCGTAATCATTAGACCATTGGCCTGTGTCTTATTCATATATACAATCAAATTGTATATATAGACTTAATTGGCCTAGGTTATATTTAAATATAAGCCTAAGACTAAAAATCCCTCTTCTCTTATTATTATTAGGGCCTAAACATACTAAAACTAAACTAAAATCATATTTTATTTAAACTATCTAAAATTTTATTATTAATATTTTTTTTTAATTTCCTTAAATTTTTTACTTTTTTTTTTCCAAATTTTCTATTTTTTTGTGAATTTTTCTAAATTTTCTATTTTTTTTTATCTTTCTAAAATGTTTTTTTTTTATTTTTACTTTTTTCCTAAATTAGGACCCCTTACCTTATTTTGAAACTTTTAAAATTAAAGGAGAACAAAAATAAAGTATCTACAACTGCTCTTCTTTATGGTAAAGTTTGAGAAAAACTTTACCATAAAGACATAAGAGATACTATTTTTACTTTGTCATAAAGATATAAGAGATACTATTTTTGTTTAGGGTGTAGATTTGTCTTAAGAAGCACTGCAACTAGCTAGCTGTTCTAGACTTAGTCCACTGAGGATTTGGTGAATGGTGAAAGGTAAAATAGAGAGGAGGCGCTTTAAGAGCTAGCCAAGATACAAAAGTAACTAAAATAGGGTAACACCTCTATGGGTTGACAAGAACCCTAAAAGAATTTGAAAAAGCTAGTTGTGCTCCTATGAATTGACTTACCTAGGTGAATGGGTGAAGCGTTTCTTGAGTTGGCTAAGACCCTAAATTGAAAACTTGGTTGTGCTTATTTAAGCTAACTAACCTAAGCAGGAGTATCTCTAAAAGACTAGCAACCATAAGTTAGAATTGATTCGAGAAAATAAAACTTGGAAGTGCTCCTTTGAGTGGACTACTATTGGTGAACGGGTAAAGTGCTCCTTGAGCTAGCTAAGATCTTAAATTGAAACCTGGTTGTGCTCATCTAAGCTAACTAATTTAGGTAGGAGTGTCTCTAAGGGACTAGTAACCCTAAGTTGGAATTGATTCAAGAAAACAAAACCTGAAAGTACTCCTCTGAGCTGACTATCCTAAGTAAATAGGCGAAGTACTTCTTGAGGTGGCTAAGACCTTAAATTGAAACTTGATTACACTTCTCTAAGCTAGCTAACTTAGGTAAGAGTGTTCATAAGGGACTAGCAATCTCAAGTTGGAATCAATTCGAGGAAACTTAGAAGTGCTCCTTTGAGCTAAATATCTTAGGTGAGTAGGCGAATTGCTCTTTAAGTTAGCTAAAACCCTAAATAAGAACCTAGTTATGCTCCTCTCTGTTGACTAACCTAAGTGAGAGCATTTCTAAGAGACTAACAAATCTAAGTTGGAATTGATTTGAGGAAAACTTAGAAGTACTCCTTTAAGTTGATTATCTTAGGTGAGCGAGCAAAGTGTTCCTTAAGTTGGCTAAGACCCTAAATTGAAACTCAGTTGTGCTCATTTGAGCTGACTAACCTAGGTGAATGGGCGAAGTACTCCTTAAGTTGGCTAAGAACTTAGATTAAAACCTTTCCATACTTCTTTAAGCTTACTAACCTAGGCAAAAGCATCTTTGGTAGATTAACAACCCTAAATTGGAATCCATTAAAGAAAAACCTAAAAGTGTACTTCTAAGTTGACTATCCTAGGTAAGTAAGCGAAACATTCTTTAAGTTGGCTAAGACCCTAAATTGAAATCTTGTTGTACTCTTTGGAGTTTACTAACTTCAATGAATAGGTGAAGCACTCCTTAAGCTGGTTTAGACTCTAAATTGAAACTTGGTAGCGTTTCTTTAAGCTGACTAACCTAGCAAGAGCATCTCTAGTGGATAAGTAATCTTAAATCAGAATCAATGTAAGAAAAACCTATATGTGCTCCTTTGAGCTGACTATCCTAAGTGAATGGGTGAAGCGTTCCTTGAGTTGGCTTAGACCCAAAATTGAAACCTAGTCATGCTCTTTTGAGCTGACTAACCTAGGTAAATAGGTGAAGCATTTCTTAAGCTGGTTAAGACCTTAAATTGAAACTTGGTCATACTCCTTTGAGTTGACTAACCTAGACCAGAGCGTATTTAGTAGGTTAGCAACCCTAAATTGAATTAGAAGAAGTTCCCTAAGGGCTTGCCAAAAATGTTAAGGAGATATGGGTGATGGGAAGTGCCTTATGGGCTGGTTAAGACTGATAAAGGGAACCACCCTATGGGCTTACTAAAACCTTAAATAGAAAGTGGTGAAGGGAAAAGCCCTACGACTTAGCTAAAATCCCTAAAAGAAGGATTGATTGATGGCAAAGATCTTAAAGGAAAAGTGAGTTGGGATGGCACTTTTACAAGCTGACTAAACAATAAAAGATGGAATAAAGGGTAAGAGCCTTATAGGCAAGCTAAGAACCTTAAAGGAATTATGACAATGCCTTATGAACTAGCTAGAAACACCAACAAGGTGATTAGGAAAGGGGAAAGCATCCCAAGTGCTAGTTACTATCCTAGGAGATACAAATGCAATGTCCAAAACCAATATGCTAACATTGTATAGAAGTACTTACCTAGTTATGTTTATAGTACCTAAACCATCAAGCCTTTCTTTGAAAAGTCTTATAAAACCAACTAACTCATTTTTCGAAATGGATTATACTCTAATATTCTATCATTAACCTAACTAATCTTGACATGGAGCCTCTAAGGCTCTGCTAGCTCTTTTAGAAGTCACGAAAATCAATCCGATACATAACGCCATCCACTATTTCTATCAATTGATTGTCTTTCAGATTTTTCTGAACTAAATCTCTTATTCCTGACCAGAAATTATTTACTATGAGGTGTTTGCTAGTTTGGATCTTACCTTACCCTAGAAAATAGATAATAAATCTCCCCATTAAGGAGGATCAATCCATAATAAAGTATTTGAAAGCGTTTTGTTAATTATCAATGTTCTATATCTTACTTTTATCCTTTCTCATGTTTTCAGTATATGGGTCTTATTTAAATGGAGTAAAAGAATAGGAACCTTTTGGTAGGTTAGAAAGAGTGACGGAGGTGATTCTAATGCCAATAACTATCAGGGACACCAACTTTGCTTGTAGACAATGAAAATTAAACCACAATAACATTTAAGATCATTGACATTTTTGTGCTCTGAGTAAGAATTTTCATTGACTTTCATGGATAGTACAATTTTACTGCATTAGCATTCATAAGGTCTCTCAATTCTAGACCTTACATCTATGATAAAATTAAAGCCCCTCTTAGTAGCACTTGCTTCACAATATAAGGGCTTTTATAATTGAGAGCAAATTTTCCTCTAAAGTCTTACTCATTAGGGAGAGCCTTCTCAATAGTATATTACCTTCTTTGAAATTTTGGGGTTGTACCCTTGTATTAAAAGCTCGAGCCATCCTTTGTTAATAGCATTGGTTATGACACAAGGCTATCAATCTTTTCTTATTAATCAAATTCAACTATTTGATGCATTTCTTTTCCTATTCGACATCATCCAACTAAGTTTTTGACAACACTTTGAGAGACAGGATCTCAACTTCCATGGTAATACTGCTTCAGTACTATATACTAAGGAGTAAGGCATTGCCTCATCGATGCTTTGATAGAAGTTCGATAGGCCATGAGTGCAAATGGCAACATCTCTTGCCAATCCTTATATGTAATAGCCATCTTTTCAATAATTCTTTTGAGATTTTTATTAGCTACTTTGACAACCTTAATCATCTGAGGTCGATAAGGAGTAGAGTTCCTATGGATGATCCTAAACTGTTAGCATAACTCTAACATAAGCTTGTTGTTGAGATTTGTACCATTGGTGGTGATGATCATTTTTAGAGCTCTATATCGAGCCAAGATATCTCTTTTGATGAACTTGACCACTACTCCTTTAATAACATTCGAATAGGATGAGGCTTTAACCCACTTACTAAAGAAATCAATGGTAACATGTATAAATTGATGACCGTTGGATGCCTTTGGAGTAATTGGGCTAATGATATCTATACCCTACATTGAAAATGCCATGGTACAGAAAGTGTGTAATTTTTTAGGTAGGGCATTTATCTTGTTTGCATAAACTTAGCATAAATATAATTGAAGTAATTACCTTTCATAGTTGACTAATAGTATCCCAGCCTCATGATCTTCTTAGTGAGCATGTAGCCATTCATGTGGGGGCCACGTACTCTTTCGTATACTTCTTTCACCAAGACCTTAGCCTCTTTGTCATCTACATACCTTAGAAATGTATCGTCGAATGATCGTTGGTACAAGGTAGACTCATTCGTTAAGAACTAGGTAGCTAATCTTATGATAGTCTTTCTGTCCTTTTTCTCAGCTTCACTAGGGTATGTACTTTGTTGTAAGAATATTTTAATGTCATAGTACCAAGGCTTTCAATTATGTGTACTTTCAATCACCGGATAGAAAGTATGTTTTTCTTCAACTTCAATTGTAAGCGGCTGAATTTTGACTCTATTGAACATTTAGATCATGGATGCTAGAGTGGCTAATGTATCAACAAATTGATTATGAGTCCTTAGTACGTAAGTAAATGTGATCTCTTTAAATTTCTCCATTAATTCAATCAAGTGCTGGTGATAAGGGACTAGTTTAGGATCCTTCGTTTTATATTCTCCCCGAGCTTAAGTCCCATGATACATACCTTGTATTCAGCAATATTGTTGGTGTATAGGAAAATGAGCCTTATAGTTACAGGGAACTGCGTACCTTCAGGAGATATCAATATTACCCTAATTCTACACCTAGATACATTAGCAACTCCTAAATGTCCTCGTTAGGGAATTTGACTTGTACCTCTTGATGGGTACCTTCAAAGGGATTCTCTACTAGCTGATTTGTGAGGGCTTACCCCTTGACTAAATTTTGGTTTACGTATGTGATGTCAAACTCTAGTAGTAACATATGCCACTTTAAGATTATACCAATCAGGCCTCACTTCTCTGCTAAATACTTCAGAGGATCATGCTGAGTTAGCAATTCAATCTAGTAGTAGAGCATGTATTGTTTGAGTTGATGCATAACCTAGACCAAAGCACAACATGTTCTTTCAATTTCATAATATTTCTATTCCTCTTCTGTAAACTTATTACTCAAGTAGTATATGACCTGCTCCTTTCCTTCCTCATCTTTTTGACTGAGCATACATCCCATGAATTCTGGTAGTATGGATAGGTATAGAAATGACTTCTTAGGTTTAGAAGCTACCAAAATCGAAGGGTTCATGAGGTGTTCCTTAATTGTTGTGAAGGCTTCCTCGCATTTTTTGTCCTAATTTATCTTAGTGATTTTCTTTAGCAATTTAAACAAGGGATTGCAGTTATTCGAATGTTGAGATATGAGTTAGGCTATGTAGTTCAAACAGCCCAACAAGCCCCTAACCTCTTTAAGTGTACATAGAGAAGGTAAGTCAATTATTACTTCAACTCTATCAGGATTCACTCCGATGCTACTTTAGCTGATTATGAAACCTAATAATTTCCCCAAAGTTACTTCGAAGGTGCACTTCTTTAGGTTTTGCTTCAATTGGAACTTTCTCAACCTATCGAACAACTTCCTTAGATTATCCACATGATTTCTCCCTCTTTAGATTTTGCAATCATATCATCAACATATACTTTAACTTCTTTATGCATCATGTCATGGAAGATTGTGACCATTGCACTTTGGTAAGTTGCCCCAACATTTTTTAGTTCAAAAGGCATTACTTTATAGTAAATTATACCCCAAGTTGTAATGAAAGTTATCTTGGCCTTATCTTCTTCAAACATTCAGATTTGATTAAACCTAAAGAATTCATCTATAAAGAAAAAGAGATGGTTCCCAACTATATTATCTACCAAGATGTCAATATAGGGGCAAATGGAAGTTATCTTTAAGTGTTGCCTGATTGAGGTCTCGAAAATCCATATACACTCTAACTTCTCCATTCTTCTTCGTCATTGGCACAATTTTGGCTACCCATTTAAGATAATAACATACTTCGATAAAATTGACCTCCAATAACTTTTTAACTTCTTCTTTAATCTTCAACAAGATATCGAGTTGGAATATCCTTAGCTTCTGCTTCTTAGGTTTGATATCTTATTGTGTAAGTAAGCGGTGGACCACAATCGATGGATCTAACCTAGGCATATCTTCATAACACTATGTAAACACATCTTGATACTTAAACAGTAACATAGTTATTTCTACCTTCTGCTCTTCTTTTAAGTTCCCTCTAATCTTCAAATTCTTAGGTTTATCATTAATCCCAACATTAATTGTCTCAATCGGCTCATCAATGGAAATTCTACCCATCTCATGTCTTTGCTAACTCTCTTATATATTACTATAGTCATTGACATCACCCTCGATGACTAACCTAAAGTGAGATCAATATCTTCATCATCTATTTGCACAAGGTATCCTTGGCTTTTATTTAGAGCATTGGATCTAGGCCAAAAGTGTGTAAGTAAAGAAAAAGTGAAGTATAATGAAGAGAATGGAAACTGATCTTTTATTATAATAGAAAGTTCTCTTGGGTACATTATTTTAGAACAAAGATAGTTATTATAAGGCTAAAAAAATAAATAAATACTAAACCGTGATTCATCCTTTACCCTAAAGAAGACTTATCACCATTCACAGAGATGGAGAATCAGTTATTCAAGTGTTGGAGCTTACGGGATAGGCCTGCTAATTCATCTTTGCTAGGGGTATCCTCTTTAGCAGATTCTAGGGTCTAAACATTAGCTTAGATGGGGGTGTCTCTATCAGTAGTGGAAAGATCATCGAGGCATGATACAATCTACCACCTCTTTTGCCCTTCGTTAGCTTGTTTTGCAACTCTTCCATTGGAGTTGGAATGTAGCCAAGCCCATAAGTACCGATTTACCTTATCTTGAATCTTGGCCTCTCATCCTTCCTTTCTCTTGGATTGGTAATCATACACACTTCTTTAAGCATCTAAGGTCCAAAATTCTCCTACTCCTCAAGGCTAATATAGGGTATGGCCGTTTTTTTATATATTTCATAATCTTGATCACCTCAAATTGTTATGACCTGGCCATTTGAGATGAACTTAACCTTTTGATGTAAACTTAAAGGTATAGCCTTTGTTGCATGAATCTAGGGTCTTCCCAATAAGAGGTTGAAGGACCTTAGGATGTTTAGAACTTGGAACTGAACAGTGAAAGTATGTGGGTTAATGTTAACTAGTAAGTTAATCTACCTTATAATTTTTCTTCTAGACCTATCAAAAGCCTTGATTGTTGTAGAACTAGGCTTGATTACGGTTGCATCAATACCTAATAAGTCCAAGGTAACAAGAAGTCAAACATTTAATGATGAACTGTTGTTGATGGGGACTTTGGCTGTGATTATATTGTTTACTCTCACCATTATGAAGAGAGGCTTAGTGTGCTGATTACTTTCCTTAGCTAGTTCTTCAGTAAAAAGGGAAATCTGATCCATGGTGAGGATAGAGTTGGTAATTAATCCCATCTTTTCAGTTAATATTTCATGATGGATCTTAACCTCCCTTAGAGTTCGGAATAGAGCTTCTTGATGTGGTTCAAAAGCCATCAACAATCCCATGATCTATGCTAGAGTCTCAATAAGATGATCCATTATTTTATACTCACTTGATTTGATCATCTTAGTGAAGGCAGACAATCCTTCCTCATATTTAGCTAGTTTGTTGCTTGATTCCTCTAATACAATATTCTTTTTTAGGTCTTCTCTAGGGTCATAAATTTTGCCAAAGTAAGTAATCCCTCCTATGAGAGAACTTTATTGCCCCCTGGTTAACTACCTAATAGTTGAAAAGGGTAGTTTTATAATTCTTAAGGGCTAAGGGTACATGGAAAGTGTACCTCTTGGTCTTTGGAGTTTACTTCTCTTCATGTTTATAAAACTCGTAGACCTTGGGTTTTCAATCAAAACCGATAATGTTGATGGTAAGATTTGAATTGTCAAATATCATATTGATGATAAGGCTATGGTGAGGCAGCAGGTTATTGTTGACATATGGAACTAGAGCCCCTACAATGTCTAGTTAAACCATACTGTTGTTGATCAAGTCTTGAACTTTATTTTTTAACCTCCAATATTAGTTGGTCGAATGACTCACTTGCCCTAAATGATATTGAAATTTTGCATTAGGATAAAAAACCTTTGGCCTGTATCTTTCATTGGGAAGCTTTAAATGGATCTAATTACCTTTCTTTAACTTCTCGAGGACTTAGTTGAGAGTAATTGGCATCCTAGTGAACTGTCTTGGGGCCTCATTGCCTTGAGCCTAGCTTTGGAATTGTTGTTAAACTAGTGGAGGATTTGTTTTGAAGGAGACCTAAGTATTGGGTTTGGTGTTTAAATTCACCATACTGATAGTAGCTTCTTTCGGCTTGCTAATAGTGAGCTTTGTAGAGGGTGGTCTTCTATCTTATGGCTCTTGTAGCTTGTTGGAAGAGATAACACTTTCAATTCGGTACCCTACTGTTACTACTTTTGCGAAGCTGGAATAGGCTTGCTCGATCGGGTGGGAGAAGTAGGGCCTTGCATACTCTTTAAATGATTCGTTGTGCCTCTTTCATAGGGCAATTGAGTCCATCATGATTAGGGCCACTTCAACATTAAATTTATATTGTTTATAGAATGCCCTAGCCAGCTTCTCCCATGTATTCAATTGATTTAGATCTAGTTGGGCATACCAGGTCAAAGTAGGTCTTGCCAAGCTGTCTTAAAAAGTTTGTACCATTAGCTCATCATATTGCACATACTTGCCCCTCTTTCGAACATACCACCTGGTGTGTAGTTTAAGGCAGCTAGTCCCATTGTATTTCTCAAAATTAAGTATGTTGAACTTTTCAAGGAAATTCCCATAATCATAAGTAGAGAAGTCTGTGCTGTTGGCTTGCTCAAAACCATTATAACCTTTAAGCATTTTTAGTTTTTCAATAATCTGCTGGATCAATCGCCTCTCCAATTCTTTGACTGGGAATGAGTAAGTATTGGGTTCAAAAGTTGGGTTGACCTTTAGATAAACCCCTTATGTCTCAAAAGATTCAAAGGTTGAGTTAACTTTAGGATAGGCCTCTCTTGCTTCAAGGGGTAGGGCTTCAATACCATTTCCATATTGGGCTTTGGAGCTTTCTTCATTTGGTGGTGCTGTGGATCTAAGTAGAGTGATGATGTCAGCAAGAAAGCTCAATTGGTTTGCAATTTTTCCTACTATTCTTCCTAAGGAGAGGAATCTTAGCTTAGTAGGATTGATGACTTTGAGGTTGACACCATTGTTGTCATTCTTAGTGTTGATGTTGTCATTTCCTTAGTTAGCCATCTTGGTTTGAGAGCAGGTTTAAATAGGACTACTCTAAAAGGTTTTATGCTTGGGAGCTAGCTTTGCAACCTGGTTTAAAAACACTTCTTAACAAGTTAGCACATACATTATTCTTAATTTTTGAAGACATGGAAATGAAATAAATAAACAAATAAATGAAGAAAATGAAATTATGTTACACAGATGCAAAGAAGGGGATCAATGATTAACTAACAAAACGAGAAGTTTATTTGTCATTTCTCAACTCCCGGCGTTTTATTACATCCAAATAGAAAGGAAAATTACGAATGAATCTAAACAAATCTTCTTTTCTTCTACAAGCCAAATGACGTTTTCTTCTTCTAGCTATTAGGTTCAGCTACTACTGCTTTACCCTTATTTTGATTAGGCCTAGTTGCTTCCTTAAGTTCTTAGATCCTCTTCTGGGTCACCTTCAATTGGTACTCTAAGGAACGAGATCTTTGCCTAGACTCCCAAAAGAGGTTTTCTTACATGTCCTTTTCTTCATAGATGACTTATACACGAGCTTTTACTTTATCCATATAGGTCATCATTTCAGAGTTAGGATTTATGGGGGTAGGTTGAAGGACTTCTAATGCTCGATGCTGTATCATGCCTGCCTTATGTAGTTGATCATATAAATATTCTTTAGTGACCTTGTGTTTGTCTACTTCTCCCATTAATTCACTTAAATCAATATTAGGGCTTATAGTCTGAGTGTCCCACCAAGGTTTTGATCTTGAGAAGTTTAGATACCTTTTTTGGGGAGTAAAGCCTTTCAAGGTTAAGAGTGAATCACTTTAATAAAGGCCCATGAACTATGTCCTGAATGCCTTCAAACTGCTTTACCATGTTGTTTAGATAGTAGCCTGTACACCAACTCAATCTAATCAATGGTACGATATAATAATTTTTACAAACCAATATGACTTTGGTGTAATTGCTCCATTTAGCGGTCCATAGTATGCCTTCGACGCAAAAGTCCTATAGAACTTCTATCTAGAGAAGAGTAGGGATATCTTTTGACAACTTAATCTTAGTAGCAAAAGAATCAATAAGGTCAATCTTATGGGTGAACGCGCCTCTTATCAAATCTATTCTGAAGCATTTTGATATAGCTGATGAACCATACCATTAACAGTACCATGCTTGACCTAAGATCTATATAACCTTTTTTCTTAAGGAAATTAAGACACTTTATGCCTTTTGTGAAATTCGAACCTAAGATCTCCAAGTCAATCGCAATACAAGTTAAAGTGCGGAATTGTCAAGCTATTGGCCTGTGCCTTATTTATATACGTAATCAAATTGCATATATGGACTAGATTGGTCTAGACTAAATTTAAATCTAAACTTAGGCCCAAAAATCCCTCTTCTCTTATTATCATCAAGGCCTAAAAATATTAAAGCTAAATTAAAATCATATTCTATTTAAACTATCTAAAATTATATTATTATTATTATTATTAAATTTCCCTAAATTTTCTATTTTTTGTATTTTTATAAAATATTTATTTATTTTATTATTATTATTATTATTTCTTTTTTCCTAAATTACGATCCCTTACGCTACTTTAAAAATTTTTAAATTAAAGGGGGGATAAAAATGGGATGTCTACGTTTACCTCCTTTTCCTAATCTTTCCATTCTTTGTAATTAGATAACCAAGGTAAACTTTTAGCTCCTTTCCTTCCATCAAACCACAAGATAATTTGATTTCTCTCCTTAGGTTGCTACCTACATTACTTGTGATAATGATTTTTTATTTTTTCCTATTTACTTTTTGACCTAAATATTCCCTAAACATATCCATCAAGATTAGCATATTAATAATATTCTCCTTTGATGCTTCTCTTAATAGGAGGATGACATCAACAAAAAAGAGGTGTAAGATATTTAACCATAACCCTCTTATTTTGATTGGTTTTTGCAATTTTCCTTCTATCCAAGTTTATTTCTACCTACTCAACATTTCCATTGCAATAATTGTAGATACCCTATTTTTGCAACAACCGCCTCTTAATTTTTAAGATAGGGTAAAAGGTCCTAATTTAGGAAAAACTTAAAAAATAAGAAATTTGAAAAAAAAATAAAAAAAATAGACAATTTAGGAAAAAACCAAAAAATAACAAATTTGGAAAAAATGCAAAAAAAAATAGAAAATTTAGGAAAAACCAAAAAATAAGCAATTTGAAAAAAAAAAATACAAAAAGTGGAAAAATTATAAAAAAAAATATGAAATTTAGAAAGGTTAATTAAAAAAAGAAGAAGAAGAAAGATTCATACTATAGTGTTTTTCATTTTTTTTCAATTTTATTTTAATTATTACAAAAAAAAAAAAAAGATTAGAAAAGCCCAACGGTTAAGGTCGAAGAGATTCGACCAATGGTAGAATAAGTGCGCTCTTTTTCATTTGTGTATGCGCCTTGCACGTGACCACTGGCCAACCACTGTCTTTTCCCCAGTTTTTTTTTTTTTTTTTTCCTAATTCTTAGTTTGCTCCTCTCCTCTATATGCTTAATTTGAGGTCATTTTTTACATTTTTTTTCTACATGATTTCACCAAATTAATGGTGAAATCGTGTAGATTAAATAGAAAATTTTGCATTTTCCCATAAAATGCCAGTAGGTTTTCAAGAGTCAAAATTAACATTAAAATCACCTCGAAACTTAATTTTTGGGCTTCAACATAAATGGCGAATTTGGCCATTGATTCTACTTTCTAAACTTATATGAGCTTGAAAAAATATAAATAGGGGGTTTTATATGCGGTTTAGATAGCAAGCTCTCATTCCTGAGCTAAAAAAAACATCACCTTAACCCCTTCCTCTCTTTAGTACGATTTTTCTTCTTCTCTCTCTAGAAGTGGTAACTTCTACGGCAGTTTTTGATGAAAACCACCACCACCACGAGCTCTAGGTCTCTTGAAATACCAAGACCCAACCATCCTATCATCCTGAGCAAAACCTCACACGCACCACGCATAACCACCATAGCCACTACTCTTCGATGACCACCAACGAGCTCCAAACACCGTAATGTCACTCCTAGACCCACTAAGTTCAATAAGAAACACAGGAAAGTAACCTTACCCTCTTGAAATAATCACCTAAAGTTGCCGCGAATTGTCACCATAGTTGCTGTTCATCATCTTCAACCTAAGTGAGCTCCGACCCAAGCTGACTCGATCTACTCTTTTTTAAAAAATATTTTATATTTTATTTAATTTATTTATTACTCATGTATTTGTAAATGAAATTATTAAAAAAAAAAAAAGAAAAGAGAAAGAAAAAAAAAAGAGGAAAAAAGGAAAAGGAGACAGAAAAAGAGAAAGGAGATAGAAAAGCTTAAGTTTGTTATTTGTTATTCTATAAGAAGAAATAATGATAATTAATAAGAAAAATAATAATAAAAAAACAAGATAAAAATAAGTTAGTGAATAAAAATTGTTTTGATACTTAGAAAAATCGGTTTTTCTAAAATAAGTAAAAGTAAACAATCTTTTTTTTTTCTAAATTAGGACCTTTTCCAAAACCTTCCAAAAATAAAATTCAGATTTAGGAACTTTTAGATTTTTTTTAATAAAATCAAATCTACTTAAAAACGTAAACTCGATGTATTTTCAAAACTAAAACAAATCTAATACAATAAAGTTTTACAAAAAGAATTACGTATATCTGATCCTAAATAATGGGTATATAAGTATCTCTGGGGTGACGGTAAAAAATAAAAAAAAAATTGGTTTTTCCACTATTAATTATTTAATCTATTAAAAAAGATTTTGCAATTTAGTTTAAATTTGTCCAATTTAATAAGATAGGGTCCGATTTATAAAATTAATGATTGAGTCTCATTTTATAAGATAGTTTTTAAATAAGGCAATTTTAGAAATTAAATCTAAAATTGGAAAGCTAATGGTACCTATAAGGGTTTAAAGAATCTAGCCCCCCAAAGTCGGTTTTCTAGTACTTAAAACCGTTTATAAAATTAGTTTTATTGAAAAGACCAATTAGTTGAATTGGTTATAATTTAACTCCTTTTCTTAACTCCGGTCAAGTGGTGACTCCAAAACGTTTTCAAAGATAAAAAGAATCAGTTTTCTTTAAATTTTAGTCGAAGGTCAATATTAAATGGGCATGGTTTAATATTGATTAGTTTAAAGAAAACTTTTTTATAAAAACCAGGAGAAAAACTATGCTCAACAACTTGGTAACTCCATTAGGAATGTCGAGAGGGTTAGCCATCTTATTTTCCAAATTTAGAACAAATTCTTTAAAATCACCTTATTGAGTGTACTTTATTTATTTGCTTATTTTATTACTCGTTGTTATTTTTGTATGAGTGTACTAACCATTTTACTTTCTATATCTTATTTTTATGGTAGAAACGATTAAACTCGAGCCCTATTAAGACCCCAGGACAGGGGGTACGATAGGGCAACCATTGTGTAGGCTCTAGGTACTGTGATGTAACTATCACTTGGGGTTGATTAGGCTACCTTCGCTTAAGCTTAATATAACCAATGAAAGTATTTCTTAATTAGTGAGATCACAAAGCTTGAGGACCTTTAGGACTTACCCTAATTGCATTCATGAACCTTTTTCCCAAATTTAGCAAATTGGTACGATGTGACAAGACTCTAAAAAAAAAGAAAAAAGAAAAAAGAGGATTAATTATGAAGTTTCCTAATCTTTTTCTTGTAATTGTTTTCTTTTCTTTAGAATATCAATGTAATTCCCATGTAAATAGGATAGTTCTTATGTAATTTTCTTTTCATCCTCTTTGTAGAAAGTTGTTACGTCTTCTCTTACACTGGCTCTTTTCAAGGAAGTCCATATTTATGAGCCTTTGGAGCCCAAGGGAATACTCGAAAGATGGTTTCGATTTTTCAATCCAAATCAATAGAAACTCATTGAAGATAAGATTAAGCCCATTCTCTCCTTACTCAAAATCCAAACTAATATCACCATGGTACGAGCGTTTATCCACTTTTAAGATCCTCAGAGTCAATCTTTTCGTTTTGGCTTATGCCAATTGAGTCTAACCATTGAAGAATACTCCTATTTCTTAAGAGTCCCTTTTATCGGAAACAAAAAATATGTCCTAGATATCATGGCTAGCCTTGCAAAGATTTTCAAAAAGCTCTTGGGCCTCAATGAATCTAAAATGTACAAAATATAAGTAGATCCCTACAAGAGAATCATTAAGGTAGACAATCTTTTTACTTGGTTCGTGACCTCATCTAGCTATAATCAGAAACTCTTTTATGGTAGCTTTGAAGATTGGCAACAACATAGGATCAACACTTATATCTTGGTAGCATTTGGAACTATGTTATTTCTTAATGGGATATTTCACATACATCATAGGATTGCAGAGCTAGTGACCCAATTTTTAGAATAGAAATCTTACGTCTCAACACTACTAGTAACATAAGTTAGATTACTTAATTGTCTCCAAGAAGAGAAGAATAGAGAATTAAAGACTAATATGGCCTTACTCATGGTTTGGTTTATTAGCCATACTTGGAGTTGTAAACTTGATTTCCTTTATAGGAAAGACATATAGAAGATGAATCTCATTGATTTGTTTGCTATTGTTATTGAACTCCCTAAAGATGTTGCTACCTATTATTGGGTCAAAGCTTTCTAGAAATTCCATGCTAAAGATATCTCTTAAGTTGTTAGATGGATCGAGGAAGCTAAGTTGAAGAAAAGGAAGAAGATTGAAGACTAACTAAGATACCACAAGAAGAAGAAGATATAGACTTTAGAGAATTTGTAATAAATTTTTGAATAATATAATGGAAACTTCAAAGATGCAATAAAAATCTTTTTTGCTACATCATAGTCAGTTTGCCAGCTCCCCTCTCTACATCCGCATTTTTTTAATTTTATTTTACCTATAAATATTGATTAGTTTATGTTTGAATCAAGAGAGTCGTGTCGTTAAGTTTCTAAATATTTGATTTTCTTTAAGGGTCCTTTTCTCTATACCTTTTATATCCTTAGGATTATTTTTCTTATAGGTTACCTACAATGATCGATTGTAAATATTCAGGCTCTTAATCCCTTATAAATGTTTTTTACCCCTTCCTCATGACTTGCTCTAAAAGGTAATTGGACTTAAGTCATAAATTTTTTTTGTTCCTCTTTGTAAAATTTTAGAATCCACCACTCTATTGATTATCATAGACTCTCTTAGCTTTGTAAATCCATAGTCCCCTTGTCAAATTAAAGCCTTACAACTATAAAATAGATCCCCTTACCTTCCTACTGGATTGCATTTAGATTGTCCATTTAGAAATCATTTATAAATATTAGGTGTCTTATAAAGATTTTCCTTTGTAAAATAGTTCTTTTCTTTTAAATAACACTTCCTATAAGTATTGTGAGTCATCTTTTACATGTTGTAAATACTTTCTCTTATTCTTTTTTTTTTTCCATATAAATATATCTCACCTACATATTCTTCCTATTTCTTGCCATCATTTACGATTTTTTTTTTAAAATAAAAAACTTTCTCTTTCTCCACTTTTGTATAAAAAAGGAATTTAAGCTGATCCTTTCTCTCTTCTAAAAAAAAACAAAAAGAAAAGTTGCTAATGGGTAAGAATCCTTCCAATCAAGTTTAAATTGCTGATAATAAGATTGCCTCCCTAGAAAAGACGGTATGTCAAATAGCCCAACATTTCCAGATTTTGTTTCCCATAACCACTACTTTCTAAGTTTCTTAAGATTCAAGTCTGGAAAAAAGACTTTCAAACCTAGAAGAAAAAGCAGCGATACTATAGAAGAGCATTATAGATTTGGAAACGGCAATGGACCCAATACTTAGAAGATTTCAACACCTGGTAAGCCCAAATAATGAAAGTGGCACAAAGAGAAAAGAGCCAAGGATAAGTAGGAAAAAAACAAGCTTAAGGGACTTAAAGGAGACAATTCACTCAACTAAAGACCTCAATAACCCAAATCTTTCATTATCTAAAGGAAGCAAGGATCATAGCTTGTGAAGCCCCTAATCTAAATTACAAACCATACAGTTTTGACCCAAAAGCACAATGCTACTATCATATGGGTCAGAAAGGCCACTCCACTGAAAAAATGTTGGAGATTAAAGAATAAGATTCAAGACTTAATTGATGCTAAGGTCATTCAGCTAGAGCTCTAATAAATTGGTCCTTCCTTAAGCCATGAGGGTAGTTCAATTGAATTACCTAAAGCTCCAATTCTTTTGAGTATACCAAAATCTTCTGACAAGCTCACAGGTTGTCTTAAGTACTTAGATGCTTAAATGGAGCAAGTTAAAGCAGGGGCAAAGAAGAATCAATTTCTTTTTAATAAAATCTATAACAAATTCATGTTAACATCTAGAATAAAATTATCTTTGTCTGCCTTTCGAAGTGAGTGATTGTAGTTTGATTAACATTGGGGCAAATAAATTCTTCCTTAAGGAATTGGTAACTCACTTGAACAAGGTTTAAGATGAAAAGAGACAAACTATATCCTACACACTAACCTTAAATAATTTGAGAGTTGAGTGATATAATGGTGAGGACATTTTAGACTCATTCTTAAAAAGAGGTCCATTTTGAATTTGATACGTAGATTAAAATGAAGCTAGGTATTCATTTTCAAATCCCAAACACAATTATTTTTTATTAACCCCATTGGAACAATTTGGAGAATTTTCAAATTTAAACCTAGTCAACAAACACCCTACGATAGGGCAGTTTAGAGGTTAGAGTCATTGATCAGGAAGGAAGGATAAAATTGGCTTATGCTTACTTAAGTAACGTTAATTCAAAAACGACTTTTATTTCTAATAAGTTATTTTCTTTGAAATGAAGAAGAGACAATTCCTTTTCCAAACACCTTAAGCTTATGCATACCTCACCTAAGCCCATAAAGCACCTAAGTCCATAAATCTATGCATTTAGGGCCTTGAATCTCTTACAAGGAAAAATTTTGGCAATGGAGATAATCACTCTTGGGGCCAAAAGAAAAGAAAGAGCAGTAAAGGATAATGGGGTAAAGTAATAAAAAAAAAAAGAAAAAAAAAGAGAAGAAAAAAAATAATTAGAAAAAAAGAAAAGAAAAGAAGAGGTTGGAAAATTGGGCTTAATTATAAGACAAAAGCCCTAAAAGATATATCACATTCTAATAGGGGCAACAAAACTAAATTAAGAATCAAAGCCTAAGTAACCTTAACCAAAGAAGGCCCAAAAGGTACAAAGCCCCAAATCTCGAAACACAAAGCTACTTTATACATCCAAGATCACAAATGAAAAAGACTTTCTTACTCATACTAAATCATACAAGGCCTTCTTACTTATAATACCACCCTTACTTAATAAAGCTCTTTCGATCTTAAAGGATAATTATCTTTCATAAAAATTGTTCATGCAATCGAGGTAAGCACACTTCTAATTTTTCCTAAAGGTTCTTGACTCGTACGCCTGGGTTAAATAAAGTAAGTTTCTTTCAAAATAGACCTTCTCGTTAGTCCTCTTTGAAAAACTTTAACCAAAAGCCTAAATTCACAATACTGAACCAAAAAAGACCTAATAGATTGATTAAGGCATATCACTTACAAAATGGACTATAATTTTTAAGATTGTTGTCAAGAGTGTAATCTGGACCAAGAATTTGCAAGGAAGCCTTTTTCGACTAAATTAATCATGAGTTACCTTTCCCTTAAGAAAAGATAGTTCGAAATCACAAGGCCCCATTACTCAGCATTAGTGTAAGGAAGAATAGGCCCCATGTGATTATCAAAGGAAGATTTATACCTATTAGTAAACTTTTAAAGAGAGAGAGAGAGAGAGAGAAGGTAAAGGCTTGTCATAAGATTTTTGTCCATTTTTCGTGTTAGCTTGAGTAGCTAAGCTTTTAGTTCAAGTCATCTGCTTCCTTTTACGACGTGGTCATACCTTTTAAGTTAATCATATTGATCTAAGCCTTGATGCCTCTTTTGTCATTAAGTGATTTTTTTCACCAAAATCTTTATCTATAAATATTTTTCAAGTTAGGAAGTTTTTCAAATGAATTTCATTTCCTCACTTTGCATCTTTCACTATTTCTGGATTTTAGCCAACTCTTAAAGCGTTGACCTACTCTTTTATTCTTTTTAGGGTTCTAACCAGCCTTTAGGGTGTTATCCCATCTTTCTAGGGTTCTAGCCAACTTTCAAAGCGCTACCCCTTTTTTCGTCAATATTCTTTTAGCGAGCTGTTAGGACGCTTCTCTTCACTAATTTCTCGTAGCAAGCCAATTGGGTGGTTCTCTTCACTAAGTTATCTTAATGAGCCCATAGGGTGCTTATCTTCACCAAGTTGTCTTAGCAAGCCTACAAGGTGCTTTTCTTCACCAATATTCTTTTAGTGAGCCCATAGAGTGCTTCTCTCATCAATTCTTTTTAGTGAGCCCATAAGGTGCTTCTTCTCGCCGGCTTCTTGTAGTAAACCCATAGGATGCTTCTCTTCACCAATTTGTTGTAGTGAGCTCATAAGGCACTTCTCTTCAATGGTTTTTTTTAGCGAGCCTATAGGGTGCTTCGTTTAAGTCCAATTTAGGGTTGCTAGTCCTTTAAAGATGCTCCTACTTAGGTTTGTGAGCTCAGAAGAGCACGATCGAGTTTTCTAAATTGATTATAGCTTAGGGTTGTTAGTTCCCTAAAGATGCTCTTACTTAGGTTAGTGAGCTCAAAAGAGCACGACCAGTTTTCTAAATCGATTCTAGCTTAAGGTTACTAGTTCCCTAGAGACACTCCTACTTAGGTTAGTGAGCTTAGAAAAGTATGAGCAGGTTTTCTAAATCGATTCTAACTTAGGGTTGCTAATCCTATAGAGAAACTCCTACTTAGGTTAGTAAGCTTAGAAGAGCACGACCAAGTTTTCTAAATCGATTCTAGCTTAGGATTGCTAATCCCTTAAAGACGCTCTCGCCTAGGTTAATCAACTTAGAAGAGCACAAACAGGTTTTCTAAATTGACTCCAATTTAGGGTTGCTAGTTCCCTAGAGATACTCTTGATTAGGTTAATCAGCTCAGAAGAGCTCGAACAGGTTTTCTAAATCGATTCTAGCTTAGGGTTGCTAGTCTCCTGAAGACGCTCCCACCCAGGTTAGTGAGCTTATAAGAGCATGACTAGGTTTTCTAAATCGATTCCGGCTTAAGGTTGCTAGTCTCCTAGGGATGTTTCCACTTAGGTTAGTAAGCTCAGAAAAGCATGACTAAGTTTTTCCAAATCAATTCATTTAGGGATTGCTAGTCTTCTAGATGCTCCCGCCTAGATTAGTCAGCTCGAAAGAGCATGACCAAGTTTTCCTAATTGATCTTAGCTTAGAGTTGCTAGTCTTCTAGAGACACTGCAACTTAAGTTAGTGGGCTTAGAAGAGCATGACTAGGTTTTTCTAAATCAATTCATTTAAGAGTTGTTAATCCCCTAAAGACACTCATGCCCAAATTAGTTAGCTTAGAACGGTACGACTAAGTTTCAAAACGATATTTGTAGCCAAATCTTAGGACACTAGACTTTTCTAAACTCACTCGGCTAGCTCTTAGAGCTCCTTCTCTCCCTTTCACCTTTCATCAAATCCCTAGTAGATCAAACCTAAGATAGCTAGCTGGTTGTTATGCTTCTTAGGTTAAAGTCATCTTTTGAGCAAAAATAATGTCTCTTTTATCTTTGTGGTAAAATTTGAGGGGTAGCTATAGTCACTCCATTTTTGCACCCCACCCCTACCTATTCCTTTTTTTAAAAACAAAATTTTAAGATAGGGTAAAGGATCTTAATATAAGAAAAACCAAAAAAAAAAAAAAGAAATTTAGAAAATATAATACAAAAAATAGAAAATTTAGGAAAAACCCAAAAAATAAGAAATTTGGAAAAAAAAATCCAATAAATAGAAAATTTAGAAAAAAAACCAAAAATATAAGAAATTTGAAAAAAAAAATGGAAAAATTACAAAAAAAAAGGAAATTTAATAAAATTTAGAAAGTCTAATTAAAAAAAAGAAGAAGAAGAAAGATTCATACTTTAATTTTTTTCATTTTTTTTTTACTTATTTCTATTTTTATTTTATTTTAATTATTAAAAAAAAATTAGATGGTCGTTACGCTTAAAAGCTTAGTAGTTAAGGTTGAAGGGATTCAACCTAAGGTAGAATAGCCTTATTTTATTTTATTTTTTTCATTTGCGTGCATACAGGGTACGTAACCACGAGCCAACTACTATCTTCTCCCTAGGTTTTTTCTCGATTCTTAGTTTGCTCCTCTCATCTATGTGCTTAATTTAAGGTCATTTTTAAATCTTTTTTCTACACAATTTCACCAATAATTTGGTGAAATCGTGTAGATTAAATGGCATATTTTTCATTTGCCCATAAAATGCGACTAAGTTTAGATGTTTCAAGAGTCAAAATTGACATTAAAATCACTTTGAAACTTAATTTTTAGGCTTTAACATAAATGGCCAATTTGGCCATTAATTCTACTTTATAAGCTGATATGAGCTTGAAAAAGTATAAATAAGGGGTTTTCGATACATTTTAGATAACAAGCTCTCATTCCTAAGCTCAAAAAAACATTGTCCCAACTCCTTCCTCTCTTTAGCACGATTTTTCTTCTTCTCTCTCTAGGAGCGGTGACTTCCACGAAAATTTCCAACAAAAATCACCACCACTACGAGCTTTAGCACTCTTGAAATACCAAGACCCAACCATCTTATTATCTTACGTAGCAACCCATACGTACCGTGCATAACCACTATAGCCACCACCCTTCGACGACTGCCAAATGAGCTCTAAACACCACAGCGTCACTCTTAGACCCACTAAGTCTAATAAGAAACGTAAGAAAGTGACCTTATCTACTTGAAATAATCACCCAAAGTTGCCACAAATCGTCACCATAGTTGCTGTTCATCATCTTCAACCCAAGTGAGGTTCGACCCAAGTTGACCCAATCTACTCCCTTTTTTATATTTTATATTTTATTTAATTTATTTATTACTCATGTATTTGTAAATGAAATTAAAAAAAAAAAAGAAAAGAGAAACAAAAAAAATAGAAAAGGAAAGAGAAAAAGAGAAAGGAGATAGAAGAGCTTAAGTTTGTTATTTGTTATTCTATAAGAAGAAATAATGATAAATAACAATAATAAATAAGATAAAAAAATAAGTTGGTGAATAAAAATTATTTTGACACTTAGAAAAATTGGTTTTCCTAAAATAAGTACAAGTAAACAATCTTTTTTTTTTCTCAAATTAGGACATTTTCTAGAACCTTTCAAAAATAAAACTTGGATTTAAGAACTTTTAGATCTTTTTTAATAAAATCAAATATAATTAAAAACATAAACTCGATGTGTTTTCAAAACCAAAACAAATCAAATACAGTAAAGTTTTACGAAAAGAACTGTATATGTCTAATCTCGAATTGTAGGTACATAGACACCTTTGGGGTAATGGTAAAAAAAAGAAAAAAAAAATTGGTTTTTCTGCTATTAATTATTCAATTTAGTAAAAAAAAAATTCTAAATTAGTTTAAATTTCTCCAATTTAATAAGATAGGGTCTGATTCATTAAATTAATGATTATGTCTTGTTTTATAGGATAGTTTATAAATAAGGTGATTTTAGAAATTAAATCTAAAATTAGAAAGTTGATGGTACCTATAAGGATTTAAAGAATCTAATCCTTGAACTTGATTTTCTAGTTCTTAAAATTGTTTATAAAATTGGTTTTATTGAAAAGACTAGTAGTTAAACTATAATCAATCCACCAAATTGGTTATATTTTAACTCCTTTTTGTGACTTCGGTCAAGTGGCGACTCCAAGACGTTTTCGAAGATAAAAAGAACCGATTTTCTTTAAACTTTAGTCCGAGGTTAGTATTAAACGGGTAAGATTTAATATTGATCGGTTTAAAGAAGACTTATTTATAAAAACCGAGAGAAAAACCAGGCTCGACAATAATCATTAGGTAAAGAGATATTGAGTCTCCATATCTTAGACCCCTTGAGCTCTTAAAGTTCCTTGACATCTCTCCATTGATGCTAATAGAGAAAGAGGTGCTTCTTAAACATGAGATAATTAGTTTTATCCAACAGCTTATAGAGTTTAGGCTTATCAAAGCTTCCCTTACAAAATCCCACTCGGTTCTATTGTATGCTTTTTGTAGATCTAACTTCAATATAAACCAACCCTTCTTTCCTTTCTTTTCTAAAAATTTCTCCATAATTTCCCTTAGTAATATTACATCATTTGTAGTACATCTTCCTAGGATGAAACTAGCTTAGGCAAGATTTATGATTTTGTCTAAGATAAGTTTCATTCTTCTAGATATAAGTTTCGTTATGACATTATAGATCGTGTTAGAGAGGCTAATAGGCTTAAAATTTTTTATGTTATCAGCCCCCTGTCTTCTTTGGAATAAAAACTATAAGAGTCTTGTTTCAATCTCTTTTAGTTGCTAGATTCTTAAAAGCTTTTAAAACTTCTTTTATAAGTGAGCCCCTTACCATATCCCAACATTCTTGGTAAAATCTTACGTGGTATCTATCGACTCCTAGAGACTTATATGCTCGAATACTTCTAAGGGATTTGAAAATCTCCTCCCTATTAACTGACCTTATTAGGTCTTTACTCTCTTTCAGCATAATGCAAGGTCGCTCAAATTTTGGTAGAATTGGTTTTAAAGGGGAGGCAACATTTTTTATGAGAAAAGGTTATCATAGAAATCTACAATTACACATTTGATTTCTATCTCCTTAGTAACCTAATTCCTTGTTTGGTCATATATACCATATATTCTCAACTTTGACCTTCTAGCAATAGTATTGAGATGAAAATGTTTTTTGTTCTACTCTCCTTTAATGATCTAATTTGCTCTAGAATTATTAGCCTACAAATTCTCCTCATTCTTGTAAAGCTGGGATAATTCTTGTCCTATAAGTTTATTCCTATTCAAGAGGTCTTAAGAAAGATTTGTGTTTATTTCCTTTTCTACCTCTTCTAAAGTTTTAAGAATTTCCTTTTTCTTTTAGGAATAATTCCAAAAATGTCTCTATTCCAATTTTGTAACACCCCAATTGTTGATAATCGATTCTCATCTAGTTTGAGGCCTATCATGCGAGGAAGCCCATTGAGAAATGTGAAAGCAAACAACAAACTCGTCTTCTATACCGCAACCTGCGCGGTGAGCCATGCAATGTCTCACCTAAGTAGACTGGCTCGACCACTAACCCCTCATGCATTGACCACCTAGCCTGGTAAGGTCGTCCTCCATACCATGACCTGCTCGGTGAGCTATACAATGTCTCACCCAAGTAGATTAGCTTAACCACTAAACAAGTATTTAACAACTACCTAGCATCAACTCGGGTCTCAACTCATTCTCAACATTGCACTTATCGATCCCTCCCTCGACATCCTAACTTGACCCTTATCTTTAGTGCCTACTCTCTACTACAGTCCATTAATAGACTTTTAACTTCCATGGTATGACTGGAACACTTGATTGTTAGATCTTTAGGCTGCAGATTTGGTTGCCAGGTTGATCATGGCCAACCACCTTCAGAGTAGCCCAATCTCCAACGTAGCGCATGTTTTCTACTGGTAACTGGTATGAGCGAAGCTTAGACTATCACATGTCTAGTTAATCCTCATAAAAGGTATTGAGCACCATGAGGTATGGAGGCTAAACTCATCTCTCTCATTTCTCTCGACTCTTGCAACCTTCTCCACTCTTTTGTCTTAATTTCAACTTACTACCTTGACTCCCAGTATCCTATACACAAGATGAACACTACCCCTTAGGTCCTTAATGCTCATCCCCTCTTTCCTCCAGTCCTCCTTGCTAACTTAAGCATCGGAGGGCCTCTGTGGCTACACTCATAGGGGGCTTTTTTTGTAGGAATTAAGGAGCAAGAGGTGAGATCTAAGCCTAATCCATCCAAGCTCTACTCAAGCCTACTTATTTATAGTTGATTCAACCACAATAAACATTTTGGTGCCCATGGTTTTAGGCCACCACATATACGATAGCTAAAAGCAAAAATACTTATACATATGCTTTAGGGATAAGGGATGCTAACACATCCTAACATGGTGGAGGTGGCCAAACACCTTTACTACCTAAAAATGAGAACTCTAAAGATCAACAACATAAGCTACTTATCTAGCGAATGCTTGAAGAAAACAAAAAAATACTAAGATTCCACTCTAGCTCTACATAAGGATGTTACATTACTAAAAAGTGCATCCTAAAAGCGTCCAAATGAGGATGCGACCATTGGCTCTTTCTCACAACCAAGCAAAAATGACGACTTGCATGTACAACAATCTATCACCAAAATAGTTGCTAAAGGACTATGAAGACCTGAATATAGAGGAATTGAATGAGCATATCTATCATGCCTCCAGTGTGCGTGATTAAAAGAAGTTGACTCATCCACACATGTGTCACCCTCCACGTTGATGAAAAGCCGATTCATCCCCTCCATCCTTGAAGAAACACTAGCCGTAGGTGCAAGGCTGCTATACTTGAACACTTATGATGGCACTACTGACCTAGACGATCACCTTGTCCACTTCCATGATGAGCCTCCACAACTTCTCTAATGCTATCATGTTTAAAGCTTTCCCTAACATGCTAGCAACAGCTGCTTTACTCTAGTTTAATACCCTCTTTGATGCCTGTATCACCTCATTCAATGACTTAGGAGGTAGATTCCAACAACACTTCCTAAGGTCTCGAGTCCCAAGGGGTAACTTGTCCATACTCTATAATGTTACATAATATCCCAATGAAACCCTATAAGCATACCTCAAGCGAACAAAGGTACAAGCATCTAAGCTCGATACCGGAACAATTCTACAAGTGCTTCTTATAGGCATAGACCCTAATGGAAGGCTATTCAATGTAGTCTCATTAGACAAAACTAACTCCTTAGACGAGTTCATGCAAGTGGTCGAGAAATATGTAGCTTAAGAGGATGTCATCAGAGCTCGTTTTGAAGTGGATAACAAGTGTTAATAAAGGATCACCTAGGGCATCACGACCTTAGACTGCAACCTTCAACATGTAATAGACTAGATAAGTAAAGATAAAAATTCTAAGATTACACCTTGTATACACCCTTTAGTAGACTGCTCAGCGAAATCACGTATGAGGTTCAAGAATAGCTCCCATAACCACTTAGTGTTTGCAAAACCTTAAAAGCAGCAAACTTAGGGAGGTACTGTAACTACAATAGGATACATGAACATAAAACTAAGGAGTGCCACCATCTTAAGAATGTAGGCGAAGGCCTTATCCAAAAAGGCAACATAAACAACCTTATCATAAACAAAAGAAATCAAATCTAATAGCTAACCCAATACTGCCGAGTGGAACAGCAACAACAACACTACAATGATCAGACTAATGCTTCAGTAGACAAACTGAATCAATAAGGATGACAAGACCAAATCAATACCATATTCAGAGCATCCAGCCTCCTTTTAGACACCACAACCATAGTAGCCCAACATGAGGCATACCTTATAAGAACTAAGAGGCTGAAGACTAAAACAGCAATCACTTTCACTAAAGTAGACAAACAGGTAGTTGATCTACTTTACAATGATGCTCTTATCATAAACGTTGAAATTGAATACTTTGACATCCCGAAAACATTTGTCAACAACAAAAGTTCAACAGAAATTCTCTTTTACAATGCTTACGAGAAAATGAAGGAGCAACTTAAAGAACCCTTATAGCCATACAAACATGACCTCATAGAGTTTGGAGGAGGAAAACTAGTGCCAACAAAAGGAATCATCACCTTATCGGTTCAATTAAGCAACAACGATCATGTCACTACACAATCGATAGATTTCGTTGTCGTCTATCCTTGGTCATTGTATAATGCCTTCTTCGGCCAACCAAGCATTACAGAATTTGATATGCTTAACAATTGAAAATGCCTTAAAGCGAAATTCATGACACCCATTGGTGTAGGCAAGGCAAGAGACAACCAAACCTTGTCTAGGTAGCTTTACCTCAAATCCTAATCCAGAAATAACATCATGAACATCGAATCAACTAGCTCCTCAGCTTCAGTAGTATGGGGAGAGCCCATAGAAAAGACCAAAGAAGTCAAGCTATCATAGATTTCCTTATGCAAAACAAAAACGTCTTTGCATCTATCCTAAAAGAGATGCTAAGCATCATCAACATATCAGAGGTTACTCATCACCAAAATGTCAATCCTTCCATCTAACTTTCAAATAGAAGAACTGGCACTTCACCTCGAAATGCTAGGCAACAATTAAGGAGAAAGTATAGAAGCTGCTCTAAGCAAGCTTCATTGAGCAAGAAAAGTACCCTACTTAGCTCACTAACATAGTACTTGTAAAGAAAGCAAATGAGAAATGGTGCATGTGCATCGACTACACAGATATTAATAAGGCATGCCCTAAAGATTGTTTCCCCATGTCATACATAGAGTAGCTCATCGACTCAACATTTGGCCATCTTCTTCTCAATTTCATAGATGCCTCCTAGGATACAACTACATTTGGATGGCTCTTAAGGATGAAGTCCATACATCCTTCATTATAGACTTCAGGACCTACTGATATAAGGTAATACCTTTCGGTTTGAAAAATGCCAAAGCTACATACCAAAGGCTGGTCACCTACATCTTTAAGCTATAATTGGTTGAAACCTTGAGGTCTACGTTGACAATATGATTGCCAAAAGCAAAACTAGAAAAGGTCTCACATCAATGACCTCTACGAGACATTCCAAACTCTACACTAGTTTCAAATGAAACTTAATCCCTAAAAATCTGTCTTCAGGGTCACATCAAGGAATTCCTTAGTTTCATATTGATAGAGTAAGGGATAGAAGCCAACTTAAACATGATTAAAGTAGTCTAGGACATGAAAGTCCCAACCAAAATTAAGGAGGTACAATGACTAATAGGAAAGATTACTACCTTGGAATCGGTTTATATCTATACTAAATGCGTAGAATTTTTCAAGTTACTGAAAAACTCCGTTGAATTCAAATGGATAACCGAATGTTGGCAAGCATTCAATGAATTAAAGGACTTTTTAATAACCCCACCCATACTCTCTAAGCTAATCCTTAAAGAAGAGTTATACCTCTACCTTGTAGTTAATAATAGTATGGTATCCTCAGTCCTCATCTAAGCAAACGGCTATGAACAATGGCTAGTCTACTATGTTAGTCACATCCTAGAAAAGCTATAGCTCAAATATATGAAAGTTGAAAAGTTTTCCCTTGTAGTGGTCATCACAACTCGAAAGCTCAAGCTCTACTTCCAATCACACCTAATTGTCATACTAATGGATATACCACTCAAAGCAATCTTACAAAGGCTTGACACCTTAGGCAGAATGATGAAATACTCTCTTGAGCTTAGCGCCGATGGAGTCCAATTCTACCCAACATAGGCGATCAAGGCACAAGTCTTCGCTAATTTCATAGTCGAATACATTAGAGTAGACATACCTCAACTCAAGCTTACCATACCTGTCTAGACCCTCCATGTTGATGGCTCCTCTACTAAGGGGGGAGTAGGGTGGTATTATACTAAAAGGCCCGCACAAAATGAAGATTCTCTATGCTTTAAAGTTTAGTTTTCTAGCAATTAACAATAAAGCCAAGTATGAGGAATTCATTGCTAGCTTAAGGATTGTTAAAGACATCGAAGTGGAGAAGCTCAGCATACACTGGGACTCCATGTTAGTGGTATAGCAAATTAAGGGAGAGTATGAAACCAAAGGAGAAACAATGGTCAAGTATCTACACATGGTACAAAGCCTACTTGTAGAATTTACGTCATGGGAAGCCAACAAGATCCCTCGTGCAAAAAATGTAGAGACAAATACACTATTTAGGATAGCCTTGTCCATCATCGCTCCATTATACAATGGTGACAAGTTGCTCTTCATACAATACCTCCCCGAGCAAAGCATGGAGGTACGGTAGTAAGAAGTTCTTAAAGTATGAGAAGAAAGTCCTAAGTCCTCTTAGATGGACCACTTCATACAATATCTCAGGATGAGGGCATTACTCAAGGACTAAGCAAATGTAAGGAGGCTAACTTACGTTGTAGATTGACGATGTACTCTATTGACGAGGATAGAGTATTCCACTGCTCATGTGCCTCAAGAAGGAGGAGGGCACTAATGTCCTCGAGATGTTCCATGTAGGAATTCGTAACAATCACATTCACTCTTAAGCACTATACATTTGAGCACTTAGGTTAGGCTACTACTAACTAACAATGAAGGAAAACACTAAGTTACTAGTTCAAAAGTGCCACTTGTGCCAAAAACATGCACTGATCACTTTTGCCCTTAGTTTATAATTGTACCCTTTAACAAGCCCCTAGCCTTTCATATAGTAGGGAGTAGATGTCTTCGACCCCTTCCCAAGTGCATCATTAGGTGAACAATCTATCTTAGTGGTGGTAGATTGCTTCACTAAATGGGTAAAGGCATCTACCATAGCTAACATCACAACTCGAGCCACAGAAGGATTCATACATACCTACATACTATCCCATTTTAGGGTACCATACAAGTTGATCATTAACAATGGGAAGCAATTTGATAGTAGATAAGTATAGCATTAGGCTACACTATACCTTAGTCATCCACCCTTAAACCAATAGCTAAATTAAAGCTATCAACAAGATAATCCTTAACAACCTAAAGAAAAAGGTAAAACAAGCAAGAGGTAGGTAAGTCAACGAGCTCTCAAACATCCTTTGGGGAAACCATACGATGTATAAGACCTCAACCAGAGAGACCCCATTCTACCTTTCATTTGGAGTAGAAGCCATCATCCTAATCAAGTTGGAGTTACCTACTAGCAAGACCCAGTACTTCGATGTGAAAACCAACCACATAGCCTTTTAGGTATACCTCAACACTATTAAGGAAGTTTACGACGTCATACAAGCCCGCACAGTAGCCTATCAACAACCAGCCACTCGGTACTACAACCGCAATGTCAAATACAAAGGTCCTTTGCCTAGGGGACCTAATGTATAGAAAGTTAGAGACTATTGGCTCAAAAGAAGGGTGGGGCAAGCTTTCCCTAAGTTAGGAGGACCTAATGCAAGTAGTGGAAGACATAGGGAAAGGTGCTTATAAGCTAGAAACCTTAGACGGACGGCATATCCCCAAGGCATGGAACACCCATAATCTAAGACATCATTTTCGTTAAGTATAGTGATGAGATCAAAAGCATATGTAACTACGATTAAGCTTAATGAATCAATGAGTTTTTGACACTTGTCTCTTTTTCTCTCTTCCTCCTTATATATGCACGCAACCTTTGCCCATGTTAAGCCGCGACCTTAAGTCGATTTTCATCCTTGAACACACTCCCCGAGTTAGTCTTTACACTAACACTGCGGGTACCTCTAAGGGTGCATTCAGCTTAAACCTTAGGTCAATTTTCATCCCTAAGCGCTCCACCTCAAGTAAGTCTTTATACTAACATTGTAAGTGCCTATAAAGGCACCGATCAACATCGAACCCAAACCTTGGGTTAATTTTAATCCCTAAGCATTGCCTAAGTTGGTCTTTACACTAATGTTTTAGGAACTTTCCCCCAGGCGTCGGTCTACATCAAGCCCAAACTTAAGGTTAATTTCCATCCCTAAGCGTTTGCCCAAGTTAGTCTATGCATTAATGCTGTGGGTACCCTTTTTAGAGCATCGCTCTATATTGTGCTCCACGCCTTGGGTCAATCCTCGTCCCTAAGTACTTACTTAAGTTAGTCGTTGCATTAACATTACCAGCACCTTTCCGTCTCATAAGCTTAACATGATTCCAAGATAAGCAAATAGAGTAGATTTATGTGAAGATACTATAATCATAATAGGAAAGGAGAGCTAAAGGAAAATAAAATAATAGTCAAGTAATGACGAGCAGAAAAAGAAAGTGTTATTCCATTAACAAAATGAAGTATAAGGCCTTGTGGGTCGGTATACCAACCCTAATTACATTTGAAAAGAAAAGAAAACTATAAAGGCATAAAGCTACGCCCCATTATTGGATAGCTCTCTACACCTCACGATCATAACTCGAAGGAAGGGCTAAGGAGACCTCCTCCTCAACTTGGACACTCTATTTCTCATTCTAATCAACCTCGAGATGCTCATGGTAAAGGGAAAATGTGAGTCATCTCTCAACTATACCCCACAAAGGTGTAGATGTTTGGCATAGTAAAGCAAGGACCCACGCATCATTTATATAATGGACCTAGGGAACCCCCAACCATACATGTGGCAATCATTTGACAACTCAAGTGCATCAGAAGCCTAAGCAATGCTTAAGAAAACAGCGATGCGCTGTTCATACAATTAAATGGCTTTTAGAAAGCACATTGCCTAAGACAATACATCTATTAAGCGTACACATTACCTAAAATAAACCCTATCAAGGAGATTACTTAATGCTAGAAAAGATTCACCCAGTTAAGCCTACTCTGTTTGAAAGATCCTATGATGTCACCAAAAGATTCACTTTAGTGCACCAATAGTCCTTGAACGATGAGCCCATGTGATGCCTCTCCAAGGTTGAACACATGGAAGAACACTATAACAAAAGGAACTAAAAGAAAACAAAGGGGTTTAGCAAAATTCGAGCCAATTACCAATTGGATATGATACACCAATCAAATATGATACACCGATCGATCCTACTTAGCTTATCATTCACTGAATATGACTCACCAGTTAGAACTATAAGGTCACTCGCCACTATTCCTTGCTAATAGGAATAGATAAGAGTTGAAAGGATAAATAAGAACACTAAGGTTAGTCATAAAGGAAACTTGTATTAATCTAATAATGTGATAGATGATGTCTACGTACAAGCAAATGGAGTTTAGCCCTACTAGGGTTACAAGCATAGATGGAAAAGATAAAAAGGGTAATTTACAATTGGAATATATGAATGATACTAAAAAGGGTAAAAGAGACAAAGAATATTCCATATGAAAAAGTAAAGAATCTTTCTGGAATGTTATGCTAGAAGACACATGTCACATAGTGGTTGGCATTTGAGTATAATACAATTCGGACAAAGTCAAGGAAAAGAATCTGTAGTTAGGGTTGACTTGATCTAACTTAGGTCAAAGCTCAGTTAATTTAAGATGTTTAAAGCCCCTTTAAGTTGGTTATCTCGCAACTTAGCTTAGATTGGGGTCGGATGCTAGTCATCTCAAACAGATGTTTTAGGCTGGTAAGCTTAGATCCTGTTTGGGTTATAGTATGGTTGATTGGCATGTTGGCTTAGATGCTTGGTAGGTTAGCCTATATGCTCGGCAGGTCAACATGTCTACTCAGTAGCTTCAAAAACTATGCTGGTATACGTAAAAGCTTAGTACTCAAGTGAGCAATAGAGTAAAACATGAAGGTCAAAATAAGAATTCTTATCTTGGATGGGGCTTCAAGCTAAGATTCTCCATGTGAGTCCTTAGAGTCCTTTAGTTAGGTTGTGTGTGATTGGTCTGAAGATTTGATTCCTATCACCTTGCTAAGGCCTAGTGGAGCTGTAGCTTCTACGACTACGAGGAGGACCCAAATGAAAACTTGTAAGCAAGAAGAGGTAACTTGCTTAGAGAAAAGGTATTCAAGAAACTTTACGAAAAGATAAGATGAATTGATTTGCTTGAAAGCATCATTAATGGCACAAAAGACTTAGACAAAAATAAAGTCTAAATGCAAAGTAACAAAACATAAGCAAGGAAAGGTAACTTAGGAAAAAGGCAAACAACACAGATATAATTCAATCACAATGGCAAAGTGTTTCCATTATAGTTGATGATAGTTATATTTGAGAAGGGGAGATCGGCATCCCAATTCCCCTAAGATGGAAAACGGAAGAAAGCAAAGCAAGAGTGAGCATGCATCACTTGAATCACCAACTAAGACAACAAAAAACAAAGTTGCCCTTAGCTTACCCTGCGACAATACCCTCTCCTTAACCTTCTTCTTATTGCTTAACTCACTACTGACACTCCCCATCCCCTCTCTTATCATCCTTAAGACTTGCATTGGAGCCACTACTGGAGCTACTTAATGAGTCACTAAAAGACTCAACCTCCTCCCTACCACCACTAATAACCTTAGGCTCATCTAACTAACGAGAAGGAAAGATAAATTAACCTTGGGTATATTATGGCGAATTTTCCTTCGAACCTCCTTAACCATAGCATACCTGGCAGTAATGAGGGCCTTTACAATCAAGGGATCATCAAGGGTCTCCAGAAAAATGTCCTACTAAACCTCAATAGCTAGACCCTTTCCTTTCAAGAGATCTACCTCCCTTTACGTGAACTCAGTCTGTAACCCTTCTAACTCCGTTGGCCCACATAGTGGACAGCTTCTCTTCAATAACCTTGTTGGAGTCTTTAGCCTTTTTGAGGTCGCCCTTTAGCTCACTGACCTACCCAGCTAGCTCCTTATACTGGTACTTCAGGCTACTGAAAGTGATAGTTAGGTCACTGTATACCTTCTTCTCTTACTCCAGTACCTCTTGGAGCCTCTTTACCTCTACCTTTGCCTGACTCCCCACCAACTATCGGTATGTTCAGTTGTGCACAAGAACAAACTCGAGGAGATCATATAGTTGTGAGTACGATGCATAGTTAGTCAACAGAGTAAGACCAAATACTTTAATAAAAACTACAAGCAACTCACATCGTTATGCCTTACCAACAACTTTGTCGAAGCCTCTACATCGCTCTCATTGGCAAAGAGCTACCCAAAATACACCTGTAGTTAATCGAACCTTTGTGAAGGTCTGCTTGTAGATAAAGGAGGAGGTGCCAGCCTGTTATGATGAACCAATGGCATAACATCCTTGTTGTCAGCGATCTTAATAGTGGGGACCCTAACATTTTAGAAGGTTTGTTCTGAATCCTCTTGCTGCACATCTGCTCGAGTATCCCTTACCCGTACCCTTTGCAAAGCATTTACACCCCTGGCTTGTCCCCCTTGGATTGACCCACCATTAGAAGCCACCTGCTTAAGCCTTGAATTGATAAGAGGCACATCTACTAGAATATCATCTGTAGCATGCTGAACCACTTCAGGAAGCATCTGTTACCTCCTATCCTTCTTCTTAGATCTCTTCAAGGGGCACCGTGAAGTCTCTCCCTCCCTCTCCATAGCAAGTTGTCTTCTCTTATGGCCCGACCTAGATGCACCTTCTAGTCGCCTATTTTGCATAATAAGCAACTTTACCTTTACCCTTTTAGTGGCTAACTCCATGGTTGTAAGAAACCAACAAACTTATTAAGTAAATAAATAATACAAAGACAACATACTTACTATATCAAGGATAAGCAACCTCGATGTCCCCTACCCTTATGATGAAGTGACGTGGTAGATAGCTAACCAGGCCTCCTCAGCAAAGGGTAGCAAATACTTATCTCCATCCTAAATAACGATGAGCCAACTTTGTACTTATGATAGATAGACTAAATGCTAAGCTTCTTCCAGCCTGCTAACTTCAATAGCTCGATACTGGTCATGGTGTCCTCATCCTTAAAACCACTCAACCTTTTGCTCTAAATAGGCTACCTCCACTGAGATGGGAAACCTAATGACTTGGGGGTACAAACACGGTAAAAGAACTTCTTCAACTCGTTAACTTGTTTGGTAACTCACTGAATATCTTCAACATTTCCCTTTGGTTGGCAATATATACCTAACCATCGACCGCCATCTTCATGTGGAAGAAATGCTTAAATAGTTGCACTATTGGCCTCCGTAGCTCCCACAAGCATAACGCCTCAAGTGTGAGGAGCCATACCCATGCGTTGGCATTGAGACTTCTGGGGTCAACCTCAAAATAGTGAAAATTCTTTACTAAGTTCTGAAAAGTGAAGACGAAGATCACATTCAAAATGCATCTCATAAATACCAAATGACCTATCATCCCTTATCTTATACACCCATTGTCTACCTATAAGCACCTCCTCTCACCATCTAGGCACTTTCCTAACTGTTAGACTTACAAGCCTCAACTTCTTTTCGCTCACCACATACATAACATGAGCACATGCCTTATCATTGACATTGGTTATATGCAGTAGCTCCCTTCCTTATCTTCCTTGCCATCTATAGGATACATATTGCGAAGCCTTTGCCACATACATTCTTGCCTCTCCTCCTAAGATAGTATCACCCCATCTTTGTTACCTACCACTGTCGTCATTTTAGGAGGAGTAGGGTTATTGCCCCCTTCTCGGGCCAATCCTTATAACCCTCATCTACTTCCCTCAAAATGGATGGATGAGAAGACTCATTTTGCTGATTGATTGTGCTCTAGTAAGCTATTATGGGTAATCAACTAAGATAGAAAATCACAATAAGAAGGAAGTAGCTCATGACATAAAAATTTGGCAGAGTCTCCCCTAATCTAACAAAACAAAGTGAAAAATGAAGACTTTCCTACTCTTTTATATAAACAACTAAGGAAAGAAGGCAAACAATTTCTCTTACTCTTGGAGCATGAACCCATGAAAAGATGTGTACCAAGCCTCAACTTTCACGTATCCCACTTTGTGAGCTAAAGGCCCTAATTGATTCATATATACAATCGCTAACATGGCTTGATAATAGAACACCTCACGCACCTAGTCACCCTTAAAGGATCATCAACATGTACTGCACTTCTTAAGAAAGGTTATCATGACACTCTGAGTAGCCCAACGATAGCATTAATCATGTTGGATGCTAGTGTACAAGAAAATAGACCTAACAAGAGATGTTAGATGTTACACCACCAAATAGCAAAGGTAGGCCCCTCCATTCGGAGGAAGGGTAGTCTAGCCTCAGCTTAGTCGTCTTATACAAATTATTCTCCTTATGTCCTAGATACTAAGTAGAGTGGGGGGAGGCAAATGTTGATAATCGATTCTTGACTGGCTCAAGGCCCATCATGCAAGGAAGCCCACCAAAAAATGTGCTATCAAATAGTGAGCTTGTTCTCTGTATCATGACTTACTTAGCAAGCCATGCAATGTCTTACCTAAGCAGACTTGCTCAACCACTAAGCCCTTACGCACTACCACCTAACACGATAAGCTTGTCTTTTGTATCACGACCTGCTTAGCAAGCTACATAACGTCTTACTTGAGCAGATTGCCTCAACCATCAAGCCCGTACATACCAACCGCCTGGCATTAACTTAGGTCTTAAATCATTCTCAACTAAGCACCCACTAACCCCTCGCTCGATGTCTTAACTCATCCTTTGTCTTTAGCGCCTACTCTCCACTATAGTACATTAATGGACATCTGACATTTGACATTCGTGGTACAGTCAGTACACCCAACAGCTCTTACAGATGTTAGATCTATGGGCATTTTCCCTGAGATATATTCAAGACCTAATAGTTGCTTAATATATGCTCCCTTTTTAAGGAAGTTTTTCAATAATACACTTTAACGCCCATTAATTTTTTGAAAGTGGCAAATCCTAAAACATTTTTGTAGTTTTTAATCTAATAACTAGGATGAAAGTTTTATAAATATTTATTACAGTTTCTTGATTGTATCCTCTTGTAGCTATGATAAAAGTCTTAATTAATTGCAATTACATGTCTACATCCAAACATAGGTACTACATTTCATATTTCATTTTTGTAAAATGATTGAGCTTTTCTTGCACAATAGGGGCTGATAAGGGCCCTTGCCGTCTAAGCTTAAAAAAAGTTAATTATTTAAAATGAAAAAGTACATATTATATATATTTAAAGAACAAAATTTAACATAATATTAGACATGGTTAAGTAATTAAGTAATTGTTTTACTAGTCATGAGGTCTCGTTCTAATCTCATTGGTATTATTTTACATTTTCGAGATGCATTTATTGCTATAATAGCATTCTTTTTAGTTTTGCTTTCTATTTTTTAGAATAATTAATAATATTAAGTTCATTCATTAGAAAATCATATTTAATTAAATAAGTTCTCATAATTGTTTCTTAATTAGTAGTACATCATAATAATAATTACATTGCTCATATCACAATTGTTACGATAAAATAACAGAAATTATCAATGAAATAATACCAATAATATAACTTGCTTCTATAACATTTCTTTCTACAATTGATATTGTGAAAATAAATATGGTTTGTTGGATGACTGCATAGTAACTTATACTCAAATATATATATATATATATATTATTGCTAATAAAACAAATTTGCAAAGTTATCATCAAAACAAACCATAGAATATATTTTATGTCTAACTCTTTTTTGCTTTACTTGCAATTATTTGTTCAAATGTCTTTTGCAATTTATTTTTTAAATAAAACTTGTGTAAGTTTTATATATTAATTTTATTTTATTTATAAATTCATTATGAGATTTTAATTAATACATATACCATTAAAAAGTTTATTCTATATTAAGAACCTTTAATTGTCTCATTAAAGAACTTTTCTATCTTCTAAAGTTTTAAAAAATGTTGTGTGTATATTCGTTAATGGAATCCTTTTATATCTATAAGGTACACTATAAATGCAATAAGAAGTGAATATCTTCCTATGGGTGATTTTGATATCAACTTAATAAATAGAAATATGCCATAAGATCCTACATTCTTTCCTGTTTATGTATAATATTCATCACTTGTTTCTCCTTAAGTTCCATTGTCTAATTTTCATTCACATTTACCATTCCAATTGACCATTAATACTATCAACATTTTTCATGGAATCCTTAAGAGGAATCAAGATTTAATAACCAAAAGCTATAAGTATTAATGGCTTGGTTTAGGGGTTGAATTGAACTGAACCGCATGTGAAACAATTCGGTTTAAATGCCTAGTGAATTGAATTGTTTTTAAATGGATTGGGGGTTCTAAACCAAATAACTTCAAATATTTTTAGTTCAATTTGATTTTACTTGAATGTTTTTCAAAAACACCATTTGTTCTTAGCTCATTCGTTGTTCAAAATATACATCTATCACTATAATTCTTGCTTATACAATTGATGCAAAATTTCAAGTGAAAGAATTTCAATAAGTGGACTATAGCTACATATATGCATATCAAGGAAAAATAAATTATATATAACGATTCCCTTTATAAGTGGACTTCCTCTATTGATCATGTTGAGGATCTACTTTATAGGTGCGTTCACAGATTAAAATGATTGAAAAATGTGATGTTTTTAAGTTCTTATAATGCGTTTAGGTTTATAATAATTCAATTCACCTATCCCATTTAAAATAACTTTGGTTCAGTACTTATGCAAACCAAACCACTTTTTTATTTTAATTGAATCGCATTTTTTAAGAAAAAAATTCTAACATGTATGGTAAAGTCTTCATTCCACCTTCTAGTATTATTGATTTTATTTTACATAATTTATTTTACTATATTGTCATTTAAAATATTCTAACAATAAAAGCTCTTACATTTACATCAAATTGGTGAAAAATATTTACTTTATAGTGAGGAAATTACATTAAAGGTGATTAATGTTTGGAGGTGGGATCCAATGGGGGATTGAATTTTTAACAAGTTAAAATAAGAAATCGATGTTTTATAAAGTGATTCAAGATAATATAGTCAAATTAATCTAACATTGTCATTAAGTGCTAGGTAGCACTTACGTGGTGTTTGTGCAGCACTTACATGGTATTTTAATTACAAATAAAGAAGAAAAAAATAAAAAAGAACTTATAAATTATAAAAAATAAAATAAAAATCAAATGAACAAAAGAATTTGTAAAACTTAATAATATAATTATAGATAATGCATATAAATAATATGATTAATTAAAAATTGTAAAACAAAAAAAGAGAAAAAACTGCAAAAGATTAAAAAATACAACCAGCCACCCCCTTTTATAATTTCATGGGCCTTTTTTCCTTCTTTATTTGTATTTAAAATACTACATAAGTGTCACAAACACAACGTAAGTACCAATTTGTATCTAAAAGCCACTTCCAATTAATTTAACAGTGTTATAATAACTATGCTTTATTTGAACCATGCTATGAAATATTGGTTTTTCATTTTATATTGTTGAAAGTTTGATCATTTATCTGAATTGATTCTCAAACGTTAATTTCTTCTATTATAATTTTTCCCATTATAATATAGTGTTATTGAGAAATGAAAAATCAATTTAAATGCAAATAAAGATAATAAAAGATAAGTATAAAAGAGGAATAAAAAATAAAGTTTCAATCTAAGACAAAACTGAACTACTTTTAAATGGTTTCGTTCAAGCCTTGAAATAGTTAAAGAGGTTTGACACGAAAAGGAATTATGAATAGAAAGGTCAAACACATTTCCGTCTTGATTCGACCCCAAAGTGAACCGAGGTGCATTTTATTCAACCCTAATACTTGTCAAATTTGAGAGGAGTGTGCAAGTTCTATCGACTGAATTCCCGAGCAAAAATACAAAAGAACACGACATGTTCAAAAACTTTCATTAGCTTAATATGAATAACGAGTATTTCATGGTCAATTGACATTTATTTTAGCGTTTTATGGCGGCTAAATTATAGTAAGTTTCAATAACGCTTCTATTTCGTCCACGAAAGAACGCTGATTAGAACGTTGGGCCGTTGTCGGCTACAAGATATTATAATGCACAAAATGCAAGGAGAAAGAAGCGTTTGAATTGGTAATGTAAACTGAAGTAGGTAAGTTTATTTATAATGTTCACCGATCCCTCCGCCCACAACATTCTTTATTTATAATAGAGTTGTTTTGGTTTAACAAAAAAACAAAAAAAGGGGTTTCATATGTTTAAACTTTGATTACAACTTTATGAAAGATGTTCTTTGTATGCTATTAACATTTTCGATTACAATTGCAACACTTTCTAAGAGGGATAGAAATAAAACCACACAACCGGGAGCTATATTTATTTTATTTAAGTCAATATTAATTTTTTTTTTAAAAAAAAAAATTTTGTTATTACAATTGTGGCACATTTTATATATACATAAACGTTTTATTTGCAAGTGCACATGCAACATATTCTAATACTTTATTTAAAAAAAAAAAAAACTCATTCTAATGCTTAAAAGGGTGAAATCATTAAACTTTCTTATAAAATAATTATGAGTACCTAGTACACTCCATAAATAGTAAAGAGAGTAACCTTTCATCTTTTAATTGGGACATATATATACTAATTTAAATTTTACTATCAATTTCTTAAGAAATGGAATTAATACATAAAACTTATGTAAGTTTTGTTATGAATAAAAACATATTACGAGAAACATTTAAAGAAAAAATTACATGTAGAACCAAATGAACAAAAAAATATAATGGTAAGTCTTGTATAATTTCTTATGATGACTTTTATAACATTGTTCCACTAGCAATGCTAAAAAAAAAAAAAAAAAAAAAATCATTTTCGATAAAAGTGATCAAACATTCTACTTTTAATAATAGCAGCTCATTTCAATAATATCAATTGTGAAAATATTGCTCATAAATTAGGTATTAGATTCGTTATTATTTACTTTAATTTAATGTGAACAAGACCGAACCATTGGTAATATTGGCACTATGATTATTATTTATGATATAACTCCTAATAAATAAAAAGCTTCTAGTGATAAATTATGTTCCTATAACTATTATTTTTTAATAAAATAAATTTTAGTTTTATTAGCTATCATGGAAAGAAAAGGAAAAATAAAATATCATCCACTAAAAGGAAAACAGTAAATGAAAAAGTAAAACCATTTAGTAAAAAATATTAATGTATCTAGTAATATAACTGTTATTATTTAATACATTTTATGCTATAAGACTAAAAAACTCGTAATATTGACAATGTCATTTATCTATAGCATAATTACAAATAAGTAAATATTTTCTTGTGAGAATTTAATTAATTGGCTATAATTTTTTAATAAACGAAATTCAACTTTATTAGTTATAGAGAAAAAAAAAAAGCAAAAAAAAAAAAGAAAAAGAAAAAAAAGAATGGAAACTATTTATTAAGAGGGGGGAAAAAATGCAATTTGAGAAAATAAAGTCACTCTAATGTAATAACACTAACGCATATTTGGAAACGTATGCACTTAACCACATAATTATTTCTAAAATCATGCTTTAAAATATAAATGTTATATGCATTTTCTCTCTTCTTTTTTTTTTTTTTTTTTTTGATAGATTTAAATAATTAATTTATTAATTTTTTCTCTGAACTTGATGGGTCGGGGCCGTTCTTGCCCCTCCTTGGATTTGTTCCCGCCACTTAATAAGTTCTTTCAAATTGGGTAAGCAAAAGTTTTTAAAGCGATTTTCACATTTCTTATAATTTACTTATTAAAATGTCAAATCATTGTCTTAGTGAGGTTAACAGACGCTTTAGGGATGAGCGAAGGTGTGGAGGGAGAAGGCAATGTTCCCAATGGCTCTCTCTCTCTCTCTCTCTCTCCGGTAGTGTTGATTAACACTTAACAAACACAACAACAGTATGACAGTTTTTCATTTTCTTAAAGGACGAAATCTTCTTCACTAATCAAGTTCCAATACCCAGTTGGCAGGATAAATAAGAAATAATCGTAAGATTATAACTCAATGTTGCATGTAAGAAAAGGTTATCCGGATAAGTTGGATGGATCTATAATGATTTTTACTACGGATTCTATATGCAAGTTCTACGGCTATTTACAAAAGTATAACGAAGGAGTTTGAGTTGATGAAATCTTGAAATCAAATTTTCAATACCTAACAATGAAATAATCAAATAATATTTTACATGTTTTTTGCATAAAGAAATCAAACATTACATGTTCAAAATACGAGTAATTTTCTTGTGGAATATTTCTTATCATAGAAGATTTTACATTGCTTCACCTTTGATTAGTTACTTTACGTAATCTTTTAAATTTTAGACAGATTTCTTGATCTTTTTAGAAAGAAAAGGCATTAAAAATACAAGTTTAAATTAAACTGTAGAAATCATACTTAATTAAGTCAACTTAGATTTGATACAGATTTTGCAGCTGTCCGATTCTTACGTTATAGTTGTTCCTAACTGTTAAAGAATGCCTGTATAAGGAAAACTTCAAAACTGGTTCAACACATCAAACAGCAATAATCAATGCAAATTCATGAGTGAAGTTTGACACAGACATTCAATTTTTAAGCCTTCTTTTTTGAAACAAAAATGCTATTTCAGACTTATCCAAAGGGCTTCTGATTGTACTTGTTGAAGTGTCACGCATTGAAAAGAGATTACCTTTCTTTTTAAGTTTTACTCAAAAGAGTTACTATATAGATTCAAAAGAGACCATTTCTATTTCTTTCAATTACTTTTTATTTTCATATGTTACTGGCTTTGATATGCAAGAGATAACTCTGTTTAACATTAGAAGTAGTATCTTTTCTGTGGAATTAGCTTTTGTATAGCATCAGAACAAAATGTATGTACCGAAATTATTGTAATAGTGGTTAATACCCGATTGCCTGTAAGGTTCAAGGGATAGAGAATATATAACAGTAAAACTGCATTACATCTTTGTATTATCTTCTTTTCTATGTCCACTTTATTTTATTAAAGAACTTATTACTATGAATACTTATTATGCTATGCTTCCTTTTAACACTTAATATTTATAGAAATGATAGGCAAGTTAATTATGGGAATTGGATCATGATTCTGATATATATCATCTCTTTGACTTCAAATCTTGTAAGGAGGATTCTGTGTCAAGTGCGTATTAGTTGTAAACTTTCTTTATTTGATCAAATGGTTCTTATCAAGTCTATTTTTTTAACTTTTAGGTCAAGTCTAAGCAATGTGGCTCGAACCTAAATGTCCAAGCAATAAGGGATTAGATGAATGCATGATGTCAAAAATATTTCTTCTGATGAGGCTGACCAAGAGAGGCTTAATCCATGCTTTAAAAAGGTTGCAATTAAACTAGCCAACAGCTTAGTCTAGAATACATTGAGGTCAGCCGAGCTTTAAAGAGTTGAGTCAAAGTTCTAATCAAGTCGATTTAAATTTCTAGACTCAACCCATACTTTGAATAAGTTTTTTTGAATTTATTGTTCTACATTCAAAATATTCTGCCAATATATAGAATATGAACTCCATCCATACGAATTGGATATGCCCATGCCTCGGCTTATGGGGCAGCTCTTCTGCAGTATTCCTTAGCAGTAAATCTTCTAAATCTTGATAGGATCGCCCACTATTCAAAGATCTTTAAATAAGAAAATTGTTTTCATGTTTTACTCCAATCCTTTTTTTTTTTGTCTCTTTTAACGCGTAATAGAGGCGACTTTAGACAAATCATATGAAAATGAGAGATTTTAGAAAAATGTTGTGAAAGGGAAGATGGCTTAGGTTGCAAAATTCTATTGGCGGAAAAAAAAAAAAAAAGAAAGAAAGAAAAACTTGCCAAATCCTAACGTATATCGGCTTTTCTTGACCTTTTAGTACGCATAATATTTCACTTGTCCTTTATTGCAGCCACACAATTGCAAGGTCGTCAGGTGGAGATGTCTTACCAAATAAATAGGATTACGATGTTTTTTGACGATCTGAGTGCGTACCTCGGGAGAGCCGTGGGAAATAAATAGTAGGCTGTAGGTGTCACGGACTCCCAAGAAAAGGTCACATGTTGGAGGTTTCTGAAGGCCATGAAAAACGGAAACGGTGACCCAAGTCCAACTGAAGATTCTAAACGTCGAAAGATTTCAAAAGATTCTAGAGAAAATCGAATTTAATGTACCACAGAAGATAGGATAGGTGTGATAGTTTGTAATTATTAGATCAATTTAATCTTAATTGGTCGTTCCTAAAGCCTCTTGTATATAAAGAGACAATCCCTTCCGTTGTAATTATTAACACTTAAAAGAAATGACTATTTCAATTTCCTTTTATTCCTTATTAAGGCCGTATTACATTTTTTGTTCAAACAAACTCTTGTAATAGCCATTAATACATCACTTCTATTACTTGAAAATATGTAATTGGAATTTCCCTTTCAAATCCATAAATTGTGATGCAATAAGTCTTCATATTTTTTTCTTCCAAATTTGCTCTCTTCGAAAATAGAAAATACCAAAAAATACCCTCCATTAAACAAACATAAAAAAAATAAAATAAAATCCAACCCTTTCATCTTTTATGAAACCTTAACTTCAACTCTTAACTTGTTGCGAATCGAAGCATTGCACCTTGATCTCTCTCCCCATTCTCATCAGAAAACTCTCCCCAGGTATGTTCTCTTCTCGTATCTCTTTCCAACTTTGAATTTTTCACCTTAGGTTGAATAGAGTGTCATGTTCTATCGTACACGTTTTATTTCACATGTTAGAACCAAAATGGACTGCCATGTTCTTCGACCCCCTACCTTCCTACAAGAATCATAAGGGGTTGTCCCTAAACGGAACGACATTAATGCCATGGAATTATTTCATAGTTTTGATTGGATGTGAGTGATTTGAGTATGGGACATAAGAGCATTGTTCCATTTTACTATTTAAAACATTTTGTCAGAATGTGAAGAACAAAAGTGATGGGTGTAGTTATTGTTACGATATATGATTATTTTCAAATGCTTTTCTAGGATTGAGTGGTACATATTATTTACATACATTTTAGTTACAACACCGGAAAATTTTAATTGTTCCTTTATTGGCTTTATGTGTATATGATTACTATTTGAAACTCTATTGTGTAACGATATCATGTTATGACTGATGTGGAAGAAAAGAAATTTTGAATAATTTTATCTTAGAACGAGCATTAGGAGTTTCCAATTTGCTTTTACCTTTGTTTTGAACAGTAAAGAATATATGGTTATCTTTTACAGCAACATTATGTTGCATACTCAAGTTCTATAGAAAATCCCACTGGTCATGAAGTTAATCTTGATTCCTTTCAATCATATAAGTTCAAAATTTTCACATACATAACCAAGAAATCTACAGTAGGTTAGTCGTGTTTTGATTCTTCGGATTGCTAAAGTAAATGCATGTTCTTGTCGAAACATTTTTAAAAAAAGAATAGTACTGCTTGTTATTATGTATGCAGATTGCCCTTATTAATGAGTACGCATTTTTTTTCCTCTTCTCTTTGCAATTTTCAATGATGGATCGTATTGGGTTGCATAGTAAGGAATCCAAAAAGAGAAAGAATTATGCTTGCTTTCTTCTATTGTTATGGGCAGAGTATTGCAATATTGCATGTGTGTTATTGTTTATGTTGCATTCTTTAATCTTACATGCATATCGTCTTACAACTTAGTCTTATGCGTTAAATCTCTACCAACATCAAAACTACATTAGGAGGTTTGTAGAGAGTGATGACATCACATGTATCAAGCAATTAAAGGTCGATAAGCATGCATTTTTTAAACTTTGTGAGATGTTAGAGGGTACAGGGGGTTTTAGAGCAACTAGGAACATGTTAGTCAATGAGCAAGTTACAATGTTTTTGCATATTCTTGCCCATCATGTTAATAATAGGGTAATAAAACGTAACTTCAAGAGATTTGGAGCAATAGTTAGTAAGTACTTCCACAATGTATTAAATGCTACCCTACGTTTGAGTAATCACCTCTTGAAGAAGCTCAAACCCATTCTTGACAATTGCAATGACTATCAACGGAGATATTTCAAGGTATAAACTCACCAAATTACAATCCATAATATTTATAAAAAAATGTGTTTATTAGAAATCTTAGTTTGTAATCATTTCACGTTTATATTTTCCTTCTTATAAAATTGCTTAGGTGCTTTAGATGGGACTCATATCATCATTAGAGTTCTACTGAAAGACAAACCAGGGTATAGAACTAAGAAAAATGAGATTGCCACAAATGTATTAGGTATCTATACACCTAATATGCATTTCATATATGTTTTACTTGGAAGGGAAGGTTCAGCAGCAGATAGTAGAGTCCTGCGAGATGCAATCAATAGGAGGAATGGTCTTAAAATTCCACATGGTATGTTTTGTTTGCATAACTACTATGTTATATATGTTTGACGACAATATGGTATAAATAAGAAGATAACCTAAGTTATACCCTCTATATAGGATGTTATTATCTAGTTGATGGAGGTTTCCCTAACTACGACAGTTTCCTTATGCCCTTCAGGGGTCAAAGATATAACCTTAATGAATGGCATCAAGGTCACCAACTAAGGAATCCTAAAGAATTGTTCAATTATAGACATGCATTTGCTCGAAATATAATTGAGCAATGTTTTGGATTGTTAAAAATGAGGTAGAGCATCCTCTGAAGTCCATCATTCTATCCCGTTAGAATTCACAATTGGGTCATTATTGCGTATTGCCTACTATACAACTTCATTAGGAATGAAATGATTGTAGATCCATTAGAGGATCACATGGATGTGGTAGAAGAAAACAATGTCACTAAAGGAAAGGATGTGATGATGACTTTAGGAAATAATGAATCTTAGTCCAATTGGAGACAAGAGTTGGCCAACTAAATGTTTCCTGATTGGAGTGAAAACAGACAACTGCACAAATGATGTTGTTTCATGTCATGTGTTATAGGACACTTGTAATAGGTGTAATTGGAATGGTTCTCCATGTAACCTTTTTTCTTTTAGATGTTAGACAATATGTAATGTGTTTTACAACGACTTAAATAATGAATTTCAACTTCCTTTCATACTTTAAGGTTGTTCATTTATTACATATTGCTATATGGCATATTTCGTACTTGATGTGTTATATGGTTAATGTGTGCTCCATGTCTCCTTGCTTATAATAATTTATATATTCCTAATTATGGCATAATCTTTACAACTAATGCCATTCATTTTTTTGTTTTTCATTTTTCATAGTAGCATCCACATGTAAGAGGTCCAATCTTCACAAATGGAAGGTACAAAGGGCAAACTAATGAAAAGGAAATGGAAATTTAACGTAGATATAGCACTTATACTATGTATGGTGGAATTACATAGAAGGGGTACACATAATGCAGACACTAGATTTCATAACAGCTATCTCAAAGAGTTAGAGAAAATGATGGAAGCAAAGATTCTAAATTGTGGATTGAAAGTAAACCCAAATATAGAGTCCCACATTAGGATTCTTAAAAGGGATTGGAGTACTATGTACAATATGGTTTACGGTAAGCACAAGCAAATTTGGTTGGGATCTTATTAAGAACATGGTTACTGTAGAGAATAACGTGTGGGAGGCTTATATTAGTGTATGTGTTGCACCCTTTTAGCTTGAAGTTCTCCATTTTTTATCGTGATTATTATTTATCATTGTTGTCATTTGATATTTATAGAGCCACGAGGATGCTACCTAATGGATGAACAAAAGCTTCCCATTCCTCCATGAGTTATCTAAAGTGTATGCAAGGGATCGTGCTACTGGTGAGGATGCACAAACTGTTGAGGATGTGTTGGAGCAATTGGAGTTGGAGCAGGAGTAGGAGCAGGAGTAGGACTAAGCCCCTGTACAAGACCTTGAACAAGAGGCATTAAGTGATAAGGAAGTGGAAGAGACCTCTGTACGCTAGAATGTAACTTGTTTGAAGGGAAAAAGGAAGAGAACCTCCATCGGGAGTGAAGTGTTGTTTGAGCTAACCTCGGTGTATAAAGAAGTTCAATCTCAAATGATGGAAATCAAGAATAGCATAGGCACTACTGTAGAAAGGTTAACTGCCAATAAGATAAGAATAGAGATATAAGAGTTAATGAAGTTCCTATTGAGCATTGAAGGCCTTACCTTAGTTAAGATGTATCAAGCATTGGCTAAGATATCCAGGAGTCCAGAAAATATGGCAGTGCTTCATGATCGTCCCCCAAAGCATCACTTACCTTTTGTTAGAGTGCTTCTATAAAAGTAATGAGCATATGCATCTATAGTGTTTGTTGTTTGATGTATCATGGCCTGTGCCTTACTTTTTGGGTCATAGTAGTTTTCTATAGTCCTCTTCAATATATGTAGAGGATTAGGCTTTTTGGACAAATAGATACTATTGAATGCTATAGTCCTCTTCAAACTATGCAGAGGATATGGTGCTTTTGACAGTGTAATATGTTCTTTAAGATTTGGGCATCTTGTTTCAATAATATGTCTTATGTTTCTTAAATGCAAAGTATCCACCTATTGGTGCTATCATGTTGTGGGTATATATGCTAAAGGTGCTACTAAGACACCTTGTCTTATGTTTGTTAACTATGCAAATATATTATTATTCATGGAATTTGTCATGTTGATGTAACTAAGGCATTGGATTTTACTGTAGAGTCAGGTTATTAGGTAGATGAAGTTTCAACAAATGGCAATCTTCTTTGATCTTTTTATTTTTTAAGTTGAGAAAATTTGTTGATGATTGTATATATGATTCTAGTGTATTCTATTGTATTGTGTGATAGTGGCATTGCAATTGCAAGCCAGCTGAAGTATTAGATAATGCCATTTGAGAAAAACTTTAGATAGAGCAAGATATAGAATGGGGTTTAAACAATGCAAAAGAAGGATTTTTTTTTTTTTTGGTTTTGCTTCGCTTCATTTTTTGTTCTTGATTTATGGTTGTGATATGATGTTATTCACAATTCTATTTCTATAAAATGCTCGTGAGTTAATTGCTATGTGTATGTGGTTTCTGTGACTGGTATTTCTATGCTAACTTTAGGATTTACTGATGAAAAATTAGTTAAGAATGCACTTTTATGTAAAAATTGTGTGTAGATTTGCAAATCTTCAAGGTTGAGCAGCATTGCCACCTGCAATTTATATATCTATGGAGTTTTTTTGAATTTCTATTCCATGTTACAATAGATAATTTCCATTTAGCATTCATTATGTTAGATATATTATGGATTTAAGGTTATGTAAATAATTACTAGATTGTTATGTACTATTTTTTACCACAAATAATTTGCTTTATTTGTCAGTATGTATGGTTTCTATGGTAATAGAATTATTCTGGACATTATATTGTTGTTCATAATTTCTATGATAATAGAAACATTCTAGACATTATATAGAATATGTGGTAATAGAAACAACCCAATTTCATTTTCTTAAGGAATATCACTTTATTATATTGTTATAAATATGATCAATTTTTAAAAAGTCAATTTTATTATTAAGGTATGATGCAGATTAGCTTTATGTGGTTATAGAAACATTCTAAACATTATCTAGCTTCTGTGGTAATAGAAGCAAAGCCAACTATTCTACTACTATATATGTAATTAAATTTTTGGAACGTCAATTTTCCTATTAAGGCATGATTCCATTAACTTTACGACCTTTATGTTGCGTATCGTAAGGAATTTTCTTTATTGTAATTTTAACCAAAAATTCTGCAAAAGTGTTCTAAGTTTTGTCAAAATCTTTTTAAACTATTAGAGGGAAATAATGCAGAAGAAAGATTTTTTTGGTTTTGCTTCACTTCATTTTTCGTTCTTGATTTTTGGTTATGATATGATGTTATTCATAATTCTATTTCTATAAAAAGCTTATGAGTTAATTGCTATGTGTATGCAGTTTTTGTGATTGATATTTGTATACTAACTTTAGGATTTACTGATGAAAAATCAGTTAGGAATGTGGTTTTATGTAAAAAATGTGTGTATATATGCAGATCTCCAACGTTGAGCAGTGTTGCTACTTACAATTTATATTCTATTTGACAATAGAGAATTCTTTCTATTTTACATAAGTCAGTGTAGAATTTTTTTGAATTTCTATTCCATGTCACAATAGATAATTCCCATTTAGCATTCATTGTGTTAGATATATTATGGATTTAAGGTTATGCAGATAATTACTAGATTGTTATGTATTATTTTTTACAACAGATAATTTGCTTTCTTTATTGATATGTATGGTTTCTATGATAATAAAATTATTCTGGACATTATATTGTTGTTCATGGTTTCTGTGATAATGGAAACATTTTGGACATTATATAGAATACGTGGTAATAGAAACAAACACAACTTCTGTTCATTTTCTTAATGAATGTCGCTTTATTCTACTGCTATATATATGATCAATTTTTAAAAAGTCAATTTTTTTATTAAGGCATGATGCAGATTAGCTTTATGTGGTAATAGAAACATTCTAAACATTATGTAGATTCAGTGGTAATAGAAGCAAAACCAACTATTCTACTACTATATATGTAATCAAATTTTTGGAAAGTCAAATTTCCTATTAAGGCATGATTCCAGTAGCTTTATGACCTTTATGTTACATATTATAGGGAATTTTCTTTATCATAATTTTAACCAGAAATTTTGTAAAAGTGCTCTAAGTTTTGTCAAAAACTTTTTAAACTATTAGAAGGAAACGAAGCAATAGTTGAGAGCTGGTGATCAAAATAGAATTGCATCACATAGTGTTCTTTGAGTTAAAATTAAAAACAATGCAAAACTTGTTCTATGATGAACTTTATGTGGCATAAACTATAATAATATTGTAGAAGGGAGAAAACATAAAATTAAAAATAACACAATGTCATGGAAAGATTGTCATTAATTATAGCAACAGTACAACAAGATGCTGGACACTTATTTTCAACATGAACAACTAAGTAATTAGCTTTCTTTGTTATTTTTTTTTATTTTTTTTGCCATCCTAGAAGCAATAATACCAACTGTAAACCCACAAGCAGCTACTTGGGGTTCTAATCGGTTAAAGGATCCGATCAAGCTTAAATTATAAAATAAAATTAGAAATATTAGTAAAAATAATCCCATAAGTTTAAATTTAAAAAAATAAGTAATAAAATAAAAGAATATAAAATTTTCAAATTTTAAATATATTACTCATTATTTATTAGAAATGCGTAAAATGTATTTCGATAACTGACGAATTGTTAGAGATAAATTATATATACACCAAAAATCATGAAACAACTTAAATAATATTTAGAAGTATTTATTTATACCATATATGTATGTACATATAGGTAGAAATACACGTAATTACTTAAAATGTATAAAATAGGCTAAAATAATGTTAAATAATTAAAGAAAATGTATGAATAATTAAGGAAAAATCAAGAAAAATTAGAAAAAGTGAGGAAAACTCCAGAAAGTGGTCGCGACAATCTGGAATTAAAGAAACAAAACCAACCAATTAAAATGCAACAAATAGAAAGTGAAAAAAAAAAGAAGAGATAAGATAATTGTCTTATCTAATTAATGCACAATAATTCTCCAACACCTCTACAAATAGCAAGAAAATTTCAGAAGCTCATTTGGTCAGTTTGGAGAGTGAGAAAAATAGAGAGAATCAAAATATTAAGTATTAGGATTAATTACAAAAAAATTACTCAAATCTGTACTATTCAGTCTTTAAGGGGGAATCAATACTTGACAAGCACCTTGGAGTGGACAGCCACCACCACCATACAGTGGTGGCAACACTTAGACCAGCTGACAAGGCCATAGCAGTAGGCGGTGGCTAAAGCCACCTATATAGGTTAGTCCAATTTCCAACCCAATTTTGTTTAATTTTGTAAAAATATTAAATATTCGTAGAAAATTATGAAATTTGATATTCTAACGTTTTTAAGTATGTAGATTTAGGAAAAAATTTTATTTTGATGATTTTGTGTTTAGAAATATATTGTCCTTAAGAAACTATGCAAATGCAAACTTTGTTTAGATTAGAAATAAATGATCTTAGGAATGTAGTTTTGAGCCCAAAATTTTTGCATAGACTACTTAGGTGATATAGAACAATGCCATGAAGCCCTCTTTCAAAAATGAATTTTTGAATTTTTAGATAAATTTTTTGCCTTAAAATGATGCATAAAATGGTTTTTTTTTTAGTTAATTAAGTAATTAAATGATTAATTACTGATTTAATGAATAATTATATGTTTTAGGATATTGAAATATGATGAATTATGATACTTGTAGCATTTAAGGTGTTAGATGTAATTATTAGAGTATTATGCAGTAAATAAGTAATAGGAAAAACAGTAAAATTTAAGTAAATTTTATAAATTAGGTGTAAAATCTGATTTTGGATGAATTTAGATATTTTGAGATATTAATTCATGTTGGTAGATGATATTTGGAGTGAGAGATATTATATGTGTATTATGTACATAATGGGTAATAATGCATAATATGGAAAATTGGAAATATAATAAATAGAAAATATTAGAATAAAAATTGATATTTTACTAATGATAGGAAAATATATAAAATTTGGTAGGAGACTTAAATTTAGGTAATTATATGTAAAATGTAAAATTTTCTCACATAAGGGGTAAATTTAGTAGTTAAGTAAGATAAGGGGTATGCCGAATGAATTAATATACTGATTAAGGGTAAATATGATATTTAGGAGACCTGAAAAATAATGCGATTAATTTCATGTTATGGGGTCAAAATGAGTTTTAGGGTTCGTGTATAAAACTATATTCAGAAAATAAACTAGAACCTAATTTAGAAATCAATGTTGGAAACTGAACTCGAACTTAGCCCATATCAAGAATAATAGTAAAAGACTTAAGAACCTAGATAATTGGACATATTAAATCCTAAACCAAAGATAGCAATAAGTGTCATAGGATAAAAACTAATCTATAACAGTTATATGAAAACTGAGGCAACGTTGGTATTATAAGGATCATTGGCGACCGACTAAGCGAGTCCTACCTTGAGTAAGCAAGCAGGGAGTTGAGGTAAGTTTGGATTAGTACAGTGTTGTATTTTGGAGGCTTGAAATTGTACTTGATTGTACTTGTTTTAAGTTGATGATATGATTTTGATGTGCTGCTTTGACTTATATTGTGTGATTTGTATGAAATGATTGATTATTCTAAATTGGACCTAATCAAATATATGATTTGTAATCATAAACCAGACTTACATAGCAACCGATTAGGGGAACATTAAGATTCTCCGACCAAATACCAACCCCTTTAAAAATGATAGTGCCAAATGATATAATTGGTCACTTCTTCATCCTTAGTCAAATTAAGTGACAAGTAAGGAAGTCGCAATAAGGGTGAAGTCAATGGTTCGAAGGTAGTTGCGGGAGGAGCAGTGTCTCCATTGCACAAGCTTGGGTTTGGTCGTGAGCTGTTGTATTAACGGCAACTCCTCAACCCGCATTAGAGCGGACGTAATTTCTCTAATCTCACGACGGGCCGGACAACGTTATGCGATGGTATTTGCATGTTCATGCATTGCATCTAACTAAATCGGTTGATAACCTTGTTTGTGTTTGTGGAATAGTTGTAAGTCCTCCGTCCTAACTTACTAAACTGTTGTTGCTCACATTCCTATAGACGTTATTGTAGATGCTAGCTAGGAAGTGGCTTATATCAACCCTGAAGCTAGCAACTATGGGATCCTGGGGAGTGAGGATGTAAAGTAAAGACCAAATACACTTTCTAGTTAGATTTATTTTAAAGCTTTGAGCATTAGTTTACAAATTACTCAATTAAATTGTGACTAGATTGCTAAATCTTGTAAGATACTCATATTATTTTAATGCAAGTATGTACTTTTCTTAAGTTCATAAGTAAATAACTTATTAAAATTATGAACTGTTTACTTCAAAGCAAGTTAGTTGTGGATGCCTTGTGTAAATTAAGTCTAAGATTATGATTGTATAGCCAGCTTCTATCTTAGAATGGTTTGTATAATAGGACTGTTATGACTCTGCCGCTTCAGGGCGTGACATCAATAGTAATCTCACTCTAGGCATGGATATTCTACTTCGAAGTTGTTAGTCCTAACATATACAAATGACATGTGACCATTGAAATTATAATAACAAGCATAAGATACGGCACCCTTCAAAACAACATTTCCTTAAGCTTTAAGCCTTCAATGGTTGATTGGAGCAATCTTTCTTGTTCTTGTGCAACTTGACATTCAAGTTGAAGTTTACTGCATTATAATGCCATAAAGCATTATAATGTGATAATTGAGTCCTTCCATCCATGGAGAATACAAGAATTAAACAAGACTTCAATCTTATAAATCAACCACCCCTTCTCTATGTCCTCAATCATCTGTAAGTATTTGGCTGCACACTAAGTTGTAGTGATAATGTAAGCACTGATAGTGAATGTGATGCCATAGTAGAACTTGACACAATTCAAAAGCCTCAACTCCTTTAGAAAAATCAAGAAGCTTGTTGGGAAGACTTAAGTGATCTATAACATAGTATCTTAGGCACTTAGAAAGAAGAGGAAACTGTTTTGACATAAATAATCACCCCAAATTATTATTAAAAAAAAAAACTAGAAAGCTAAACATATTCCATGACAAATCTTAGAAATGCTCTTGAGATCCATATCTTATGGAGCATATATCTGTTACCCTTGACTTGAATTATGAGATCATTAGGGACTTCAAAGGAAATTGACCTAAATTAGCAAAACCAAAACCAAGAAAGAAAAATTATCATCAATCATTTTACTAAAAAAGCTAGTATCCAAAAACAAAAAAAAAAAAAATTGGGGTTACTCTTTGAAGTTGCAATGGGTCTTAAAGCTTGAGAAAACTCCTTAATTTTCTTAGATGTCTTAAGTGTTTTCCTTTGTAAGCTTAGAGTTGAAATATGGAGTGAAATATATGATGATGTAGCAGATGGAAATGGAAGAAAAAGGAAGGGAGAGTTAAGGTTAAAGTGGTTGGTTACGCTAGGAGGCTTTAAGAGTGTATTGTGGTGTGTTGTTGTGTAAGAAAGGATGAAAAGAAGGTGGAGAAGTGGAGTGGGTAGCTTAGAGGTGTAGAGGGATTTGATTTTTTGAAAAAAAAGAAAAGATTTTTTGGGAAGGGTAAGGGGTAATCAACCGAAGGGATGGGGTGAGGGGATTAGGTTGTACTCTTAGATCTTGTTTAGGTNAAAGTGGGGGGGTGTTGTAAGTAGGGTGTAAAATCACCTTATAGCCTCACTTATGTAGAAAGAGAAAAGAAATACTTCAGAGCATTTGATTTAACCATGTAATTTGTCAATTTTGCCGAAAGTAATGACACCCACCATAGATTAAAACAAAAACTAAAAGGGTTAAGTGGCTAAGATCGATATATAGAATTCATTTGCAGAAAAAAAAAAAAGAAAGAAAGACTAACAAAGCAAAGGAAATAAAAAATCAAGGAAAGAAACAGAAAAGGTCGAACTTGCAATACTTTATTCGATTTTGTGTGAGGGAGAAAGAATCAAGATCACTTCTTAATAATCACCATTGTACGTCTCTAAACACCCCTTTGATTTCATCTTCTTCAATCAGGTTAGGGTTTTGAAAATAGGAATTGTAGGTTTAGGGCTTGTATCATTTGTATTATGTTTTTCTTGCTACATTTTTTATTAATATTATTTTTTTATTAAGTAGGGTCATTTTGGGTATTTTATTTTCTATTCATTATTTATTCCTTGTTAAAATTTGTTAAGTGAATGATGCAATATCAATTTAATTACACTTAAGTAAACATTGTAATGTGTATTCACTTATTATTACACATGTATCCTATTCCATAGTAATTGCCATTCTATTCCCCTCCTATTCAATCCAGTAAAGTGAACGAGTTGTAAGTCAGTTTGAGTAAATCTAATTTGCATTCAGAGTTTCTCTCTAAACTTTGTAAGTGAGTTTTAAGCTAACTTTTCTTTCTTAGTATGGTTAGGAATACGAAGTGCCACACGGGAGTGATTAAGGGAATTCGCTTGTGATAAGTAGCATTAGATCCTTGAGAAAGAGACTATGAGTGGAGAAGATGTCTTCTAGAGGAGATAATAGCACTTCAATGATCAAGGAGTTGGTCAACCAAGAGGACCGCCCCGCTACCAAGCAAAAGGCTAGGTCTAAGGACTTGTTGAACTCCTTCCTTAATAGGATGCATAAGGTGAAGCTAAGTATTGTGGAGGTTAAGGAACAATTTAGTGAAACATAAGGCTACCTTAAGGAGATGGAGAAAGAACTCTGAGGCAAGTTGTAAGGAGCCTTGAATCAAGCAATTGAGGAGCTTTGAATCAGGCAATTGAGGAGCTTAAGTAGTGTGATGAGGCTATTGAAGAGAAGGGCGAAGTGTTCCAAGCTTGAGTGATAGCTTTGCAAACTAAGAAAGGAGCTTTTGAAGCTAAGATGGATGCTACAGTAGTGGCCATAAACTAGAAGATTGAGGAGCTTATGAACCAACTAGCAACATGTTGGCCTACAGTAGCAAATGGAGTAACCATTTAGCCTGCTTATAAAGTTGATGTTCCTAAACCTAAACCTTTCAATGGATACGATTTGCTCGAGAGGTAGACAACTTCTTATAGGGGATAGAACAATATTTCAACATTGTTGGGATCTTAGATGACCTTAGAAAGGTACATATTACTGTCGTATATTTGAAGGATTCTATTAGGATACAGTGGTGTAGGAGAACAAATGATATCAACACTTAGGATAACTTGGCACAAGAGATCAAGAGCCAATTTTCTCCCTAGAATGCTACTATGGAAGTGAAAGTGAAATTGCGTTACCTAACCTAGAAGGGTGACATAAAGTAATACGTGAAGAAATTCTTAGAGTTGATGTTGGAGATTCCCGACCTCAACTATGATGATGCATTGGCCATGTTTCTAGATGGCCTAAAACCCTAAGCTAAGTTAGAGCTAGAACGAAGGGGAATGGAAGACATTTTAAGAGTCACAACTGTTGATGAAGGCTTAGCAGAGTTTAAAAAGATAGAATATAAGACCTCAGTGGGAAGGTGGCAAGGAGAAGTAGGAGCTCTTCAAAGGGGAAGGCAAAGATAGATGATAAGGATAGTGATCAAGGAAGGATTTGGGAAGGAAGAGATGGTGAATGATGGAAGCCCCATGAATTGAAGTGCTATTCCTGTAATGGTCTCCATTATGCTAGGGAATGTCCAAAAAAAGATCTATTGGTAGCTTTGGTAGCAGATGATAGTTCAAATGATAGAGGCGAGGCTCAACTAGGTTCGATACGATTACTTAGTGCCATAAAGTCTCAAGTTGTTGAGAAGCAAAAGGGATTGATGCATATCGAAGTGTCAGTCATAGGCAAGAAATTGAATGCCCTCATTGATGTAGGGCCATCCTATCTTTTCATCTCCGAAGTGGCAATAGGTAAACTTATGTTAAAAGTAGAGAAAACTAAGACATGGCTCAAGACGGTGAACTTGAAGGAAGTACGTACTATTGGAGTAGCCAAAGGAATAGAGCACCATTTTGTAGGATAGTAAGGGAAGGATACTATCAAGGTAATGCCGATGGATTACTTCAAGTTTCTAATTGGGATTGATTTCCTAGATTGCATCAATGCACTCATTATACCGCAAGCCAATTGTATTTATGTGCTTGAAAACAAGTCCTAGTGTATGGTGCTTGTCACAAGGAAAGCAAGCCAATATTCTAAGTTTTTATCTGTTATGTAGGTAGCAAAATAGCCTTAAAGGTTGAAGAAGAGATAAGAAGCCAAGAAATGGTACCCCCTTGAATGAAGGAGTTATTAGAGGAATTAATGATATAATGCCTAAGGAACTACCTAGAAAATTGCCGTAAAGAAAAGATGTAGATCAAGTAATCAAGCTAGAGCCAAGAGTTAAGCCTCCTAATGTAGTGCCTTACTAAATGACCCTTCGGGAGTTAGAAGAACTGAGACACCAGTCAAATGAATTATTAGAAGTAGGCTTCATTGGACCCTCGAAAGCGCTTTTTAAAGTGCCAGTACTCTTTCGAAAGAAACATAATGGGTCTCTTTAATTGTGTATTAACTACTGGGCCCTCAACAAGATCACTATGAAGAATAAGTATCCTACTCTACTAATGTCAGAAATTTTTTGACAAGTTAAGAGAGGATAGATACTTCTACAAACTACACATATGGTCGGTGATAGGAATCAGACCACCATACCTTTAACTTACACTTGAGCCCAAGGGCTGAAAAGCATAGCCAGGCTAATTCTTTCCTTAAAACCCACCACCGTGGAGTCTGAGCTATTGCAATCTGCTAACCTAATGCCTTGGCTAAACTAAATCCTCTTGCACTCATTATTCGTCTCGAGATACCAATTTGAACTATACTTGAACGCTAGCTTGGCTCATCCAACCATTAGCTCAGTCGACCTAAATCCAAGCCATATTGAAAGTGTCCAAGATGAATTTGCCTTAGAAGAATTATCTACTTGGCTTAACACAGCCGACCTACTACGCCTGCTCAATACCTTGACTTGGCAGAAACCAAACTAATCGTACAGAATTATCTTTTCTGCTAAAAAGCCATCGACCCACAATGAGCTACATGTTTAAGCAACCATATCATAGAATCCTTTGTATAAGATGCTCGTTTTATTGTATTTTCAATTGTACTACTATTATTCCCTATACATTACGTCCTTTAGATAATACTCTTTTAGTCTTTTCCATTTTTAGGTAAGTTACCCTAGTTTTTTGGTATAAATACCCAATAGACATATCATAGCAATGATCTTATCATCATCATCATGAATATATTGATTATACTTATTTGTGAACATTGCACTCATGAGCTTGTTTACTTACCTTACTCTTATCATAACCCTTAAGCAAGACTCTTACCGAGTAACCTTACCAAACCACCTTGTTGTCATATCGAGTTGTGCTATAAGTCCTTGCAAGTTTCATTAGCGTATCATATCATGTGGAATTATTCATGGGTTTGCATGTGTTTTACTTTTCTTATTACTTTCACACCTTTCCATCACCTTTTTTAAGCTTTCTACAAGCTCAAACCTACCCTAATGACCGGCCTTATCTGTTCTCAGCTATGGTTTCACATCATTTTGGTATCAAAGTGGAGGTTTCGTTTAAGTGAGTTGTATTTGAGTTTTTGTGAAGTAGTGTTTGCTATGATAGTGTGTTGAGGTGGCGTAAAGATTCACTAAAGTGTTTGCATAAGTTAAAGGGTGTAGTAGTTGTTTTCGTATATACTTTGTTTTCCCCTGTTTCAAACACGCAAAAACAAAGTAAGTTCTAGTTGGGTTTATTGCTCTTTAGAGGAGTTGCAATGTTCACAAATCAATTGAACCTTTATGAAGGATGAGTTTATGTTTGTTATGTAAGGGAAAGTTTGAGCCCCTGTGCTATACCTGCATTACTTATGCCAAAGAAGGATGGAACTTGGCGTATGTACGTAGACAGTAGAATTGTCAACAAGATTATGATCAAGTATCGATACCCTATCTTGAGGTTAGATGATATGTTAGATAAACTGAGTGGTGCGAGAGTACTCAGCAAAATAGATTTGAAATCAGGATACCACCAAATTTGAATGAGATAAGGGGATGAATGAAAAACTACTTTTAAGACTCGATATGGCCTAAACGAGTAGATGGTCATGCCTTTCAGGCTATCAATTACCCCAAGCACTTTCATGAGGCTAATGAATCATGTTTTGAGAGATTTGATTGGGAAATTTGTTGTCGTCTACTTCGAGGACATCCTTGTCTATAGTACTGACCTAACAATGCATACTGACCACCTCAATGCTATTTTTTATGTCCTTTGAGCAAAGAGACTGTTTAGAAACTTGAAGAAATGTTGTTTTTATCAAGAGGAAGTGATCTTCTTTGGCTATGTAATTGGTCGAAGAGGATTGAGAGTAGATGAAGAAAAGGTACGAGCTATTGTCGAGTGGTCAACCCTAACCTCCTATGCTTAGGTGAGAAGTTTTCATAGATTGGCATTGTTCTATCGATGCTTTATCTAAGGATTCAGTATCATTGTAGCGCCTTTGACTAAACTTATGGAAAAGAATGTGGAGTTTAAGTAGGGAGAGAAAGAAGAGAAGAGCTTTGCTGAAGTCAAAACTTCTGCCTTAGTCTTGACTCTACCAAACTTTGAAAGAGTATTTGAGCTTGAATGCGATGCATCAAGTGTTGTCATTAAAACTGTACTGATGCACGAAGGTCGACATGTTGCTCATCATAGTGAGAAACTCAAGGGAGTGCAATTGAACTATTTTGTATACGACAAAGAGCTTTTGGCCTTGATCTAAGCTCTTTACATATATCAGCATTATCTTCTACCAAAAGAGCTCGTCATATACACAGATCATGAGTCCTTGAGATATTTGTAGAGCCAATCTAAACTTTCCAAATGCCAAGCCCAATGGATTGAGTTCCTAGAGGGATTTAACTTTGCCAATAAGTATAAGCAAGGAAAGAACAAGGTAATTACCAATGCCTTATCAAGAAGATATGTTCTTCTCATCAAGCTATAGACCAGATTGTTAGGTTTTGCCAGCATAAAAGAGTAGTATCATAATGATCCTCATTTTGGCCTTATATATAAGAATCATAGAGAAGAAAGAGTGGTAGACAAGTACTACGTGAAGGATGGTTTTTTGTTTAGAGGTGGTAAGTTGTGTATGCCTACTTGTTGGATAAGAGAGTTGCTGGTGAGAGAAGCCTACAATGGATGACTCTTTCGACAACAAAGAACATATAAGCTTTTACCTAGAATGAAGCATGATGTGCATCGTAAGATTGAGAGATGTATCATCTATAAGAAAGAAAAAACCCCAGCAAAGTAAGGGAAAGCAATGCCTCTGCCTGCTTTGACTAAACTATGGGTTGACCTAAGTATGGACTTGTCCTTGGATTACCCCACATTGCCTGAGGTAAAGATTCTATCATGGTTGTCATGGATAGGTTTAGAGAAATGGCACATTTTGTGCCTTGTATAAAATTAACGATGCTTCGACTATTGCTTCTTTGTTTTTATTGGAAGTAGTTTGCTTACGCGAAGTGCTAAGGAGTATGGTGTTGAATTGAAACCCAAAATTTCTAATCCATTTCTGTAAAACCCTTTGGCATTGGATGGGAACCAAACTACTGTTCAATACCTCTTGCCATCTCCAAATTGAAAACTAGACTAAGGTAGTCAACTGTACCCTAGGGTCACTACTCCAAGCTGTAGTAGGGAGAACTTAACCAACTAGGATGTTTGTTTGCCTGTGGTCTAATTTATTTACAACAAGATAATACATGCCACCATTAGGTATGCCCCATTTGAAGTCATCTATGGTTTTAACCCCAAACTACCCCTCAATCACGCCTTGATGCCACCCATTGACCCAAAAGATCTAGAAGCAAGAACTTGAGCTCAGTTTATCCTACAGATCTATAAATGAGTTACCCAACAGATTAATTAAGCCACCATAAAACTAAAGGAGAAGAGCAAAGGAAGAAGACCAAGCAGTTTCAACCTTGAGACCAATTGTGGGTACACTTAAGTAAGTAAAGATTCCTTAATAAGAGGAAGAACAAACTATTTACCCAAGTTGAAGGACCGTTCACAATACTCCAAAAGATCAATGACAATGCATACTAACTTGAGCTTCTAGAAGACTTCGAAGTTTTAGACATGTTTAATGTTGCTAACCTGAGTCCTTACCGACCAAGGGGAACTTAGATGAGGACTTGCCGGATTTAATCCTAAATCTCAATCAACTTGGTGGGGATGATAGGAATCAAACCACCAGACCCTTGACTCGCACTTGAGTTAGAGGGTTACAAAGCATGGCCAAGCAAATTCTTTCCTTAAGACATTCTTTCCTTAAGACCTACTATCGAGGAGTTTGAGCTATTGTAATCTACTGACTTGGTGCCTTAGCCAAATCAAACCCTTTTGCACTTATCATTCATCTCCAGCTACCGATCTAAACTACACTTGAACGTTAGCTTGGCTCATTCGACCATCAACTCAGCCGACTTGAATTTGAGCAATACTTAAAGTGTCCAAGGTGAATTTAGCTTGGAAGAATTATCTACTCAGATCAACACAATTGACCTACCACCCTTGCTTGGCACCTCGATTCGGCAAAAACCAAACTGATTGTATAGAATTGTCTTTTCCACCAAAAAGCCATCTACCTACATTAAGCCACATGTCCAAACAACCATGTGAATTCACCTTAGAAGAATTATCTACTCAGTTCAGTACAATCGACCTACCACCCTTGCTTGGCATTTCAGCTCGGTAGAAACCAAACTAATTGTACAGAATTGTCTTTTTTGCTAGAAAGCCATCTACTTACGTTAAGCCACATGTCTAAACAACCATGTGACAGAATCTTCCATACAAGATGCTTATTTTGTTGTATTTTCAATTGTATCCTTATTATTTCTTGTACATTACTTTTTTAGATAACACCCTTTTTAGTTTTTTCCATTTTTAGGTAGGTTTCCCTATTTTTTCGTATATGAAACCAACTGTACATGTAGTCGCAATGATCTTATCACTATCACTATTAATATACTAAATATACTTATTTATGAACATTGCACTCATTAGCTTGTTTCCTTATCTCACTCTTATCTTAAACCTTAAGTAAGGCTAGGTGGTAAGTAACTTCACTAGAGTATCTCGTGCGTCATATCAAGTTGTGCCATAAGTTCTCAAAAGTTCTATTAGTGCATCTTATCATGTGGAATTGTTCGTAGGTTTGCTTATGTTTTACTTTTCGTATTATTTTTGCACCTTTCTATCACCTCTTTTGAGCTTTTTGCAAGCTTGGACCTACCCCAATAATTGGCCTTATCTATTCTAGGCTATAGTTTTACATCAGTTAGGATATCACCAAGTAAGGATAGCCAAGGCAAATGAGCCAAAGACCACATATGTTGCGAGATATGGTACTTTTAAATTTCTTATCATGCTATTTAGCCTTACGAATGCCCTAGTTATGGTCTGTATACTTATGAATTGAGTTTTAGCTCCCTTTCTAAACCATTTTGTGGTAGTCTATTTAGAAAATATCATAGTGTATAACAAGATTAGAGGATCACCTAGAGCATCTCCATTCAGTTTTCTTAACCTTAAGGAAGAATGAGTTGTGCATGAAATTAAAGAAGTGTACCTTTACACAATAAGTAGTGACTTTCCTCGAGCATGTAATAAGACGAAGGAAGATTAGAAGGAGCCTACTAAGCCCACCAAGTTGAGATCATTTCTTGGCTTGGTTAATTACTATAGGGGATTCATCTAAGGTTACTCAAAGATAACCAACCTGTTGATAGACTTACTGAAGAAGAATACCCTGTGGGAGTGGAATATAGATAGATAGTAAGCTTTTGATGCATTAAAGATGGCAGTCACTAAAGAACCAGTCCTCCTTCTTCTTAACTTCGATAAGCCCTTTGTTGTTTGCATTGATGCTAGTGACTTTACCATTAGCAGGGTCCTAATGTAAGAGAAGCATCTAGTAGCTTTTGAAAGCCAAAAGCTTAATGAGACAGAAAGATGGTACTCAGTGCATGAAAAGGAGATGACATCAATTGTACATTATCTTTGAGTTTAGATACATTACTTAGGAAGAAGTTTGTGGTTAAAACTGACAATGTGGCCATTGGCTACTTCTATATACTGACAAAGCTTTCTCTTAAATAAGCTCGATGGTAGATTTTCCTAGCCAAATTCGATTTCAACATAGAGTATAGGCCAACAAAAACTAATGTTGTTGCAGATGCTCTAAGTAAGAAGGTAGAATTAGTAGTTACCAATAAGCCCGAAAGTGACCTTTTGAATAGAATCTGAGTAAAAATAGAGATTGACAAGATGGCTAAAGCTCTATTAAACCAGTATTTATATATACTAAGGGACATCAAATATATGTACCCCACTCATCAAACTTAAGGAGAAAAATATCAAGGGAATGCCATGATTTGAAATGGGTAGGCCATCCAGGAATGTACCATACTCAAGCATTAGTGGAGGAAAGATATTTAGCCATATATGAAGGAAGATATCGATAGCTATGTTAAGACTTGTCTTGTTTGCCAACATGACAAAGTTGAACAAAAAGCAATTCCTAGACTACTAAAGCCTTTCTGTATTCCTGAGCAACCCTGGGAAAGTGTTTCTATGGATTTCATTGTGAGCCTACCTAATTTAGAAGGATATGGCATGATTATGGTAGTAGTAGACCAGTTCTTGAAGTATGCAACTTTTGTTCTTATCACCAAGGAGAGTGCCTTATAAATGAAGTAGTCGGGTTGTTTTGAAGGCACATAGTGCAGTATTGAGGCTTACTAAGAAACATTATGAGTGACAAGGATGGATGGTTTATAAGGAAATTTTAGATAGAGTTATTCATGCTTTTGGGGTTCGAGTTGATTTTCTTAACCAATCTTCAACCCCAAACCGATGGTCAGATGAAGTAGGTAAATGATTTGATTAAGCTATACTTGAGTCATTTTGTGGAGGCTAACCAATGTAATTAAGCCAAGCTGTTGGATGTGGCACAATTCTCATTCAACCTACAAAAGAACGAATCTATTGGCTAGAGTCCTTTTGAGATTGTCTTAGGGAGATAGCCCTTAACTCTTAACATGGTAACATCGGGATATATAGGAACTAACCCCCCAGCATACAAATTTGCAAGAGAATGGCAAGTAAACTAAGACTTAGCTTGAACCTACTTAGATTGAGCTATCAAAAGAATATAGAAAATAGATGACATGAAGTGCATGCCAATGGAGTATCAAGTGGGGGACCAAGTACTTGTTAAGTTACATTTAATACAACGTATCAAGAGACAGTTACATAAAGGGTTGATGAGGCGATACAAGGGCCCTTTCCCCGATTGCAAAAAGCGTAGGCCGAGTGTCTTACAAGTTGGAGCTACCATCGAGATTAAAAATCCATCTTGTCTTCCATGTAAGTATGCTCAAACCTTACCATAAAAATGAAGAAGATCCAGTGAAGGTAGTGTCATAATGAGCTCTACTTGGGATACGAGAATCATATGATAGAGAAGTAAAGGAGATCATAGTGGACATACATATGAGGTGTCAGGGTAGCCCATAAAGACATGCGAATATGGTGGTCTAGAAGGGATTGCTAGAGAGTGAAGTGAGTTGAGAACCAATTGAGGCATTATAGTAGTTTTAGGAAGAAATCTAAAAGTTCCATAAGGACATAACAATGAAGATGTTGTTAGATTGACTGGGAGAGAATGTCATGAACCCCAAAAAATTGGTCACATCAAGTTCCTAAAGCCTATAAAGAAAAAGATAAAGGCCTAAGTCGAAGATTCTAGATCCCAGAAGATTCCAAAGAAGACCAGATTCGATGTACCATAGTATATAGGGTAAGTATGGCAAGTTGATGTAATTAATGTAATAGTAGGTAAGATTAATCTGTAACCATTAGATTAGCTTAATCTTGGCCATTCATTCTTAAAGGCCTCTTGCATATAAAGGGGTGATCCCCTTATTGTAATCATCAAATCATTTTGAGTGAATACAATTTGCATTCGAAGTTTCTCTCTCTATTTTCTCTCTCTAAACTTTGTAAGTAAATTTTAAGTTGACTTAGCCTCCCTTAGCATAGTCTGGAACACTAATGCCACATGAAAGCAATTGAGGGAATTTACCCATAACATAGGCATACTATAGGTGAATTTAGATTAGTTATAAATATATTAAACATTAGGTAGTATTGGTAGATGAAGATAATGGCTGACTACCATCGATTCTCATAGAAGCTAATCAATAACAAATCATAAAATGATTTTCTTTTTGCAAAAAAATAAAAAAAATTATTTTTTTCTTAATTTTTAATGGCCCTTTTTTAATTGATTGTTCTCCATCATCACAATGTCCACTAATAGTCTTCATCTCCTTTTATCGCTTAGCTAAAAGCTATTAATAAACACAATCTCTTGAGGTTGGTACACATTATAATGGCACAAAAAAATGAATCAATTATGGAAGATGCTTTGTTAAGTTAGGACATAGTATTTCATCAAATTTTAGATTTTTTTTTTTTTGTGGCCAAATAGAGATATTTGTATTATTCAAATTTTAGATTGAATTGTCCCCATTACATCTAAATTTGATATTTATACACATATATACTTTTGGCTATCATGACTAGGTATGCAAATTTTAATATTGGATATGTACATATCATTTTCCTTAAGGCTTAATTTAATGTTAATCCATTAGAGCATATCTTGAAACTATACAGCAGTTTCTCTATCTATAATTTCATACAATTTAATGTTAATCCATTAGAGCATGTATTAAAACTAAATAGTAGTTTCTCTATCTATAATTTAATATAACCAAGTTATTTCCTCTATTATGCCATCACACACACACTCACACACATACACACACATGTTTTTATAGTGTATTGATGAGCTATGATAGTTGTGTTGATCAAACTAAATCATAAAATAGTTGCTATATGATTAGGAGAACTTTATGATTGAGAGAACTCTATGCTCATGTTTTTACACTATAGTTGCTTTATCTTAGTCTAGCCTTTAGATTGTAAACCTAGATTTAGGATATTTTTCAGGTAAATTTTGTATAGTCTATCTTTATGTATTTCCTTGATTTATAGGGGTGAATGCCAAGAATGACAAAACCAATGGTTATCATCATAGCTTTGATTTGTAGGATTTGTCATTGATTTTACCTCAATAAGTTCATAACAAAGTATTGGTTGGCATGTAAATTGGGTGCTTAAGGCTCTTTTTTTTTTTTTTTATTAAACAAACAAAATTCATCTCATTACTTAACCATTATCCAAAGATGTATAAGAAACTTCAGAAGAAGATAGAATTGAATTAGATTCAAGTAGCCTAAGGAGAGCATATGGAGGGTTAGGCCACCAATCATAAGGATACATTTACTACCTCACATGTTTAGCTACCGAATCACCCACTAAATTAGCTTTTCTAGAAATTTGAACAAACTACACTTTGGGAAAAAGAGAAGTAAAGACCAAATTTCTTTAATCATTAAATGTGAAGCTTAGCCCATTGCCTCTAAATTTCTTTTGATAGCTTCAATTATATTATAAGCATCTAATTCTACAATAATATTGGCCTAGCCCATGTCATTTGCAAACCCTAGTCCATTCCTCGTAGCAGAAGCTTCGATATACTTGTAAGTCGTTACCATCTTGGAAAATCCCCTAGACACAACCAAAAGAGTCACGGGCTACACTTGCTCATGCTCTTAAGTTGTCACTCACTATAAATGACCCATTAATAGTTATTTTTACCATGCCACCCTTTAGTTTCCTCCATCTCTCCTCCAGAATAGTTGTCATCTTTCCTAATTTGGAAATCCTAATTTCTTTCTTTTGAAAATCATCCCATTCCTTAACCATCCATGATACTCTTTTAACCACACTTTCTGGATCTAAACTTTTTCCTTCATAAATATCCATACAACATTCCTTCTAAATCATCTAAATAGTCTAAGTAATCATCTTTTGCACATAACTTTCTCCATCTACACTACCCTTAGCTTTTCCTATCCAAGATAAAATCTAATATAAAAAAGTGCTATCTTAAGGCTCCTCTATGCAAATCCCTAAGGTCCCAAACCAAACTGAGTGTATCCAATGGCAGCAAAATAGAGCATGCTCAATCAATTTTGGCACTTCGCAGGAAGGATAACCACTATCATCTATAACCTTCTTTCGTTCCAGATTAACATACACAAGTAAGGCCTTTGCATAGATGCACTACATAAAAGGCTTTATCTTAGGTCTAAATTCTATAGTTTTTCCATTCTTTTGCAAAAACCCTTGAAGAACTAACAAATGTTTCTTGCATGCATAAGAGATTTTTCTCTTTTAAGTAAAAGTAAACGGATTCAATTGTACACTCGCTTGATTTATTGAAAGGCCATAGCAGTCTATCTTCATAATCCATCATAAGTAATGTAATCTTCCTAATTACCTTAGTTTCAAGCTCTAAAAATACATGTAAATTATTAGCTAAATCCCAATATTTACCCTCTAAATGTTGATCAATTTATCCACTGTTAAATCTTCATTTTTGTTTAAATTTGGTTGCTACAAGGACAAATTATGCATGGATGGTAACCTTTCGTCTCCTTAGATTTTAATTGATTTTCCACTATTAATTTGCCAAAAACCCCTTCCATTAACACATTCTTACCATCAAGTATATTAGACTAACCCTATGATGCCATGCTGCCTTTTCTTGCTATCCCGAACTTTGAGTTCAGGAAATAAATCCCTTTTAGGTCCTTAACTCAAAAGGCTTTAAGGTTCGAGTGTAGTCTCCATGCCAATTTATTAAGCTTATTTTGAATAACTATAGATCTTTTAGTCCCATTCCTCGTCTATCCTTAGGCAAAGTCAATTTTTCGCACCTTACCCAATTTATCTTTCCTTCCTCTTTCTATTGTACCCCGTCAAAATTTTGCAATCAAGGAATTAATTTAATCACACTATTTCAATGGAAATCTGAAACAACTAGTAGAATAAGTAAGGATAGCAAAAGCAACTGCCTTTATAAGGGTCCTTCTAATAGGACTTAAAAAACTTTGCTTCCACCCTTGCAAGCTCAACTCTATTTTATCTCTTACAAATTTTAAAGTATCCCCAAATAGTAAGAAGTCCAGAGTAATTTATAGGTTCTTCTATCACATTAACCGACAATAACTCTATTACAGAACTTTGTATCTTAAGAGGAGTATTTCTACTAAAGAATAAACTTGACTTCTCAAAGTTAATTTTTTGCTTCAAAGTTGAGTAATAGATCTCTAGAGTATTCTTTAATATCCCCATGCTTTCATCTGTCACATCTAAAAAGAATAACAAATCATCAGCAAATAGAAGGTGGGCAATCATAGGACAGTTCTCCATAAGTTTTATTCCCCTTAAAGCTCCTTATGTTACTAACTCATTTAGTCTCTTAGATGGAACATCCACAATTAGAATGAATAAGTAAGGGGAGAATAGGTTCCCTTATCGTAGTTTCCTTTAGGTTGCACCTCCCCTACCACATTCCCATTTACTACAATGTTGAAAAGCACAGTAGTTACATAGAGCATAATATAGTTCACCAATTTCTCATTATTAAGGCCTAAAACACCATTTAAAATGTCTCACTCTATATAGTCACAGGCCTTATTTATGTCTACTTTAAGAGCACAACTAAAAGTCTTACCTCTCTTTTTTATTTTTAAAAGTGAAATACTTCATTTGCTACTAGTATATTTTCTTGGATCATCCTTCCTAAGATAAAGGCACTTTGATTTTTAGAAATAAAACCCTTAAAAGAAAGTTTTAACCTATTTATAAGAATTTTTGAAATGATTTTGTACAAGAAATTGTAAAGAATAATGGGCCTAATTGATTGACCAGCCGTGAGTTAGGGACTTTTGGTACAAGAACCAAATCTATAGAGTTAATAAATAAAGGAAATGCACTTGATTGGAAAAAATGGAGAGCCGCCTTGACATAAATAAAGGAACCAATCACATTCTGGTATGATTGATAGGACATTCTTGGGAAAACCATAAGGACCAAGTGCCTTTAAAGCTCCCATCTAAAAAACCACACTTTTATCTCCTCCTCAATTACCCCCCTGTTCTTCTTAGGTGAAAATTGGATGAACCAGCTTAAAACATTTTGAATATCTCAGGCTTTTCCACCACAAAACATGTCTCTAATAATCCTAAAATGCATTCGTAATGCCTTCCTCATTTTCCATCCAACAACCCTTAACATTTTTTTGTTTTCCAAAACCAAATTTCCATTCCTATTGTTCAAAGTGGTTTTGTAGAAAAAAGCTATATTCCTATCACCATAGTTCAACCAATTAATCTAGGATTTTTGGTGCCAATAAATTTCCTCTTTCCTCCATAACTCCTTTAACTCGTTTGTTATAATTTGTTCTTCCTTAAGAGAGTCTTTTACCTCTAAATCCTACAACTCACTCAATCATTTATTTAACTTATCAATTTGAACTTTACTATTAGATACTACTTGTTTACTTTACCTCAATAGCTGCACTATACAATTTTCAAGATTGCAAATAGTTGCTTCCATCTCATTTATGCCCTTATAACCATCCCAAATTCCTTCAATAACTTGTTGGCAACCCTCCATCTTATGTTAGCATTTTTGAATTTAAATCTTTTATCAAACCTAGGCTCACTTCCACTTAAATCTTTTAGTAGATCAACATGATTTGATCAAATATTAGGCAAATGTATTGCTTTACCTTTCGCAAAAAGTGAAGTCTAAGCATCATTTACAATAAGCTTTACCAATTCTTTCCCTTACAAGTCCCCCTTTAAAACCGGTATCAACTAGTTGGCTAGCCACCACCACACATCATAGTATTATCTACCTCTTTAAGAGGAATTTCAATAAGAGCATCTTCCTTAATCACTTCTTCCATCTTCTTCATCAGATTAACTCTGGATTTTCTTCTCTTTTTTCTAGTAACACCACTACAACCTAACTCTTTACTACCCATATTTAATCTATAATTACAAAAAGGGTTTAATTGCTCAACTTTTGCCCTAATTTTTTTAATCAACAAATCTTCCCTTACCTCCTTGTTGCTCTTCAATAACATATTCTTCAAGGCTTTCATAACTACTTTAGGAGCCATAGATTCTTGCTTTAGCAAAGATAAGGGTCAATGTTTGATAATTTAGGTTGATCATTATCTTTAGGTGGTAACGCAACTATATAAGGAGATGAAAAGTTCTTAAAGGATAGTTTTGAATGTTTTGTGGTTTGTGATTGGATTTTGACAAAATGTTGGTCTTTTATTATTGCAAATTCCAAGTTGATAGAGCTAGTTTGAGGGTTTGGGATGGGATCTTGGACTTAGTAGGGGAATTATCTAATGTAACATTAATAAGGGTTTAGAAACATGGACTTTGATCATTTGGATGGAGCATCGACTATTACTTTGTAAGTGAAAGACTAATTGCTTTTCTTAAATTAGAGGCAAGAGATTGGTTCACATGTTTAGGTAACTCATCTACCCTTTCCTCCTCCTTTTTCCTCCATGACTTCACAATACTTTTACTACTTAACATTGCCCAAACCCATTTCGGATAAGGGCTACCTTCTTCTCAAGACCAAACACCTCTTTAGTTAAGTTCTCGTTATTGCAAAATCTCAACATACGTCTAAGTTTGCTACACTTAAAACAAAGATTAGACAACCTTTCATATTTAAAGAATATTTTGTATCTCATATTAATAGATCGATTTATCCACATCTCTTTCTTTAAGGGTTTATTGCAATTAATCCTATCATGAACCTTAAGGAGCTATGCTTCACTTCCCCATTTGATTATATAGGTTCACATTCAATGTATCACTAAGAGTAGAGACAATAATTTTAGCATTAAGCGAATTCATTTGATCTAATTCGAAACCATGAACTTATATCTAAAATACCACAAGATCCAGCTTAATTTCATCAATATTGCAATCAGATTACCACTCTTCCAAAAGGAAAAGGTGACCCTAAACTAACCATGTCTTACCATGAACCAAATTTGTCCATATACCTAGTGAACTGAAGGATATCAAAAATCGATTAGGGCCTATAACATGAAAAATCACTTCACAAAATTCCTCCCAAGCTTTTATTAGAATACCCATAATAGTTGGTTAGTTTAATGTTTTATCTACAAATACTTTCCTTATCACCAAAAATTCCTTAGCACTTAAACCACTTTCGTCAATCTCCATAATCAAACTATCCTCTGAATCACTACAATCACTTTGGAATGTCATCGCAACTTTTCCTTTATCAGGGCTTCCCATTTAGCTTATATAAGACAACAACTAATGAGAAAAGATTAACAAGTATATAGGATTTTAATTGTTGATGTTTTTTCACTTTTTTATACAAATCTTAGCATAGGATTCCAACTTTAGTCTAATCCCAATTGAATCGTAGTTAAACTTAGTTCCACCCTTTTTACACTTGATTCTCTTATATGTTGTGGTTAACCACTTGGGTAAGGTCTTAAAACATTGATGCTTATAGTGGTTGAATTGAGACCAAATTTGGAATTATAAGGATAAGGCTATTGTAGATGAAATGACACTTGAGACAATGAATGAATGAAGAGCTAGTATTGGCTCTTCACAAATAGAGAAGATCCTCAATTAGAGTCTTGAACTTTGGTAGGACATTTTAATTGTAGTTGTATTAGGAAATAATGTTATGTAAAGGTCCATGTTTGGATGAAGATCATAAAATGTACAACTTATAGCCACATTACCCTAGCACCACTTTAATGTGAGGCACATTTAAGGATGTCTAAAGTGGTTCAGTTTGTTGTCATCTTAAATTTTAATAAATCTAGCTTTCTAGTTTAGACTAAATTAATTGTGTAATAGCTTATTCTTGCATTTTAGGAAAAATTACTTTGTCCAATTAATTCTACTTTTAGAATAATTAATTATTTAATTTAGATTCCCTTCATAATATGTCCTCCGTTGGATTGTTCTTAACCAGCATGCTATTATGCGCACCATTCTTAGTTTCTAAACATGAAGGTAGCATTTTAGATAATGTAAATGTCTAAGTAAGTTATAGACCACCCAACACTATAGAAATTGTTAACAAATCATATATCACCCTTATTAGCTAGAATGTTATAATCTCAGCAATCAAAATAAGAGATATCAGCTCTCAAATCTAAGATACCAATAAATCATATATTGACATATCTCTAAACAAAATAAGAGACGAATTAATCATATAGTGACATATCACTCAATTGCAAATGTAAGCAAAGATCCCATTGGTGCAGTCAAAGTGCGAAACCCCGAGTATATGATAAATGAAGATCTCCATTGTCACATTCATATATGTAGCTAAGGTACTAATGACACCAAATACAACGTATCGAAACAATTCCAATTCGATGGATACCCCATAACCTTTCCATAGCAATGAGAAAGACCTACGTTATTACATGCATTGATCTACCTATCTGCATTTTCTTTAGAATGATTCTCACGAACGACCTTTATCAGTATGATGCCCTGGGACTCTTGTTAACAATACATCTCTTAGTTGGTGTTCTAGACATCCTTTAATCAATCGCTCTGGACTCTTATCACAAATCAATTCAAGCGTAATGGTAATGTAATAAATGACAAATATTTACCCTTTTAAAATAAATAATAACGTTAGCATATTATATGACTAGTTGCTTGTCTGCACTTTCAATATATACAATATATAATTTATGTTTATGTACATAAATCATCCTATCTATGCCTCAAATTAAGGCTATACACAAGCCAAATCAAGTTGAGTTTTTATTAAGCTTAAGAATTATAAGCTTAAGCTTAAGCTTGTTAAGGTACTTAAAGCTCGAGCTTAACTCGTTTAAATAAGCTCAAACTTGTTTACTTGAATGAGTATAAACTTAAGCTTATTTGGATAAACGAGCCAAAATGAGCCTAAGCTCTTGCTTGAAATTGAATTCAAGATCAAAATTAATTCAAAAATTCTCAACCATAACTTTCTTTTATAATTTTTAAATCGTGTTATTTTTATTCTTTTATTCTTATTTTTTTTATGCAATATGTTTTTAATATAATATATTAACTCACAAATCTAAATATAAGCTCAACTTGGCTCATTTATGTAAACAAATTTTATTTTAAATTTAAGTTTAGCTTTTTTATTAATTGAGTTCGAATTGAGTTAAGCTAAGTTTAAAGTAAGTCAAAATCGAGTAATTCGTAAATGGCTTAGCTCAACTCAGTTCAGCTCATTATAGTCTTATCTCAAATTTAAATTCTCAATTCTAATTAACTTTCGAGTTTTACCTTAGAATCACAACTAAGTATATATTTAGTTTGGTTGTTATAATTTCCAAAATAACCTATAGCAACTATGTAGATCTATAGGAACACATAGTTCCCTAAGATTTAATACATAATGGCATCATAGGTATCAAACTTTTTTACCAAGAGAAAGAGGAAAACAAATAAATAAAGGATAGCAAAAGAAGACTAGAAGTCGACAGCGGTTTCATATTTCTTGCCACAAGTATCCCCAAAGGAACTCAACCAAGCATCCTAATTTTGCCTGTTCGTCCTTGTAATTCCATGCCGACGTTATCATGTTTTCCATGTATACCTTTCTCTGATGGGGACACATTAGGACTTGGTCACATATTAATAACCCTTCATTGTCTTTTTCTTCCGATTCTAGTCTCAAAAAACCAATCCACTAACATCATTCTTGTTTTATTTTCTTGACTATTAGGCAGGTCTTCCGTTAAGAACAAAGACGTGTACCTATGACTTTGCATATAAAAACCCTAGCTAATCCCAAGAGGTCTAAGATATTGTACAATATCTTAGCTAGTTCTACGATCGATATGAGTCATTCCAAAGTGCCCTTTTCTTGGGAGAACAAGCCTGGGTTCTCCAAAGACACCGAAAACTATCTCGATGACCACCAGTTTTTGATCAAACTGCCACCACCTCCAGGTCCAACTAGTCAAAATTCATCAAGGGTTTCGTTTCACGATATGCAAATTCCTCTGCCTCCGTGCGCGTTTCAGCCACCACCTCTTGCGAAAAGTTCTTCAAGAAAGGGTTTAATGAAGAAGGAAGATGACCCTTTTTTAGTGGCTTATGAGAAGTGTATCAAAAGTAAGAGCAAGAAATCAGGTTGTAATCCTAAGATGTCTAGACATGGTGTTGGGGCTTGGTTTTCTCTGAGGAAACATGTACTCGACAATTTTTCATGCAAGAGATCTTGTTGTGTTAAGGATGATAGTTTAGTGAGGATCTCTCGCTTCGATTCCTAGAGACCGAGAGCGAAAAGAAAGGACTCATTGAGAGCGAGATTGGTTCATCCGTACTTCAGTGTTCAATGTTTGACCGTTTCCAATGGCTGCACTAAGGCCGACCAACGAACATTGTTTATATGGTTTTTTTTTTTTTTTTTTTCCAACTACATAGGTCCGGCAACTTGGGCCGTAAATTGAATCCGATCCATCTATTGGGCTACACCAACGTTGTTTATATGTTTAAAATACCAATATTTAAAACGAAATTCTATAATATTTATTACACAGTGCTAAATAATAGTTTATTCTCTTTATGTATGTTACACGATGACGGATTTGATGGGCGATGCAAAATTTCTTTGTAATAGTTGCAACTTTGATTCCACGTCTTTTCTGCCACTACCCATTAGTCAATTTAAAGTCCTAATCTGACTATACAAGTATGAGCATATATACGCTTTATATTTATATATTGATGCCATATTTATGTAAAGTGAAATATCGATTGGTAAAGTGTATCAAATGAGATAATTTGTATTTAGGACAAATTAGTGAGAAGTCTTATATAAAACGCTATCATTTAAAATTGCCTGACCCTAAAGATCAAAATCAAGAGGGGCCGAACAAAAAATGACTATACTTTTGATAGGGTTTAAGGCCATGCTTCATGATAGTCTTTTCTTAGTTTATCTTTCATCAAGTTTCATCAACGGAGTAAAGGATTTTCTTTTTGCTCTATCATCTGCACTTAAAGTTACCACGTGTTTCGTTAATTGTTGGTACGTCATTTGTAACTTTTGTCAATATTTATGTGTGTGTGTGTTTATATAATATTGAAGTGCTTGAAAAACATTTGATATCTTACTATTCGGTTTTCTTAAATTAAGTAGTAATTTAAGGTAGTTCCTAAGAAGTCATTGAAAGTCGTTATACTAATGTATATATGTAATGTCTTCTTAATTAAAGAGAAATTATATTTTCTCAATTTTGTTCTATATTTTCTCATGTCCTGTTTGGATTGTATTTCTTTTTTGTCCGTACTTTATTTGTATATATTCTGTGTCTAATCTGTATCTATTTAAAATTTAATATTTGGAAACTATTTTATCTATAATTTATCTATTTTTGTTTTATAATTATGATAAAGATAGTAATCGAAGTATTAAAATTGAAAAATGAAACTTTACGTCTTTTAAGAGCAAAAATTTAACAAAAAATATACTTTATGCATTAAAGATAATTATTTTAATTAGATAATTAATTTTAAAAGAGAATTATATATGGAACTATATATTTTCGTCTTTTTAAGATCTTATTTATATTAAACTCTTAAGTAGATACTCATAATATGAAAAAAAGATTAATCAAATAGAGCCTTAAACAACTCCTCTTATATAATTATTTTACCTTAATTATTTATTATTTTTTAGTACCAATACTGTTGTGTTTATATACATATCGCTATTGCTCTAAGATTAATTAGTATTGACGGGAGGATCCCTTAAGCAAGTCCCTTAGAGCTCTATGAGAAAAGGTAGGAAGACCGCCATAAAATCCGATTTCTAGACTTCCATGACTCATGTTTAATGTAAATAAGATTTACGGTGAAGGTTTTAATTAGGAGTATAATTGAATCGAGTTGAATCAATACAATATTAGGTTTGAGTTTGAGCATGACTAAAAAGGATATGTGATAAATTCGAGCTTAATTTGATTAACTTGATTAAACATGAACCTTTTATAAATTTTTTCTAAATAATATCATATTCGCTTATAGTTAAATAAATTAAAAATATATTTAAATTATACTAATCTTAATTAGGCTCACGAGCCTGGCAAACTTTGTATTTTAAAACTCAGGTTTGGCTCAATTTACTACTTAAGTAGTTTGAGCTTAAGCTCGACTCGGTTGTTACAAAATTAAATTCGAATAAAACTCGAATTAAAATCAAGTGGTTTGTGAACTAATTTAATTCATTTATACCCTAATTGTAGTTCTTCCTAGCTAAGGAATTGATTGATATTTTAGGTTGATTGGGCCTACAATATTTTTGTTTTTATCTCCTTGAGTTGACTATTAACCTTCAATTTTGGGTTTTTTTATTTTTTAAAGATTGCTTGTAATGAGAGTATTGTTTGAAACATTGATTCTTTATATTCATATTATGGCAACGAGACAAATTTGAATGAAATACAAATGTTAGAATTAGATAGGGAAAAGATAACATTACCTGATTGGTTTTTAGCGTAACCAAAAGGACTAAACAAAAATTGAGTGATTGGAATTGATTTTGAAGTCTTTTCTTTTCAAGTTTTGGTCAATTTTAAATCTTCAGATTTAGAATATTGAATTTGAACAAAAAATAATCAATAAGAGAATAAAAGATGATATGCGATACTCGATAGTTTTTTAAACACAGATGTTTTTTCCCTATGGCTATGAGGGATAACAAGACCAAATTGTTAATTTTGCTTACATCTCCTTATGTTTGCATATATTGTGTTTGGCCCAGCTGCTTCTGGGTCAATATTTCATTTATTACATCGAAGAATCTGAATATTCTGTTAGCATCTCGTTAATCTATGCCTTTTCGCTAAGTGGGGGAATTTGTAGGATTTTTTTTTCCCCTTCTTTCCTCTTTTAAAAGAGCATTCAGGAGAAATCATTCTTGTGTTTTCAGCTGTTTACTCAATCTAATTTGCCACAATTTGGAAAATAGATATCAGAGTATATATAAATACTTATGATGTTTCCAATTTTGGAGCATGTTTTAATATATATTGAGTTTGCTAACAAGTTAATGTCACTTATAAATGCTTCATTTGAGTAACATCTACTACAAATGGGCTTTTTTTGGCTAAATTAAGACTCCTTGCTATTTCAACTAAATTATAGAAAATGAGCAATTAAACCACTAAAAAATATTAAGATCCCTATCTTTTACTTACAATGCAAAGCCGAATTAACGTTTCATATTTCATATAGTCATTATCCAACTCATACTAAAACTATGGAAAAGGAAGGAAAACTAATCATTACAATAACAAAAAAGTAGTATACTAGTAAATTGCTAAAATACCCATAACAATTAATGATTTAGCTAAATATATGAGGTAAAATAGAAAATTTAATCAAATTTCTGAATTTCTTTCTATTTCTCTCCATTTTAGGTGGGATTAAATTTTAGTCAAGCCCATAGATTATGTTTCATCCCTAATTCCATTCCTTCCTAATTTTTCACCCTACCAAACAATGGAAAAATGATCAATTTCCCTCTAATTCATTCCCCTCCTATTCTTTCCCTCTCCTTTCCCTCATCCTAAACATAATGCAAAGGTTTTTGTCCGCCAATATAGTATTGGGGTTATTAAAATGGATTGCTAAAGTCATTGTAGCTTAGTGGCTTGACATAAAATTTGTTATAATATTCTTTAATTATACAAAATTATTTCATATAGTAATTTGTACAAATTTTCCTGCGCTAATCTTTAGAGAGTGTTAAGGTGTTAATTTTTTTAAATTTGGGGTTTTTGGTTAGTTTTGAATATGATATAGATGAACCAAATATAGTATGAAGGAGTTCAAACCTGGGCATGATTTTACAATTCAAAGTTGAAATTTTGAGTTTAAACTCCATTAGGAGTGCTGGGGCTTAAGCTCAAGTTAATTTGCTCGATATATATGTATATTATAATATTAAAGTCCTTAAAAAGGGTATGGTATCTTATATTCATGTTATTTAATGAAGTAGTAAACTAAGGTGGTTCCATGATAAAAAAGAATGATGAAGAGAAGTTTTTAGAAGTCATTACATTAATATATGTATTGTTTTCTTGATTAAAAAATTGTATTTTCTTTAAACAAATGCTTATATAATTATTTTACTTAATTATTTACTATTTATTTAAGTACTCATAGAGTAGATGCAATGTTCACCAATGTATGTATATATATCCAGATTGCTCTTACTTAATTAAGATTGACTAGAGGATCCCTTAAGCTAGTCCCGTAGCGCTCCCATTTATAGGCTTCAAGGAATTATGTTTATGTAAGATTTTTGAGCCCAAGGTTCTACTTCTTCCTTTTCATTGGAAAAAGCCAAGGAATGGACTGATTGACGATATTTTGGGTTGATTGGGCCTTAGATATTTTTGTTTTTATCTCCTTTAAGTTTATTAACCTTCTGTTTATATTCTCTCTCTCTGTAAGAGTACTTTTAATAAGATGATTGTTTGAAATATCGATTCTTTAGATTCATACTATAAAAATGAGACAACTTGAACGTAATATAAATATCACTAGAATTAGGTAAAATTACATTTGGAAAAAAAAAAATAATAATATTACTTAGTTGGGGTTTATAGTAATCAATAGGACGAAACAAAAAATTGAGCAGTTGGGATGGATTTCAATGAAAGATTGTCCATTTTCTTTTCAACATTTGCTCAATTTAAAGCGTTCTGAATATTTGAGATTTGAGGAAAAAAACAATCGAGAAGAGAAAAAAAGATGATATGAGATAGGTTCAGAGTGTAACTTTTTTTCCCTGACTATGAGGAGATAACGAGACTAAATTGTTAACTTCATTTGCATCTCCTTAGGTTTGCATTTATTGTGTTTGTCCTAGTTCTTTTTAGGTTTTTATTTCATTTATTGCATCGAAAAATCTAAAATATTCTTGTAGCATCTAGCATATCTAGACCTTTTAGTTAAGTGGAGAAATTTGTTGGAAGTTTTTTCCCCTTCTTTCGTCTTTTAAAAGAGCATGAGAAATATTCTTGTTTTTTAGACGTGTTTGCTTATTCTAATTTGAAACAGTTTGGAAAATAAAAATCAAAGTATATATAAATGCCCCGTATGATTTTTCCACTTTTTGAAGCATGTTTTAATCTATATTCACTTGGCTAGCATAATGAGGTCACCAATCCAAACTCTCCATTGAAGAATCGGAGCTCTTCAGGGAAGAACAAGCCCATGTATGACTCACTTGATGGGCCTTCGACAAGAGGCCATAACTATTGCTAAGACATATCAACCTACAGACAAGGGAATTACTAAGTTTAGCTCCTTAGAACAATGATGAACTCTTAAATTTAGCTTAAGCTCATGCCCTTATTCACAAGCGCTAGGACCTCAACACCCCAAGATTAGCTCGACCCTCACAAATTCAATTTGATCACCTACTGAGCCATCATTTTCCTTGCTCAAGCCCACTCCTCAACTCGACTTTGAGCTAACTGGTTGAAACTTAAGTCAAGGAACTAGGTCTACTTGAGCACTCTCAAAAGTACACCCAACCAACTATGATTGATCTTAGTTCCCAAATCCAACCTCTCCCAAAATGCACAGTTTTATATATACAATTTAGTTATTTACTAATTTTCCATTATAGGCCACTTTAAGGTTTAACACAATTTTGTATATATTTACAAGACCACCATAAGCTTTAGTAAATAAGTAGTTTACTTGTGCTTAGCCACATGATCATCTTCTCTTACATTCAGAATATCATATATATCTATTTATTGAAAGACTCATTCATCTTACTTCTGTGGTTATTGAGTGATATATTCCTCTTTGATCTCGTGGCTTCTTATCAATCATTCATTTTATTATGGTGAACCCTCTTTTAAAAAATAGTGCATGGTATCTATTTTTTTAACTAGGACACACGATTAGTTTAGTGTTTGTGAGTAACATTAAACCCTATTTTAATTACTAACATATATCGTATTGAGTGATGCTTAGCTCCTTTCACATTCGTATCCTCGTTTATTAGTTTTAAACACAAAAAACCCAAAGCATTTTAGACATTGAATTTTGTTGTATAACCACTCCATCTATACCATCTTATTCCTTTGGTTTGGCACATCACAACAAGTTGATGCCACTATGAACATAAATTTGTTAACCACATTAGCTCTTTTCTTTTTTTTATTTATTACTTCATTACTAATGTTTTCAAACTCTATGGAAATTCAAAGGAAAGTTGCCTATAAACCTCAAGAGAAATAGTAGGATGTAAAATTTAAAGCACAGATTACAGAATCAAGGACTTTCTCTTTATATGAAAAAAATTTGCTGCACAATATAACTTATTTTAGGTTAATGTATGTTAACTTTAAAATAAACAGATGCACCATTTCAACATCATTTAAAGTAATGAGTATTGAATCACAAATTTTGAATCCTTAAATATTGACTCTCCAACTTAAAAGTATAGATACGTTCATAGCCTTTCTAAATGCCTAAATAAAAATCTTGAACACCTAATAAAGTAGAGTAAGAGCTAAACTCTTTGTGCTAATCCCTTGAGGATTGAATTATACCATAGAGAGATTTCTTTAATTAATATGCCTTAATTGCCAAATCTAAAGATTCAAAAACTAGAGGAGAACTTTGATGTAGATTTCCTCTTCAGGTTCTCCACTGAGGAATGTATTATGCACATATAATTGATGTAATGGCCAACCTATATCCAATGCTAATAAAAGAAGTGCTCAAATTAATTTTTGCTACAAATGTTTATTCATAACTAATCTCATATGTCTGAATATATCCTTGAACCACTAAATGCAATTTAAATCTTTCAATGTTACAACCTCTCCTTATGTTTCATAGGAAAACACCCATTTTCTTCTTATCAATTTCTTCTTTTAGGGAAATTGACTACTTCCCAAGTTTCATTATCTAGAAGTACTTTCATTTTCTTCCTATGATAGCATTTTTCCATCATGCACTTCTCAATGCATCAACAGTATTATGTATAAGTTCAACTTTATCTACTTGTATAATGAAAACTATGAGCTTAAAAGACAAATTTGAGTATGCAAATGTAGGTGTAAGGTGTATGGATGCAAGGGTCACATGCGTAGCACACTACACATGACTTAAGGGCAACTTGAGATGCATGAATGAGATGATCGGGTAAAGAATGGTATAGAGGAGGAGTAGGTAATCTCAAATGCTTAAATACGAGTTGTAATAGGTAGAGAAGCTTAGTAGCATTGAACTCCACTATGAATGATGAGTAGAGTAATGTGCTTAAGATAATTGGGTGTTTAATTCTTTGAGGTGAGAATCCGATAGAGTAGTAGTATTTGTACCAAAATTCTCTCATGTCCAAATAAGGGAGACGATGAGATATTTATAGGAGTTGGCCATTGATCTTATTTGTTGGATAATGACACTGATCAATAACTAGAATTAATCCCTTCTTTTAATGGACCTTAAATGGATTCCCTTAATTGGTTTAGACCTAGTAAAGGCCTTATTTATTGGGTGAACCAATTAAGAAAGATTGATATTGGACAAACCAATCTAATAGACCTTACTTTAAGCTTACTATACTAAATCTTCTTTAATCATCTTGAGAATACATGAGCTTAACCTTTTAGAGCCTACTATTTTAACTTAAAGAGTCAATCCCAATTAATTAATGAGCTTAAAACCTAACTTTGAATTTAGAAATTTACGATAAAATAATCTAAAATAAAGTACTTGGTACAAAGTCTTTTTACCTTTGCAAAGTGTATTTAGTAAATTATTATTAGCATCATTCAAATCAATATTCATTCCCCTTTCATCTCTACCCCTATTTTCACTACTTTCGCTTCCATACCTCTTCCTTTTCAACTAGAATTCTCAGTTCCCTTCTCTAGGTTTGTGATGACAATGCTTGAACTTTATGCTTTTTGGTACATGTATAGATATCAATTTTTTGTCTTTTAGACATAAGAATAACAATATAAGAAATATAGGACAAAGACCTAGGATTTGTATGACATATGGAAGGTGCATGAAAATGAGTATCTATAGAATCACAAATTGGAAACGAAATAAAAGGATCCCAACTTATATCAATTGATGCTGCAAAAATAAGACATTACAAGATTCATAAAATTTCTCTATGGGAAGATGATAATAGTTGTACCTTTTCTAATTAGAAGAATAACCCATAAATACATGTTTGACACGTGTATACTTATCAAACTTAGACGCATTTCAAGAAGAGTCATACACATACACAACACACCTAAAATCCTTAATAGTAAGAAAATAATTAAACAATACAAAATTGGAAGGTACAATTTATAGATTATCACTTGGTACATAGCAAAACATCTTTCCATCTTACATGGTAAAATATGTTTGCCTATTCTAAGCATCAAATAATGACAAATTCCGATGCAACCCTTATGCATTTATTTTCCTGAACAATTAATATGTACGCCGTTTGTGTTTTTCTTAAGTTTTGGTGATTGAAATTTTTTCAGTAATTCTCTTCATAATACAATATCTATATCTTCCTTCTGAAGAGTAGTATGTACACGTATAAACAAAAATGGGATTTTAGATGGGATTAATATATGGAGATCATGTTTATTTGTTGCTTAGTGTAAAAAGTTCATATACATATCAGTTAATGCAAATAAATCTCAAATGTTACACTAGTTAGCATAAATATAATACATCACAAGAGGACCATTAAAAGAATTCTCAGCTTACCATCGCATCGACATATTAGTTGTAACATTCAAAACCAGTTTTCTTTCATGCCTTCATTATCTATTTATGATTTTTTTTTCCCTTACCACCGTTTTATGATTTATCACATGATCTTTTATTCATAGTTACTTTTTCTTATATTTTAAGCATTCATAACATGAGTATGTGTATTCGAGTAACATTTAAAAATATATGATTTTTGCACTTCGCTTTCAACATAGATAACTGAGGGCATAATTATCCCCATACAAACTCCCGATTTGTGCTCCTATTATAATTTTAGTGGATCACATTTTTAAAAATGAAAATAGATAAGCTAAAAATGGATCCTTTAAATTTATTTTATATAATATTACTAATTCATAACTAAAATTGTTTAAATTTTTAAAATATCCTATAGTACTATTATAACATCATTATTTTTTTAATTTCAACAATTAGTTACATAGGGTAAACTTTAAAAATTTAGAAAAAAAAAAAAAAAAAAGAAATTTTAAAGCATCCTAGGTCGATGTACCATTATCGGTGGGACAAATGAAAGCTGAAGGTTATTTACATATAGTGCAAGCAGTCTGCTACAGCTTTGGATTCCCTTCTATTATGATTGACGCCTGAGGGAACGTAATTGAAGGATGAATAAAACAAAAGTAAAAGATGTCTAGGTCTAGGCCACTCTGCGACATCATGACGACCGACATGACAACATGATTAAGAGAAGCCTTTTCTTCCTCAGCTCAAGTGCCTTTAGATTCATTTTAAATATATTCTTTTAGAAAAAGGAAATGGAAAAAGAAAGAAAGAAACTTTAATCATAATATTCTCACTTTACTTCCTTAGCAATTTCCTATTATCACATGGTTACACGCATATTATTGCAATAAGCCCTAGAATATATTATTATCGTTGTAAAAACCTAATCAACGGGTTGATCGGAAAGTAGGTTTGTTGCCAGCTGGCCAGCTCTGGTACGCTAATTAAATTTTTGAAAGGAAAAAAAAAAAATAGTTTCCATTGTAAGCATTCATCAAAATTAAATATTATAGTAATAATTCTAATTGTTTACTGTTACTAATAGCTCTTAACGGAATTTAATATGAGATAAAGGTCACAGCTAATAATAAAGCGATAGCGATAATAAAAAACAAAAATAAATAATATAAAAATAAAAAAAAAGAAATCAATTTTCCTCTTATTCTTTTCTGTTTTAATGGATGTTCACCATTATTGCCATTAAAGACATATTGTGATCATTATTTTCCATTGATGCTTACCCCAAAATCTGTAAATATTCACAAAATCTTGAAAATATTATAAGATAATTAATAATTATGAAACATTGAGATATGAATGAAATCTTTGGTCAGACAAGGACCCCTATGTAAAGAGAAGAGAATCGCAAATTTAACTTGTGTAATAAAAGCTTTGTCGTATAAAGAAATGGCATAAATGGATTGATTGAATGTGCTGGTGTTGACTTTGCTTTTATGCTTATCGCTCAGACTTCTGTTCATTTAGAAAAGACATTTGCAACAGTAGATTTTCAAATGGTTAAGTTGGATTTGCAAAATTCTAAATAAAGTTTATTTAAAAGTTTAGACTTATATATATATATATATATATATATATATATTCTGCTTAGACTTTAATTTAATCAACAAAAAATCAGCTCAGCTCTTTCAAGACAATTACTTGTGAAAATAAACTTCTCGTGGGACAAATAAAAGAAACATTGATATATATAAATCATCATCGAATATCATTTTTTATCTTTAATAAATAAAAACACTTTAATCGTCTCCACATGTTATGATATAATTTAAAATCCAGCCCACTACAAAATAACTACATATGCTAAGCGCTCGATTTAGGCGATAAATAATTGAGGTCAAATAAAACACAACGTATAGGGAATTATGGAAAGAGATGGATAACTATTCACAGCATCAATGTTAAAAGAATCAAAGCTTTAGCATCTTTACAAATTGACAAACCCAAATTGAAGCAGAGTCTTATAGTTGTGGAAACAGATAAACCCCAATTGAAGTTATGCAAAAATTTGAAGAACTTGATTAATTTAATCACCAAAGTGAAATAGATCATATATAAACCACAATTTCAAGAAAGACAAGACCCAAAAAGAAACAAATAAGCATGATTCTGTCCTTTGTGTGGACAAATCAATTAAATTTCCAAGAGAGAATTATGCTGAAATTTACTTCTTACAACTTATACAAGATTCACATATCTATTCATTTTCATAGTCATATATTAATAATTCAAACACTCATCCTTGATTTATCACTTCAACCTTCCCAAAATCACAATTGCAACATTGTAAAATTGGACTTACTATCGTTTGATTATTTCTCATTCCTCCACAAAAGCTCCATTATCATTCTTATTCTTGCCACCCTTCCCGGTCCTCCGCCGTATGGTGGTGGTGGCAACGGGATCATGCCGCCCCATATTTCCATCGTTGTAAATAAGTGGCAACTCATTACCCTCGTCCCCATCGAAGTCCTCGGTTGCAATACGTATGCAAGAGCACCTGTCCAGTGATGCAAAAAAGGCAGTGGCCACCCCATTAATGAACCACATAGCAACACCATCCAGCTTGCTGCACCCCGGTGCACCGTGGCTCGACGGCTTTCGAACCCCCGGCGAGCTTGATCTGAAATTGAAGAAGTTGGAGCACGTTGTCGATGCTGTAGCAGCCATAAGAGGAGATTGAGAGAGTGGCGTCGTGTGCTTTATGATGTTACAAAAGGAGATGTTAGTGTTTGTTGCTACTAGGTAACTGGAAAGTGAGGGATTTATTTTAAATGGCAATGTAATACAACGTAGTTACTGTATTGTATGGACTACGAACGTTCATATGTCTGATGTATTGACGGAGACATGTTAATTAGTAGCCTATATAATAAAAAGGACAGGATTGGTTGTCCTAAAGTTATGTCTGGACTAATATGTATTTGGATATACGAAATTCCTGTTTTGTCTAGATCCCATAAAATGTATGCTTCATTTGTTTAAACTAATAGATAGGCCGGAGGCCCAGATGGAGAAAAACAAAAAATCCATTTGAATCTTATTATATCGTCTTTTTCATTTCCAATTTTGTCATAATAAGATAGTGAAAAACAATTGTTTAGATAAAGAATAAAATATATATTGAGCAACACAAACAAGAGAAAAAAAAATCATTAATTAATAATACACGAAGAGATATTAGCAACACCCAACTATACACAAAATGCAATGCCATAGAACGTATTGTATGATGATTTGCCACATAGTCATGCTAAACTTGAACTTGTTAAGACTCTAGAATCCATTAAAGTCTACAATAATTTGTAACTAACATCATAATTCAAGTAATATCTCCAAATATCAAGTATGAGTGGAGAAAACACATCCCACACTACAATATCACAAGTTTGAAAAATACTGAGTCGGTAGCATACACTCTAACATGCTTCACGAAATCTAAATATCCAACCATAACATTAGAAAGAGTCTATCACGCTCCCATAACTAGTTCCTCAAGATAAAACATAATAACCTTTAAAGAGCCTATCTCCTCAATTAAACTAAACGAAAACACCAAACAAGACATAACATCTCCAAGTCATAATCTAACTAAACCATTAAACACCAATAGTATCTACCACCAACAATCTCCAACATCCCGACATGAATCACACAAGTAATCAACTCCATCCTCCTTTTGAATCTCATCCACAAATGATCCACAAAAGATCCACAAAAATAACATAGTCATCAATATCTATGTCTAAAAAGAAAGGATGAGACGAATCTAAGTACACACAAACATACACGGATTCCAAACCAAGCTCTTCACATGAATATAATACAAAAATAACGACCAGATAGTATCTTATGTTTTAGGCCAACAAACATTAAAGAGGTACTTATGACCGCACAACACCATAATTTCTTTTATCTCTCTCTCTCTCTCTCTCTCTCTCTCTCTCTATATATATATATATATATATATATATATATATATATATAGATAGATAGATAGATAGTATATAATGTATAAGTGTAAAACCTAGCAAAATTAAATAAAAAGAAATTAGTCATGAAGTCAAGGGCATGAAAATAATAAGAAATTAAAGTTAGGGGAAATTTTGGAAGTGTAAGATTAAATGGGAACCTTACTTATAACTAGGTAAAAAGTCAAGAAGTTAGGTTTGCATTTCTCAATTAGAATCCTCTCAATAGTTCTAATGGTAATCTTAAAGGAAATCTCAAGCTTAGAAAGTGGTGAGTCAACTTTCTATATCTTTTTAGGTAATCTATGCTTAGATCTAATATCGGGACTATTGATTATAATTTTTCTAAAGGGGATGGTAAGAACTATAGGTGTATATTGGCAGATTGCACAAATAAGGGAATCCTAAATCATTGGATTAACTGATCAAGTGAGCATCTCAAGAGTCATAAGATTTGAGTATTCAAAGTAAGATATTTAACACTCATTAATTGTTTTGTGGTTAGTTAAGGACACATTTGAGTGTTCTATTATGTTCATTTGATAAGAGAGATCAAAACTAAAAAGGATTTAGAGCGTTAGATGAGTTAGGCTTAAATTAAGATGGATTGGACAGGTAAAAAGTCATCAAGGAGAAGAAAATGCCAAATAAGAGGATCACGTGTGAAGATTATGGACATAATCCTACACGTAAACCCTTTGGCATATATTTTGCATTGAAGTGTTACGAGGAGAAAACGAGAGGACTGCAACCAAGAAACACAGCTATGACCCAAGCCTAGCTGTAGTCCTGACCGTGAATAAGGGGATTGGGTCTAGTAGGAAGTACAACCATAATCCTCCCCTTAATCCATTCTAACCTCTTTTTCATCTATCTTATGTTACTTTTTCTTTCTAAACCTTAGCTAAACATCTTAGGGACTCTAAAACTATCTTTAAACCTTAGATATGACTACTAAAATAAAAAGATTTGGGGAACTAAGAAAATATAGTGTGATAAGACTAGAACTAGGGCTTAGTAATATAAAAGTAGATCATAAAAAAGTGTACAGTATGTTCAACTTCAAGTGTAAAGATTGAAACAAGTTCATATTTAGCTACTTATCATATACATTGGATCCAGGTACATAGAACCCTGATTGTTGCTTGTGCTTATATAGTGTAGTTCAAATTAAATTGGATTAATAATTATCTAGAATATAAATTATGTTTATTGCTTGTGTTTGGTTGAGCTTAGAGGGTCGTGATACTAGTATCCTTGAGATGGCCCCTCGATGATCCTTAAAACACGCCCCTAGTAGAGTCTTCGTTAGAAATGATCTAAAGAAGATTAGGTTGGTGTATGGGAGCCACAATACTAGTATTTCGAAACCAAATAGGTTAAATGGCCTCTGAGGGCCTCAATGCTAGTGTCCTAGTGCTTATTTAGATAGAGATTGTAATGCTAGTGTCCCGACCAAGGAACTATGATATGGAGTTGTGAGTTACTTCGAGTTCAAGGTTAGTAGCAAATGATTCCAAACTATACTATTTATTGACTAATAAATGATATCTAAACTAATTGTTGATATTTTTATTGCATAAATGCATGTGAATTTACATGTACTATGCATGGTATGCATGTATGGTTGTAGGTTTCTGTTCTAAACTTTGGTTCATTCCATATTATTTTTTAGATGTAGGTAATTGTTATGAGATTACAAAAATCATTGAGTTGGAAATTTTCACCTAGACTACTAAGATGGGGAATGGCAATTAGAATTCTAATTATGAGATTAGCCTTTCATATGATAGTTAGATTATAAATTAAAATGAAATATCTTGTTCAATGACTTAAGGTTATTTATGTAGCTATTATTTGGCTTATATCTAGAGAACCAAATTATTTAAGAATAATTGAAGAATAAAACATTTAATTTGGAGACTTTAAGTTACTTGTTTAGCCTGACATGTCAGTAAATTAATAAGGACATACAGTGGTCCTAAGCTTAGGGAAGTGACAATAAGTCTCTTATATACTTATAAACCATGATCTATGATATCTACATCTAGCTATGTTGTTTTAACATGCAAGTCCATTAAGGAATCTTTGTATGAAGATATGTAGTTGCCTCTTAGACTTAAAACGAGCTGGATAAGCACATACAGCAAATCAAGTTATTAGTCAAGTATAAGTTAGTCCGGTTTCATTTTAACCTACTAAGTACAACTAACAACCATGCACTATGTACTTGAATAGTTGAGTAAACCAACTAAAATGTCCAAACTATAACCAACTAGAAACATATATGCAAGAATTTGATAAAAAAGAATGATAATTATTCCTTAATCCATCACTTAAACCAATACAATATAATTTGCAAGTTTAAACTCCTAATCTCTAACTTAACCTTCTTAATACCCTTTACCTCTCACCTAAGACTCTTTTCACTAAACACTTAAAGGACTTGAGAATCTTAGGTAAAGTTTGAAACTTCTACAAAAGAAAGCTAGGTGGAACTTAAGGTTAAGGTTAGGAAAATGGTTAAGACTAATTTGGAAAAACGATGTGAAAAGAACTAGAAGCTTACAACTTGACATGGTTGTGTTAAGTAGGTTATGTGCACGAACATGGCCTCAACAACACAATAATGTCTTACTGTCGCATAACTCTATAATTAAACTCCCTCTTCCAAATATGGTCTTGTGACACAACCATATCACTAAGCCATATAACTCTTTGCTCCCCTACAAAGCATAAGGGAGATGATCATGCGACGCAACTATGTTACTAGGTCATGTCCCTTGCAGCGAAGTAACTTTTTCCTCTAAAAAATCTTCTCAAATTTAATCTCTAAACCTTCCATTCTTTAACCCACTTTAATACACAAATAAAACCACAATTGTTAGCTACTTCCAATTTCATTTCTCAATCCAATAATCCAAAAACTACAATACACATAAACCTACAACCAACTTCAACATACCTATCTAGCACTTGAAAGAAATAAGGTAAAATACAAGAGAAACTTACTTAGAATGAATTAAACACTTAGAATATCCAAAAATGTGATAATACCCCACTAGGAAGTTGTATAAACATTAAACCTTAGATTCGGATTGGAATAAAACCTACTAAAGTTTCTCTAAAATGAATGTTGAAGCATAAGAACTAATTAGTTTAGAGCTTACCCTTCAAACTCTGAATTTAATCTACTATTTGGAGTGTTCCTTAGCATGGGCTTTAGTCATTAGGGTAGGCTACTATAAGAGGAAAGATTTAGAGTAAGGTAAGGGTCTTAGAGAGATTTTAGCTAAGAAAGGTAGGTTTTAAAGAGTAAAGTTGGGTGGGTCTTAGGGTAAGGAAAGGTTTAAGCCCACTTCCTATATATAAAATAGTCGTTGCTTTATAATGATTTTGGTTTTAATTTTCATAAGCATTATATAAAAAGATATAGATAAGATATGAACAAGATTAAGTTACCCAAACGTAATTGAAACTAAGTATCCTTAAAAAATTATTGAATCTAAAGAAATAGTACTGCAATTAGTTTTAATCCTTTCATAAATATTAAATAGAAATCTCAACCTTTTCAAGAACTCAGAAGTCACTTTATTTAGCATATACTGCATTCTTTAGTTATGACACTTGAAGTATGTGTTATTCGAGCAATATTACTAATAATAAAATGGAGTAACGTGCATTTTAAGATAGTTAGATTTTTTTTTCCTTTTTGTTTTTGGTTTTCTTTTTGGTTAAAATCCCTAAGTTTCATTCAAAAGCATTCCAACAACAAAAAGGATTTGGAGAAGTTTATCCCTAATTTACATCGAGAGATAAGCTCTCTTCTAATAAAACAGTCAAATCATTTAACAAACTACAAGTAATCTCAATTGCCATATTAGACATAAAAAACAAAACTAGTTGCCCATTAAGTCCTACTTTTGCTAAAAGGTCTACCACTTAATTATCTCCGCACGATACTCTATAGAAAATAATATCATTAAAATTCTTTGCTAAGCAAAAAGATGACTCCACTCTATTCATAATCTAGTTAGGTTCAACTTCCACTATCAAATGGTCATAACAGAAATTTTTTTGCTAAATCAAGACCCATTAGCATATCAACTAAATAAATTGTAGACTAAGCAATTAAACCATTGAAAAAGATTAAGATCACAATATCTTATTTAATCAGATGGTCCCAACATAATTTTTTTTTGCTAAATCAAGACCCATTGGCATATCAACTAAATAAATTGTAGATTGAGCAATTGAACCACTAAAAAAGATTAAGATCACAATATCTTATTTAATCAAATGGTCCCAACAGAATTTTTTTTTGCTAAATCAAGACCCATTGGCATATCAACTAAATAAATTGTGGATTGAGCAATTGAACCACTAAAAAAGATTAAGATCACAATATCTTATTTAATCAGATGGTCCCAATAGAAATGTTTTTGCTAAATTAAGACCCATTGGTATATCAACTAAATAAATTGTAGATTGAGCGATTAAACCACTAAAAAAGATTAAGATCACAATATCTTATTTACAATGCAATGTCGAACATTTTATATTTTATATAGTGATTATCCAACTCATACTAAGGGTATTAAAATGGATTATTAAAATCTATTGGAGTTTGATGACTTAACATAAAATTTGTTATAATATTCTTTAGTTATACAAAATTATTTCAAATAGTATTTTGTTCAAATTTTCCTATGCTATTCTTAGCTTTTTGAAATTTAAGGTTTTAACTTGTACCAAGTACGACTTAGATGAATGGAATCTAATACTATTGAGTTCAAACCCAAGTATGATTTAACAATTCAAAGCTTAATTTTGAGTTTAAAACTAAGGTATATTTATAAAAGGTGTTTGACACATATTTTCATATTAAGCACCTAATGTACACTTATAAATTTAGATGCTTATAAGCATCGAATACCTAATAAAGTACCCTTTCTCTCTCTTTTTTTTTTCATGACTTTTGTCAGGCTTTTATTAGTTTTGCATTGCATTGCAACAAACTTTCCTCTTTTTTATTATTTTTTCTAACATTTTCTATAATAATAATAATAAATAATTACTATTATAATATATAAAAATAATAAAATAATATTAATGTTTAAAATATATTTAGATATTATATGAAATGTAGTAAGAATATGAGACCAGTAAAAAATTTAAAAAATTAATAACTTTGGTTAAACACCCCTTTATATTGTAGAGGGAAACATAAAAAGGGAAGTATGTAAAGTAATGATATAACACGATAAATACTTTCTTTAAGTATCAATTGATAAACATACTCTTAGGAGTGCTTGTCCTCAAGCACAAGTTAATTTGCTTAGTGTTTATTTTTCTAATATATATAGAAAATTACATTCCTTTTAACTAAACTTGTATTCTATAAACTTTGATGTATATTCAAACTTGATCCAATTAGCAATCTCATGAAGCTAAATAAATTGAGGGACAAACTTGACTTATTAAGCTACCTTGAGTGCCTAGAGCACCAAGTCAACACAATTATTTATTGAATTAAGTATTGGACCGAGCTAAAATAATTGCAAGCTTATTTGGTTCATTTATAACAAACGTCAAATGAAACTATTTGCACAATTTTTTTCTTATTGACAAATACATCACAATTCTCTAAACCAAAAAAGTAAATTCAACTATTTAAACCTAATAAGTTATTTTAGCATTTATTTTGATAAACACACACACACATATATATAATCAAATTAAACGATATGAGGTGTGTATTGGCAAAGCTATCAAGCCACCAAGAAATAAAAATCACACAACATATAATGGTTGCGGTAACGAACATATTCAAATATTCTTCTCACAGAGGGTGGACCAAGTTTGCATAACTTCACGGGCAAAAGCACCAAATTATCACTGGAAAAAATGTTAAGAAAACTTAGCATATACATCAATTGAATTTTTTAAATAAAATGACATCCCCTTGAATATGGTAAAGTTGCGAATCCTTGGAAAAGATGGGGTATCGTGATAGAACAGGGTCTAATTCAGCAAACAATTGTCTTTATCCTCAACGACTTGGCGTTAGCGATGATAGCTCCGACAAATTCATTTCAATTACACAGCATGCGGACAACTTTAGTGACCCAATCTCTTATCATCACGACCCTTCCCTACCAAAAAAAAAAAAAAAAACAACTTGATATGAATTAGTAGTGAATAACTATTAATTCAGTTTTAATACCTAAAAACACAAAAGATGGTTTTTAAAACACTCGCACAATATACTTTCCTCTCAATGTGGACTCATCGACATATATATTGAGGTGTATTGCATCTCTCAACAAATGAGACACAAAGGAGAGAAATTAAAGAGAAAGAACAGGCAACTTCAACTGACTAATTACCTATTAATTTGATCATAATGGAAAGAGAGGGCAATGACTTAGAATCGTTTTAGTAATCTTTAATTGGAACATCGGGACATGGACGTCAGAGGGTTCAAGAGAGGAATTTATGCGTATTTAAAGAGATATGTGATTAATGGTTTTCATTGGGTTATATTTGTTATACAAAAATGATAGATAGTTGAAGAAAGAAAATAAAAAAGTTCCATTGCAGATTTTATGGTTGATAAGGATTGAACTATTTATCAATACACAGTTTAGATGATAAAATTTACAAAATACTTTTGGCTCCTTTGTTTAATCAGATAATTCTTAAGAAAGTTTTATAATTTCTTTTCTTATTGTTTATCACTTCCCTTAGTAATATAGCCGCTCCATATTAACTAGGTTCGTTGCCATGATGATGATGTTTTAGAAGATTGTGAGGGGACCATGAATTCATATGGGAACTCAGTTAATACGTGAACCTATTAAGAAAAGTTAAGAAAGAAGGGTAAAAATAACCTACCTTACATTACCCCCCGAAAAGGGAAAAAAAAAAAAAAAAAAAACTTATTTTAAGCATGTTAAATCTATAACTCTCCAAGTGATCTCCAAACGGTATTATTTGCATCCCATCATCAATATAACTAATCCATTTGTTAAATCGCTGTTTGCATATATCTATAAGATTCAATAATGATTTTATTCCAACTTTCCCAACATTAAATCAATTTATAAAGTATATAATTCGATCTCCTAATGTTATGTTGTTGTATTTAAAGTAAATTTTACTTTAAATATATATAGTCATAATTTAAAGTTTAAACATATGTACATGTATATGTGTGTGTTTGTCATATATCTTATTGAAGGTTGAATTATATAATTTTATTAAACTTTTGGAGCAACCTTTGCAAATCAACTAAAATATGGGTAACTCCTAGGAGTGAGTAAGTAACCGTGTTGTATAAGGGACTTACTCAAGACTAATATAATGCTTAACCAAATAAGTTCTAGCTAGGTATTGAGGATCATACGATAGGTTCCAAGTAACAATTTCATATGTAGTATAAGTCTTCAATCTTCATGCTCTATACTTACCTTGAAACATGTATATTAAGATATACAAGGTATGGGATATTTACCTTGTAAAAATTATTAAATAATATTAATAAATGAAAAATAAATAAGAGTGCTACATTTTATTTTCTCTGTGTGTCAAGAAATATTTTACAAAATGAAAAGAAAGGCCTAAGCCCACAAGATAGAACCCTAACCTAAAGTTGCCTCTTTATTATATCTATTAACTCTCAATAACCACATTTTATGGCTTAGTGTGATTTGGTTAGATTCTCAATTGGTTTTGATTTTATGAATAACCTTAATTCATGTACTCTTCTCTTTAAGCTGTTTACATATATGACCCTTTTTATCAAATGCAAATTATAACGAAATTACTTTTAAATTGTGACAATATAGTAAAATAAACAAGAATATTTGCAAATACACCCTTAAAACTATAGATCATGTATATAAAACAATCTTTTGGCATAAAAAAATATATATAACTAGAATTTACTGTTAAAAAAAAATGTGAAGTTGAAACTTATGAAAATATAAGATAATTTTACAAGTTCCATAAGATACCTAAGACCCCGTGAGTTATATAGGTTATAGTTTCCCAAGTGATTATAGGGTGCTACAAGTAGGTTATGATTCCAAAAATTTAGTAACAAGTACTTACTTGGTAAGGTATTAATAGAGCTTCGTGCCATATCAAGCATGTGCTCATTCACCCCTAATACATGCATAGTCATTTAGGAAATTACTTTATAAAAGATCAAAATAGTTAACCAAACAAAATGAACAATTGATATGCAAGAAAACTAAATTTAATCCATTATTACACCTATTCTTTGAGAAATTGAGTTTGCTTATTCCTACCCCCATACATCTCTTTAACATCTCTCTACATGTCACATATTCGAGCTTCTTGGGTTAAATGGCAATTGTCTCAAATGTGATTGATTGTAACCAATAGCCTACTATACACCCATGATATTGTTCATCTCCATGTTGACTTAGAGAAGACAAAGAAAATTTACTATCTAAGACAAGTGAACCTATACTTTACCATAGAGAGCAACTTCAAAATTGTATAACTAGGAAAAGTTTTGTAAAAGCCAAAGACCTCATGAACATGTATAGAAATTCAATGCTACTTATAAAATGGTTTAAAGGTTGTAGGTTTATAAACTACATGGGTATTTTAATATCATGATACATCAATACCATATGTTTATTAATATTTATTGGAGGGAACTTTTTATATGTATTTGGTGGTTTAGCAACACTAGTTAATGTTTCAGTCCATGACTTCATGCCGTATTCAATGCCTTATTCATAGTAGTTTAGACTGATAATTGAAAAGAGACGTCTCTTTAGCCTTGAGTAGTTGCATGTCCTTATAATCATACTTTCTTAATGCGTCAAAACAAAGAACGAATAATTCTTCTTAGATAGTCTCTTAGAGGCTTTCTATAAAAAGAGTGCTTAAATTTTGTAAAAAGAAGTAAATAACCTCTAAACTTTAATCTAGGTGTGTATTTCCCCCCTAAAGTTTCAAATGTTGCAAATTGCCCCCTTAAATTTTGGCAAATTGCCCCCTTAATCTTAATTTCGGCAAATAACTCTCACAAGTTAGAAATGACCCTCTTAATCTTAAGCCTTGGTACAAAAACACCCTTAAACTTATCCAACTATAGACCCCATAAATTTTGATCATAGCATGACTTTTTTTAATTAAAAATAAAAATATTCTTTATGTAGTCAATTCATCAAAATTTAGGGGGTGATTTGCAATATTTGAAAGTTTAGAGTATAAATCTATACTTAGGTCAAAGTTAAGGGATGATATTTACAATTTTCCTAAAATATTTTCCCTTAATTTGATCTATCTATTATATGGAATTTTGTATTTATCTTATTTCTTATTGATTTAGACAAATTATTTCTTATTGATTTATATAAATGCTCTATTTGTAAGTAATGCTAAAATAATGAAAAGCCAACAGAAACAATGAAACAAATAGGTGCCTTTTAACAAAGGGATTACTTGACTAAAAGGTGTCAAAGTTCTCTTCAAGTAGTTATTTCTTACTAAGTTTGCAATTATTAACTATTTCAATACCAATTCAAATCACATAAATATATCATTAGAGATTCTTTTGAAATCTTCAATTTCAATCTAAAAGGTTGTATTGTTAGCATCCTAAGATTTATCCATTATCTTCTTTCCTTCAGAGCATGCTACAAATCCAAATGGAACCTTCATAAGAAATAAGATTGGATAAAGAGAAACTTGTTTCTCAACAAGTACCACCTAACAAAAGAATCGACTCATTCTTGCCCTTCAATCACTATAAAAACCTAGAATAACAACCAAAAAGCAAAATAGTTCTCCATAATATTGTTGACCTCAAATTAAAAGAAGCACGCAAAAATATAGTCCCGATCAATCTCTACACCAAATAACACTCCATCTTGCTTTGGCTTATTGCATAGCTCAAAAACAAATATGTAGTGTTAGAATCAGCTTTAAATAACTAAGAAAATTCTCAGCTAACCTTTCCTTGCTTCTTAATGCATAATTTTGACATTATTGCCAAAAAATGGTTCCTTGCTCTCACATGATCCATATGTATCTAGCTATTGTTAGAATTTTCCTCTATGACTTTAAGGAAGACTAAACTTCACAAAAATGCAACTAATGAGATGGCAATGTCATGGATATGTGGAAATCACACTCAATGATCCTATAATTCAATTAAGTCTAGTTTATTTCCTGCTCAATGTCATCTAGGGATTTCATTAGGATGCTTTTTATGGACAATTTCCCATTGATAAGAATATAGTGAAACTAAGAGCAAAAACTAGCTAGCATTGTAAGGTATTATCATCATAGGGACATTTATGAATTATAAATGTTGAGTTACAACTTTTTTTTATTTTAAGGGAAATTTTAAATTCTAGAACAAATTGTAAACTTTTTTTAGGAATGTTATTTAGACAAGGATAAATGTTAATTTCATAATGATCTAGGAATTCTTTTAAACGTTAAATCTTCAATTTGATTTGGTATGGTTCATGAATTAAAGCTAATTTGTAACTTTTGATTTGGTTTGATTTAAAAATTTTGCAAATTGAATTGAAAAATAAAAAAGAATAATATTTTTAGTCTAATTTAATTTAATTTATAATTTGGTTTGGTTTGGTTGGTTTTTTAACCTTTGTCGATGATTATAAAGCTTTAAATATTATATATGCAAAATGTTTAAAAAGCATCCTATCATACCCTTATTCATATGTAAGATGATTCATTTATCAAGATGTCTATATTATTAGAGTGCTCAATACTCTTTTAGTGTCTCATTAACTTATAGAAAATATTTGTCGAAGTTCCAACTTCTAAATTGTTTCATCATCACAAAACTGCTTCTTTGCTGCATCCATTAGTTGCCAACCACTTATCAACCATAGAACTCACCTCATCTAGAGGTATATAAGTGCTAGACTATTATAAATTGCTTGCTTGCCATATCTAGCATAAATAAATTTAAATAAATTGCTCTTATTATGGAAAAATGTTCTTTCAAACAGTTTACCATTCACAAAATCAATTTTACAATTATACAAAATGTAGTTTTAGATCATTTATTCAACTCACATAATCAAATTATTTTCTTTCCTTATTGATTCCATTATGACTCCTAATTGCATCTACCATAGCTCACAACATATTGGTTTCCCACACAAGTATGTTATGTCTTTAATACTTTCCCTTTGTGCTATGTGATTTGGATTTGACAATAATATATTTCTCTCCTCAACTATCTGCAACAACCTCTTTGTCTTTGTACTCTTAAACTATGCTTCCAAAGACTAAGTAGGTATAAAATGCATTTCCTTTTCTCTTTGGACAAAGAAATGCTTTTATTAGAAAATATAAAGCTATCCTTCAATGGGGCTTAATACAATAGTTTGCAAACAAAAGTAACATCAAAGGGAAAGGAGGATTATATCTCTAGAAACATGCACTCACCCCACTTTTCCTTACAATGCAACTCAATCGACACAAAAACTTACCTTGGTATTGGCTAGTGGAAAAGAAATAGATCAAAGGAAGAACATAGCACATGAGCTTCTTTAATGATTAGTGATTGAAGACAAGTGCACCTATCAGTTTTATATATAGTAGATGTGAGTCCGAGTGTTGATTTTTCATGGACTAAATATTGAAATACTAATACTTCCCCTTAATGTTTATATTATCAAACCTAACAATTAAACAAAAAACATCAAATTATTAAATCTAAATTAAACTAATATGATATAATCTAAAGGAACAATAAAATGAAAGAACTGCTAAAACATGAAAATAAAAGAGAACACTAATAAACTTATTGAGAATGCACGAACTTTAGTATTGAAATATTGAATTTCCCCCTTTAATCTATGGTACATTTAATCTCATCCTTGCTATTGGATAGTAAGAGTTCCTAAATTGAGTTAACCGAACTCACATCTTTTAATTAACTCTCAACCTAAAGTATATTCTACCTAAATCACCTTTGTAATAAAATATCTCAAAATTGCATTAAGTCCTTGAACAGTATTATTAGGTTACCCTAATCTAGAGAAATCAAATAGCTAAATGTTTTAATATATTTAATTACTTCTAATTGTATTAGTCTATCAACCATAGGATCTCGCAAACTCTATGATGAACTTAAGTATTTAATTAACAAATTGGTAAAATATTAATTCAAAGCATCAAAGTATAATGCAATTAGACCTTAATAGCAAGGAATCATAGATTGAATTAAAGCAAAATAAATAATTCTACATAGATTCTAAGATTCAATATCTAAACACTAAAACAAAATAAATTAACACATTGCAAGGAAATTAAAAAGAAGCATAATATATATATATATATATATATATAGAGAGAGAGAGAGAGAGAGAGAGATTGGGTTAAGAGACAACCCTATTTCCTACGAATTAATTGTCTTCCTCCATTTACAAGTTTATGTGTCTATTTATAATCAAAAGGAATCTTAAAATAGATTTATGATGTATTTTTAAAATATCTTTTGCATATCTTCAATATTTCTTGAAATATCTTTATGCACATCTTTTTATTTCACTTTCCAAATTTAGCTCATAGAATAAAATATATATAGAAGCACGACAAAACATAACATGTCATTAATGTTGCAAACATGTCAATATTGCAAGATTAGTAGGTAAGTTTAGGGTTGATGATTCCTAGGCGTGAACTTCTCATTAGTTAATTTCTTTTTATTTTAGTCCACTATCTTAATTCATAATTTATATTCTTGAGAGTGATTTTGTTCTAGGCTCCAAAACTTGTGAAAAATAATCTTCAAATCATCTAGAATTTTATCAAACCCTTCAAATTCATAAAATAAAGCCTAAAATTAAAATATAAACTAATTAAATACCAAAATAACAAAAAATACCCAAGAAACACATAAAAACATGATAAAAATAATTCATACAAATATATACAATATAGCATTTATCAAATAGCTTCTTAAACCAGTTAGGAGAAAAAGATTTTAAAGCCTAAAAGGCCAAAGGCGAGTCTAATTCTAAGATAATCTTCTCGAAACCCACACCATTAGCTAGTTTAAGCCCTTCGAAAGCCACCATTACTTTAGACTTCTTTACATCACAAGCTAATAGCAAATGTAGTTGGGGTATAGATTTTTATGTATTTCTTATATAAATCACTCTCATAATAACGTAAACACATAAATTCACACATGAAATCATGGTTGGGAGGAAAGGATTTTTTTTTTTTTTTTTCATTTCTAACATTTTTTTTTTGTATATATGCTGCAATGTGCTATTTATATGTCCTCCTTAAAGTTAATAATAAAGTAAAAAAGGTGCATTGTCATATGCCACATCACCATAATATAGTTATTGCCCATATAGTAATAGATTCTATTGGATTCCGAAAGATAAGCATGCAATGGATATTTGTTAAATAACAATTACCTGACATAAGCCTAGGCTATGCCCATTTATTTATTATATTTATATTGAAGCTTTAAGACCCACGTAGAGGTCCATTGGCTTGATCCACAACCAACTGCTTTGTGTAACTCTCGAATAGGAACTCAACTTCATCAAAGTCTTCTAGATTTGCCACTTCACCACCCCTTCTATTCCCTTTACTTTCCTTTTCTTTATCTAAAAACCTTCAATTTGAAACCACTAAATGTTACTCTAAGGGTGGCAAGCTATACTTTTGTATAGCTCGATCCCTTGGCGTCTAAAGAACTCCCTCCAAAAAGTATCAATGAAAGTAGGCTCCCTATTTCTTACAATGTTCTCAAGCCACCCATGTAGCTTAAATACATTATCCATGTAAGCTTAGGCAACTTACTGTACCATATAGGGATGAGTCATTCCAATAAAATGAGCATGCTTACTCAATCAATCCACCACCACTAGTATGACATGCTTTTCGTTAAACCTTAGTAAACCTTCCATAAAATCAAGTATAACATTTGTCCAACACTCTGATGGAATGGGAAGTGGCTGTAACAAGCTTAAGTAGGCAACATTTTCATCCTTAAACTATTGGCACACATCATAATCCCTTACATAATTCTTTACTTCCTTCTCCATCTTGGGCCAATTGTATATAGAACTCAACCTCTTATAAGTTGCCTAAGCTCCTAAGTGATCTCCTATTACTCCATCATGATATACACATAGCAATTTTAGTCTTAACGATTATTGTAGACTAACAACTATTTTCCTTTTCTCATCAAAACTTCCCCCTCTAGGGTAAAGTGCCCATAAGATTGATTATCCTTCAACCTTTCAATCATTCCAACATTGCCATTAGGTAAATTCTAGCTCTCCTTAATCTCCTTCATTGTCTTTGGACTCACTAGAGAAACCTTTAAAACTTTCAAGTCACTAAGGCAAGAGAGAGCATCAGTTGCTATGTTCCTTTTGCCACTCTTATATTGAATCTCATAGTCAAGACCTAATAGTTTGGTGACCATTTCTATTAGCTAACTATGTTTAGTTGCTATCCAAGTAAGTATTTCAAGCTATAGTGATCTATTTTGACTACAAAATGCCTTCCAATTAAATAGTGCCTCCATTCGTCAACTGTAAACATTAAGGCCAACAATTCCTTCTCATATGTAGAAAGCCTAAGCCGCCTAGGTGATAAAGCTCTGCTCAAGTATGCAATGGGGTGTCCTTCTTGCATTAAAACCACCCTTACATAATCTAGTAATTTTAGAACTATGGCACTAGTGAGTGCTCGCTTGAGAGCTTCAAAAGCCACTATCACTTCTTAAAACACCTAAATTGCCCTTTCTTCAACAACTACATTAGTGGTCTTGAAATGATCCCAAATCTTCGTATAAATCACCAGTAATAACCAATCAGCCCTAAGAATCCCCTTAGCTCCTTAATTGTCTTCATTATAAGCCAGTTAGCTATTGTTTCAACCTTCCTAGGGTCTGTTGCAACCCCTTCCCAATTGGTTATGTAGCCTAAATACTAGATTTGTGAGGCCTCAATAGTGCACTTACCCTTTTCAAATATAAGCCCTCCTTTCTTAGGATTCCAAACATAATTCACAAGTGATTGAGGTCTTCTTCCAATACTTTACCATAAACTAGTATGTCGTGGAAGAACACAAAAACAAACCTTCTTAAATGCTTCTTAAAGACATAGTTCATAAGCTCTTGGAAGGTTGATGGTACATTTGATAGCTGTAAGCCCTAAAACTAAGCCAAGTAACCGTAGGTTTGAGTTTAAAACCCAAGGTTTAGGGTGATCGGCTAAAGGATCCGTTCAAACCCAAATTATAAACTATTTAGAGAAATACTAGTAAAAATTACCCTATAAACTTAAATTTAAGAAAATAAGTAGTAAAATAGGAGACTATAAAATTTTCAAATTTTAAGCATTATAATTGCTAATTACCAAAAAGGCAAAAAGTGTAATCTAATAACTAATAAATTACTAGAGATAGATTATATGTATACTAAAAATTTTAGAATGACCAAAATAATAATTAGGAATGTTCACGTGTACCCCACATATATTTACGTGTAGATAAAAATACGCGTAATTACCTAAATTGGCTGAAAACTAAGCAAATAATTAAAGAAAAATATAAAATAATTATGGAAAAATAAAAAAAAAAAATCAGAAGAGGATAAGCTAAATCAAGATCAGGTCGTGGTCAAAAAAAGAAAAATTAACCAATAAGAATTAGACAACCTAAAAGCCAAAAATCAAGGAATTTGGGCAAAGTCTTGTCAAATTAATGCATATTAATTACTAAAATTGTCTATAAATAGAGGAAAAATTTCCAGAAGTCATTTGGTCAATTTAGAATCTAAGAAAAATTAGAACACTGAAAAATTTGAGAGAAAATCCAGAAAAAAAAAAACTATGCAGATTAGGCAAGTGAACTAAACCTACCACTTACCACCACTTGGGACCGAACCACCACCACCACCCTACACTAGAATCATCGCCTGGACCGGCCGACAACCTTGGACCGGGTTTGGACGGCCAGAAAGCTTCTAACCGGTTAGTCATTTATTCACCCCGATTTTTATATAATTTTGTAAAATTAGTTATTTTGCCTAGAAAATTATGAAACTTGTTATTCTAAGGTTTTATTGTATGTAAATTTAGGGAAAAATATTGATTTAGTTTAATTATGTCTGAAAATATAAGGTCCTTAACAAATTGTTCAAAACCGAGCATGATTAAACCGAAAAATAAATAGGCTTAGGAGTGTAGTTTGGAGCTCAAATTTTTTCTGTAGGATTCTCATATGATGTAGAACAGTGTTATGAAGCCATTTTTTTTAAAATTAATTTTCGAAATTTTTAAGTTAATTTTTAGCCCTAAAATGATGGAAAAATTGGGTGATTTTAATTAGGTGATTAGGATGTTAATTATTGATTTAGATATTAATTATATGTTTAGGGATGTTAATCTTTGAAGTGGAACCCTAATCCTAGCCTTTGGAGTATTAAGTATGGTTAATTAGGGAAATTAGGTAAGTAATGTAAGAAATTAGTAATATGTGAAATTGTAAATTAATAAATCTAAAAATTAGTGTTATTTAGGTAATATTATAATAGAAATCAGAAAAATAATAAATCTGAAATAACATTTAATTTTAAGTAAATATCTCAAAATGTAAGAATTTCACACATCGGGAATAAATCTGATACCTCAATTAGGGTTAGCGTGTACCGAATAGTTTAGAATACTAAATTACGATCCAATAGGATATTTGAATACCCAAGCGTAATGTGATTAATGTCACACTGGGATTCGAGCTTATTTAAGACTTAGGAATTAAAACTAGAATCTAGTTTAGGATTCGAACCCTGAAATAGAGTACAACGAATTATTAGTATGTTATAGGTATACATGGGGAAAATGAGTTACATTATAAATTAGAATAAGAATCCATAAAATATAAGTACTAAAAAGACCTATTTGTATTATAGGACACCTAGAGACAAATTAGCTCGCGACTAAGGGATCGAGCGATCGAGTAAATTCAAGTAAGTTGGGTTATTGCTTATTGTAATAGAGTACTAGTTTTGTAGTACTCGGAGACTCAGGCTTGTTTATGATTGTGATTGTAAGTAGTTTGCGCATGTGTTTGATGTATCTGAATTCGTGTTGAAATTTGTATTGTGAATGATTTTGCGACTGATTGAATTGGTATGAACTTGTTTGAACACCCTAAACGGAATTTAAGCTTAGTCGACCCTAATAACCAAAAATTATCATGCATTGCAACCCGTTAGGGGATCATAGGATTCTCTAACCAAATACCGACCCCTTTGAAAGGGATAACGCAGGATTGCAAAATGGTCCCTTCTTCATCCTCAGTTGAACTAAGTGACAAGAGAGGAAGTCGCGGCGGGGGTGAAATCAATGGTTCGAAGGTAGTCGCGGGAGGAGCGAGGTCTCCATTGCACAAGCCTGAGTTTGATTGTAAGCTACTGCATAACATGGAACTCCTCAACCCGGATTGGAGCGAGTGAAATTTCTTTGATTTCATAACGGATCGGACTACATTGTGCGATGACACTTGATTGTTGCATTGCATGAAAATAATTGTTTGATAACCCTATTTGTGCTTGTATGCATTCATGAGTCTCCAATTCAACTTACTGAGCTGTAGTTGCTCATACCCTTATAGATCCTTTTGCAGGTTCTGATTTGTGATCACTTCAAGTACTATGCCGCCCTACAATTATCCAGAGGTTAGTCCTTTTAGAAGCCAGGGGTGTGAGGATCAAGTTACTTAGTATAATGTGAAACTAGACTGACCTTGTAGTTAAAGGTTAAAGGCTGATAGTTATTCTGTAAATTAGTAAACTGTGGTGATTATATAAAACTTCCTGGGAAGCTCTGTGGACTTACTTATAATTATCTATATTATTAGAAATTGTAATATTTATCATAATTGTAGTATAATTATTAATTGAATTGTTTACTTCAAAGCGAGGAGTCGTCGACGCCTTGTGTAGATTATGTCTATGATAGGCACTGTGAGGCCAGTTACTATCATAGAATGGTTTACACAGCGAGACTGTTGCGACTCTGCGACTTCGGGGCGTAACAATAGCCCAAAAGGTTTCACAATATATTCATAATGTCCTTCATGCATCTTGAACGCTGTTTTGTATATGTCATAGGGATACATTCGGATTTGATGGAAACTCGAACATAAATCTAATTTTGTGAACCAACTAACTGCACTCAATTCATCAAATAAATCCCCAATTATAGGGACAGGAAATCGATCCTTAATAGTGTGATCATTAAGCTCCCTATAACCGATGTACATATGCCAAGTATTATCCTTTTTTCTTAATTAGCACCACCGAGGACACAAATGGGTTATGACTTGGTCTAATTATCCCATCTTCTAACATCTCCTTCACCATTTTTTCTAAAATCTCCTTCTATGTTACCAAGTCTTTTAAGGCCTAATATTGATCGATTTGGTCCCTCTTTCAAACAAATTTAGTGATCAAATTCTTTAGCCAAGGATAGCCCCTTTGAATCTTTATAAAGATCGTAAACTCTTCCATTAAGTCCAATAACTCAGGCCTCAATTTCCGTCCACTTTCTACACCACTACATAATTTTTCACCACATACTACCCAACATTGAACATCTATTTTGTATCCAATTGCTAGTAATTTAGAAAGTGTTGAGCCCTTAATAGCTTGTAATTCTCACTAGCAGTTGTCAACCTACAGGATTGTTCCTTCTAATTGAAATTCATCATAAGACGTTTGAAATTCTACCAAATCATTCCTAATTTAGTAAGCCACGGTACACCAAGTATAAGGTCACAACCCGGCAATGATAGTTCAACTTCAAACTCCTTTCCTTGCATAGTCCATTTGAAAGATTCGATTTGATTTTGAAATGGTTGTATAGTGAAGTACCATCAGCTAAAGTTAGTTTGATGGGTTAAACCTTAGACAATACACATCGGAAACCCTTGACCAATTTATCATCAATAAAATTCAATGAACTATCTGTATCAATTAAGATATTCAATTTCCTCTTCTTATAATGTCTAAGTACACATATACAACTAGTGAACCTAGGAGTTTCACCTTTAATTGAGCACAATGTAAGCTTAGATAGTTCACCCTCGATTTCTTCTATCACCATGCTTAATCTCCTATTCTTGCACCAGTGGCCTAGTATAAATGGCTCATTACACTACAAACAAATTTTATTCTTTCTTTTCTCATCTAATTCGATTGGGGTAAAGTGTTAGGGGGTTCTCTAGTTACTTGGTGTGGATGTTTAAGTTAAAAAATTCTAGGTTGGCTAAGGTTGTGCATTTCGACCAGTGTGTGAAGGAGTAACTATGTTTGGTTTATGAGTGGGGTTTGCTCTGTTTAAGTTAGAATGGATAACGAATGGGGAAAATTTGTTATATTTTATTTGTATAGATTAGCTTTCTAAAGTTTTGCTAAAGTATAAGCATCTTGTAGTTTCTTAGGCCAGAATAATTGTTAGTCCTGTATAAGATATTAAGAGGGGGATGAATTGATATCTTTAAACTTTTTTAAAACTTTTTCATTGTAAATAAAGATTACCCCTCTTAATAACTTAACTTAGAGAACAATGGTATTTTAATAAATCAACATACAACAATTAATAACGTAAATTAAAATAATAAGGAAGGAGAATATCAGCCTAAGGATTTATAGAGTTTCAACCTTCTACCTACTACTCTCTTCTAACTCCAATATTGGGGACCCATTATACTTCACCGATATCGTTTCACTTGATCTATTAAATCAAAATCACAAGAAGATTACAAGAAATTGCTACACGTAGGCTTACATAATACTCTGCTCTACCTATCTAGCTTATCCATAATCTAAGCTAATACAGATCTACAGAGTACAATCTATCTCTACTCTTCTTTGAACAATAAACAAATTGTTATAGGGAAAACCAATGAGAATACAATATGAATCTCAAGAATTTTAGATAAAAATAAAAGTAATGATGATGAGATATTCACTTTAGTTCAACTTTCTAGAGAAGTATCTAAACTATCCTCTACACTCTTTCAAATAGTAGATTTTAGCTCTTGGTAAAAAGTATATGTAATCTCTTTGCTTTTAGATTTGATATCTGTTCTTTTGAATCAAAAATATTTTCTTTTATACTTGAGTCTTCCAACAGCTAAAAGATAATGAGAATTTAATTCAAGTTTATCCTTTTTTAATGATAGATTATTCAAGAATATCTTAGAGAAGCTCTCAATAATTTGAATTTTTTTAATCTAATTCTCTATGCTTGATAAGTGACTTCTGGATAGACTTCAGATTTGAAAATTTACAACAATATACGCTTATCCATAGTTTCTAGATCAGCTTCAATCTTGAAAAATAAAATCCTACAAAATTCGAAATCTACATTATCCTTATTCGATGCTAGATATTACCTTGCGACTTATCCAATGAAACCTTTACTTAAAAATAATCCCCATGGATCATGAATCCATCTTTAAGTGAAACAGGATTAAGTGTATTTCCTTAATACACCTAATCTAGTGGAGCTAGGCTTTGTTTAATTCGAATATGATATGACTTAAATTTCAACATTATACTTTTCCAAACTAACTATCTGAATAACCTTCTGAAGAATATTAGTTTTCTTTTCTTCAAAATCTCTAAATGAGTTTCTAAAATGCTGTACCAATTTTTCTTATAAAGCTTTTGAAACACTTTTTGAATTTGTTCAAACTATTCTATTTTTTAATCGATTCAAACCTTCTAAATAAGTTTTTAAAAATAACTTAATTTTACAATTTTAAACTTTCTAAGAACCCTTCTGAATACCTACATTCTTGATGATGTATTAGTATTCATTTCTTTTTATTATCATCAAAATATATAAAAGATATCTAGTATTCTCCCCCTTTTTTGATGATAACAAAAACACTCTTATAGAACCAAGAGCATAAATAAAATTGAATTGATATCCAACAAACAGTAATAAAAAACATTTTCACTATCACTCAGTTAACATGTTGTATAGAGTACAGATCGCAAATGTTTTTGGTTTTTCTTTTCCCTTTTTTGTTATCATCATTGATTAACTCCCCCTTAATTTTTATGAACAAATAGAATGTGCAGAGTGAAAAGACTGCATTGATTAAAAGAAAGAGCATAACTAAGTCCATTGAATAACAGGAAGAACATAGCCAAGTCCATAGAAGGACGTTTCATCAAACAGCAAAAGATCCTAACCATGAAGCTAAGACTTAAAAATATTAGACAAATAAAAAGAAAATCATTTCTTAGATCTCTTATTTTTCTTCCTAGCACATAGTTTAAATCTTCCAGAATATGTTATAAGCGCCTTGCTAAGAGAAGGATCTGCTTCAGATGATATTGCCACAAAGGAAGTTGGTTCTTTGTTCTTATCAAAAGTTAGTGTGGTTTGAGCTGGAATTGGTGTCGAGTCTTCTTTGGTAAAAGCAACAAAAAGAGTTTCTATGTTTCCTTTTGGAGGAGTCTATTCTTCAGGGTTTAGAACAGGAGTGGCAATTTGAGGTGTTAGAAATTTAGGATATGAAGATGGTGGGGAGATAACAGGAGTTTTGTCGGAAGCTGGACTAAGGCTGGAATTAGTTTGATTGGTTGGCTGAGTAGAAACAACAGGGGAATGGGGTTCAGTTGGTGTGAGGTATGGATCTGATACAGGAACAAATGGTTCAATTAGTTAAGTCTTTTTAGGGGGTTTAGAAGGAATATTAGCTAGATGAGCTTAGTCATCAAGATTGGATTCTGTAACAATTTCTTTGACCGAAGCTTTGAACAAATCTTCCATTCCTGTAATATGATCTCTGACTAACTTACCTACAACTTCCTTAATTCCATCAAAAATTTGTTCAATAAAGATTGAACTTTCTCCTTGTTTGGAAGGGACAAGCTGTAACTCTGTACTTTCTGAATCACTATCTAAAGGTGATCTAGTTACTTCCTTAAATTTTATCCCGCCTAATCTTCTTACCAATTTTCCTTTTCATTTTGGTTCCTTCTCAACAAGTTCCTTTCCTCTCTTCCTTTTCTTTTCATTATCCTTCTTTCAATTATGATTACCCTTCTTTTATGATTTGAAGGATGAACAAAAATCTTTCTATTATGTAAATGCCAAAGTATGTCACTTGCATAAATCCTCATTTACTTAAAAATTCTTTCTCTTAGTTTAATAGGATAAAAAGGACAAGTTGCTTCACTTGGTATTTTCAATTTCTTGAAATTGAAGAGAGTCATCAACAAATTCCCATATGGCCAAACATCCAAATGCTGCCATATGTGTCTCATCAAAAGTTTCACAACATCCACTTTTCTCTTCTCTAACATCGCTAGAATAACCTATGCATCTTCTCTTATTACAGAGGTTACACTACCTCTTCTAGGTAATACAAGTGTATAGACAAATTTATGTAAAATCCTAATTAACAGCTCAAATTCAGTACTGAAAATATCCATGCCTATACCCAACTTGACTCTATTATTCAACTCTATGAACATATTCTCCTTAGTAATTTGTACTAAGCTCTCATCTTCTTGTACTTCTTTAATGCCGAATCATTTCAGAATGTCCTTCTTTGTTATTTCAATTTTTTGGCTTAGTATAATTGACTTCCACACTTCTTGATTTTTATTATCAAGCTTTCTATAAAACTCATCTATAAGTTCTCCATATATAATTCCTTTCATATCAACCAAACCATTCAAACCTAACCCATCCAAATACTTTTTCTAGTAAAAACCATTCTTTTTAAAATATTCTAAATCTAAAAGAAAAAAAAAAAAGAATCTTTGATAGAGAGATTTTTAGCTTTTATTGTATATCTTTTCTTAGGTTTGTCTTTTGAGTTAATTGGGAATTGAAGTCATTACTTTTGATGATTTTTTCACATTCTTAGAAGATTTTGAAGTCTTCTTTACCAGGACATTCGATGAGTCTTCTTTGGTTTTGGTATAGGGGGTCATTTAAAAAGATCTCTTTTAGACTTTCCTTCAGATGGCTTGTCTGAAGGATCAAAGCCTTCAGGTTCAATAATTTTTTCGGACGAACTGGAATCTTGAATATCATAAGCAGTCTTTTGATTAACTTCCTAAAATGGTTCAGAATGTATTTCAAAACCATTCTTTTGATTCACTTCCTGAGCAGCTTCTTTCGATGGTTCATCATGAAGTTCTAGGGTTAGGGTTTTCTCAAATGAGTCTTGACGTGTTTTAGAGGATAGATTAGGTTGAGGGCCTGTAAGGATGATGGTGTTTGTCTCTTGTTCATCAAGAACAATGGGATTGTTAAGATTGTTTTATACTTTGGATTTAATCCCCTTTGCAGCATTTCAGGTAGATTTTTTCGTTACCATGAATTTTAGGTAGATTTTTTCGGTGCCATGAATTTTGGGTGAAGGAAAAACACGAGAAGGGAAAGTAAAGAACCTAATGAAATGAGAGGAAGAGAAATAACAGGGGCTTTTATGCGGTGGAAAGAAATGAACTGCCAGATTGATGGTCATCAACCATAAGAAAGTGGGCTGATTTAATGGAACCACTAAGGATATGCTAAGAACCACTCCTTTTTCGTATCCAATAAATAGGAAAAAGAAGAAAAACTTGCACGTATTCAAAATTTTGTAAAATAAGGGAAATTAAAATTTTTTTTAAAAATGCTCTCTAATCTAATAAAAAGGATTACACACACCAATTTCATTACGAATAAATTCAAACCTTAATTTATCAAGAGGCTTTGTAAATATATTAACAAATTGATATTCAATTGGAACAAAATCAACACTTACATCATTATTTGCTACGTGATCACAAATGAAATGGTGCCTTATATCTATATGATTTGAACTTGAGTGGTGAACTGAATTTTTGGTCAGATTAATAGCACTAGTATTATCACATTTTAGGGATATATTCTTATAACTTATCCCATAGTCATTCAATTGTTGTTTTAACTAAAGTATTTGTGCCTAACAATTCCTAATAGATACATATTCAGCTTTTGCAATTGAAAGAGCAATAGAATTTTGTTTCTTAGATGACCAAGAAACTAACTTATCTCCTAAGAACTGATAAGTTCATAAAGTGCTCTTCCTATCCACTGTACAACCTGCATAATCAGCATTTAAATATCCTATGAGACCAAAATTTTGACTTTAAGGTATCAAATTCCTAATTTTGTAGTGCTTTTTATATATTTAAAGATCCTTTTAATTGAAGTTGAGTGTGTTTTTATTGGTAAACTTTGAAATCTAGTACACACACAAGTACTGAGCAAAATATTTGAAGCAGTTAGATATAGTGAAGATCCAATTAAATTTCAATATAGTTTTTCATTTCCCTTTTTTCCATTACCTATGAGGTCAAGTTTTGTAAAGGTACTCATTAGATTTAAAGAATTCTTGGTATTCTCAAAACCAAACTTTTTTAAAATTTGCCTAGTGTACTTCTCTTGGTGAATAAATATTCCATTCTTTGATTGATTGATTTGTAATCCCAAGAAGAAGTGACATCTCAAATTCTGCCTGTATCAATCTTGAAAATTCTTAGTAATATTTTTCGTTAATTGCACCAAAAACAATGTTATCAACATAAATTTATTCAACTAACATATCTTCTCCATGATATTTCATGAAGAGTGTTGTATCTACTTTTTCCCTTTAAAAGTCATTTTTAATCAAGAATTGATTTAGTCTTTCGTACCAAGCACAAGAAGCCTATTTAAGTCCATACAAAGCCCTTTTTAGCTTATGCACATGATTTAATTTGAAGGAATCTTCAAATCCAGGAGGTTGATCAATATGTACTTTTTCTTTTATAAAGCCACTTAGAAAAGCACTTTTTACATCTATTTGATATAGCATAAAATTTTTTAAATATGCAAATGCAAGTAATAATCTTATAGCTTCCAACCTAGTAACAGAAGCATAAGTTTCATCATAATTTATTCCTTCTTCTTGAAAGTAACCTTTAGCTATTAAACCTGCTTTGTTTCTTATTATTTTTCCATGTTCATCTAACTTGTTCTTAAAAACCCATTTAGTTCCAATGACTGACTTATTTTTAGGTTTTGGAACTAAACTCCAAACCTGATTTCTCTGAAATTGACTAAGCTCTTCTTGCATAACTAAGATCCAGTTATTATCATTTAAAGCTTCATTAACTAAATGAGGTTCAACTTTAGAGATTAGGGCAAAATGATTTTCAAGTTCGCAAGCTTGATCTTGTTTTTATTCTAGATCTAACATTACCAATTATAAGTTTAGAAGGATGATCAATTTTAAATTTAAGAGATGATGGTGGAGTATAAAAATTTTCAAAACGTTCTAACTTACCTTCTAGACGTGTTTCAACAAACCCAGTATTAGTTTTTGAAGAACCTTCTGATTTAGGTTTTATTTTGGATACATTAAGCATCCTTGAAGCTTTTATTGTTCCTTTTGAAGGAGGTTATGTCTTTCCTTCTTTTGAATCAAGATGCAATGTATTCTTTTTATTTGAGATAATTAAAGTTTCATTGTTCGATTCTTCATGGCCTGTTTCTTCAATAAATTTGATATTTATTGATTCTTCCACAACTTTTGTTTGTTTATTGTATATTTGGTATGCCTTTAAGTTTAGAGAGTAGCTTAGAAAGATGGCTTCATCAGCTCTCTCCTAAAAGTTTCCCAAAACTTTTCCTGTTTTCTTAATAAAACACTTGTAACCAAATGTATGAAAATATGAAACATTTGTTTTCCTTCCTTTGTAAATCTCATAAGTAGTTTTATTTGTCAAAGGTCTTACATATATACAATTTATGATGCAACAAGTTGTCAAAGCGGATTCTTCCCTGAAATGATCTACTATATTATTTTCACTAAGTAAAGTTTTCGTTATTTCTTAGACACTTCTGTTTTTGCGTTCAACCACTCCATTTTGTTGTGGAGTATAAGGCGCGGAAAAGTTATGAGTGATGCCTTTTTCTTCACAAAACAAGATAAAATTCAAGTTTTTAAATTCCTTTCCATGATCAATTTGTAAATTGATGATGGAGAGGCCTTTTTCATTTTCAACTCTTTTTGAAAAGATTTCAAAACTTTTAAAACCATCACTTTTATGACGTAAGAACAAGATCCAAGTAAATCTAGAGAAATCATCTACTATAACAAGTTCATACTCATTTCTTTCAAGACTTAGAGTGCGAGTAGGACCAAATACATCTAAGTGCAATAACTCTAAGAGTCTGAGTGGAAATAACTTTTTTACTTTTATATGAAGATAAACTCATCTTATTCTTAAGATAAGCAACACAACGAATATTCTCTTGAGCATGCAATTTTGGTAATCCTCGAATTAAGTTCTTTTTAGACAAGTTCTCCAATTGTTGAAAGTTCACATGTCCTAATCTTTTATGCCAAAGTATAACGTTATCATTTATTGAAATGAAATAGCTTTCAAATGATACTTCAGATGGTTTAATTAGATAAACATTCTTCTTTCTAAACCCTTCAAACAACTTAAATCCATCGTTGTTAAAGCTAACAAATTTGTTGTGTTAAAAAATTATTCTATATCCTTTATCACACAACTAACTTATGCTTAATAAGTTATGTTTCAATCCTTTAACCAATAGTTCATTTTCAACTGAATGAGGTGTCCAACCAATTGAACCTACCATAATTATTTTACCTCTACTATTGTCACCAAATTTCACATAACAATCTTCCTTCCATTCCAAATTTGTGAACAACGAAGCATCACCTGTTTATATGTCTTGAACATTTGCTATCAAGATACCATGTTCCTTTTATCTTAGCTTCATAATCCTACATATATCATAGCATAATTAAGTCTATTTATAAACCTAGCAAAGCTTAGGTCCATGAAAATTCAAGCTCATCTTTTGAATTGGACCTTAATTATCATTAAGCTTATAATTTCTGTAAAAACCATGTTTCTCTATATGACCTAGCTTATCACATAGGAAACAAGCGTAAGGTTTTTGCTTAGTATACTTGTTACTTACCACTTTCCTTTGATTCGGATTCTTTTTGAAATACCTTCGATTCAACCTTTTGTTATACCCTCTAAAGGGATACTTGTTGTTTTGAGAGAACTTTCTATCATACTTTCTAATAGGTTCAAATGCTTTGTTGTTTTCTCCTCCTTTGATCGTTTCTTGATTTTCATCTTTATTTATTTTAGATGTTTCTCCAAATTCAAAACTAAGTCTAGATTTTGAATTATCCATCCTTTGGTTAGAATCAACCTTTGTAACTTCTTATCACTTTCATCAAACTTACGGAATGTATTTTTAATTGACTTAAATAAATCCTCTATACGATTTTTCAAGTTTTTAATTTCTTCTTTTAGACTAAAATTTTCACTAACTAAGGCTTCACAAGCAATATGCAATCCTTCGAAATCATTTTTCAGAAAATCATTTTTATCTACTAGTAATTGATTAGCTTGACTAAGTGCATGCTTTTCGCCTTTTAATATCTTTACTTCTGATCCAAGCTTAGATATCTTGTTACTCGACTTGGAAAGAGCTTTAAGAAGTTTGTTAATTTCAGTATATATATCATCAAGTACTTCTATGTCAGAATCAATTTCAGAATCTACCTTAAAAAGTGCCATAAGACATAGATTTGCTTCATCACATTCTTCTAAACCTTATGATTTAGTTTCTAAATCTTCCAAGTCACTCCGTGCAACCATCAAAGATTTGCATTTCTTCTCAAAATTCCTCCATTTTCTTGATTAATATGAGACATTCATACTTGATATGCCTAGACTTTTTGTATTCATAATAGATAATCTCCTTTTTGAACTTTTTCTCTTCTTTTTCTTTGATTGCTTTTCCTGCATCAATAGATCAGTTCTTATTAGTAGTAAAAGTTTTTTAACTTTTTTCTTAAGCCATTTATTGAGCTTTCTAGTTAGAAGTGTCACATACTCATCTTCTCCTTCAAATGAATCATCTATTTCTTTGGCTTTGAAGGCTACGATCTTTTTCTTTATATCTTCTGAAGTATTTTTTTATTTGAGAAAATTAGTTTCATGTGCCATGGCTTGTTGTGCAATTAACTCAGAGTTAATGTTTTTAGATCACAAGCTTCTTCTATGGCAGTTTTCTTTGCAGTCCAAATTTTGGGAAGAATCCTTAACATCTTACGTACCATATTTGCATCACTAATTATTTTGCCAAAAGAAGACAATTAATTAGTTATAGCAATAAATCTACTAAAAGAGTATTTGATTTCTTTACTAGGAAAAATTCAAAATGCTTCATGTAAGCCCCACAATTAGCTACTTGGAGTTCAATTCATAGAATTCAAAACAATCGAGCAAACTATCTAATTTAACCTAAATTCTATGACAAAACTATGAATATTAGTAAAAGTAATCCTGTAAGTTCAACTTTAAGAAAATAAGTAATAAAATAAGAAAATATAAAATTTCTAAATTTTATTTATACCATATTTGTATTTACTTAAAATATATGAAATAAGCCAAAATAATATTAATTAATTAAAGAAAATGCATGAATAATTAAATAAAAATTAATAAAAATATGGAAAAATGAGGAAAATTCCAGAATTGAGGCATGGCATGCTAAAAATAAAGAAAGAAAATCAACCAATTAAATTAGGCCAAATAAAAAGTGAATTGGAAGAGGATAAGGGGCACTTATCAAGTGGAAAATTAAAGAAAAAATACCTAGCAGCCCTATAAATTCAGAAACCTGCCATAAAAACTCATTTTTGTCAGTTTAGAATCAGGAAAAATTTAGGAAGAGGAGAAAAAAGAGGAAAGACAAAATTTAAAAGAAAATTAGAAAATTATAGTGCAAATAGGACTTATAAAGAGAACCCATATTCAACGACCACTTGGAGAGAAATGGCCACTACCTCTAGATAGTGGACCCCATGTCTAGATTTGTAGTCAATGGTAGAGCCACCACGGGTGGTTGAAAGCTTTTCGATTAGTGAATTTCGATTTCTCTTCTGAATTTGTTTAATTTAGTAAAAATTATGAAATTTGGTTTCCATAGGTATTTTTGTATTTAAAATTAGAATATCAAACCCGGTTTGTAAAATTAGAAGTTCTTATATAGGTTCCTTAAGAACAAGCCTGATTTTGATGAATTTTAAAAAATAGTAAATAATGTTATTTCAAGCTAATTTTTGGTATACACATTCCTTATATGATATATTTAATTTAAATAAAAATTATTTTTGATAAACTATACGTTTGGTATTTATTAAAATTATTTTGTTAAATCTGCCCTATTTTTCATATGGAAGAAATAATAGGTTTTTAATTAAATTCCTTAATGAACCTGATTTGTAATGAATTCTAAAGATTATTCATGATCCTGTAAATATTTGGTTTGAATCTTATAATTTTACTTGGTCATTTACTTAATTTAAGCTAATTTTTAGTAAAATCAAACCTAAAATCGATATATTGAAGAATAATATATATTAAACTATCTTAGTACTTTTCATGATCATAATATAACAACCATAATTTATTGAGTATAATATATTTTCCGTAGCTTTATTAGAGCTTAGATACTAATTATTATAAACTTACCTAGAGTTTATGCATAATATGTACAATATTTAAGTTAAATTTGTGATTTAGGGTTAAGTAGGTATAAATTCCGATTTACAACATCATTAGAGATCTTAACATATTATTGGTAGTGAAAGGTAATATATGTAGTGTTAGAGGTGTTAAATAGGTGATATAAGTATATAATATGCAGTAATACATAATATGTATATATAGGAAATAAATGAGTGGAAAATCTTAGATAAAAATTTATGATATTATAATAATATAAATATAATATAAATCTGATTTGGAATGGTAGTTTATGAAATTACATGAAAAATGTAGAGTATTCTTAAATCAGGAGTAAATTCGGTAGCTAAATTAAGATTATAGTGTACCGTATGGATTAAAATGCTATTTGGAGGCCAAATAAGATATTTAAGATACTCAAGCATAATATGATTCATTTCGCATTATGGTTCGAAATGAGATCTTAAGATTTGCATATAACACTCATAATCGAAGCTGACTTAGAACCTAATTTAGAAATCGATACAGAAATTGAACTTGAACTTAGTCTAAATTAAGAATAATTGAGAACTTAGATATGTGGGTACATTAAACCCTAAACTAAAGATAATATAAAAGTACTACAGAATAAAGTTTATATAAGATAGTTATGTGAAAACTAAAACAATGTTTGTACTATAGGGATTTTTGGTGAAGGACTGAGTGAGTCCTACCTCGATTGAGCTAGCGAAGAGTCTAAGTAAGTCGAGATTAATATATTACTGTATTTCAGGGTACTAGTTTGAAGTACCCAGAGGCTTAGAATTGTACTTGATTGTGTTTGTTAAATAGTCGACTGTATGCATGTGTCTGTTTTGGAGTTAATGATGTGATTTGATTTACTGTTCTAGCTTATATTATATGATTTATATGAAATGATTGATTACTCTAAACTGGACCTAATCAAATATATGACTTGTAGACATAAATTAGACCTGCATAGCAACCCATTAGAAGAAACCTAGAATTCTTCGGCTAAATACCGACCCCTTCGAAAGGGATAACGCTAGATGTCATAATTTGTCCCTTCTTCATCCTTAATTGAACTAAGTGATAGGAGAGGAGGTCACGACAAGGGTAAAGTCAATGGTTCGAAGGTAGTCGCGAGAGGAGCGGTGTCTCCATTGCACAAGCTTAGGTTTAGTCGGGAGCTGTTGCATTAATGAAACTCTTTAACTCAGATTAGAGTGGGTGCAATTTCTCTAATCTCATGAGAAGCCGGACAACGTCGTATGATGGCATTTATTTAAACATGCATTACACCTAATGATTTGATTGATAACCCTATTTGTGTTTGTTGTATGGTTTAAGTCTCCACCCCAACTTACTAAGCTGTGGTTGCCTACATCCCTATAGACTTTGCTGCAGGTACTAACTAGAAAGTAAATTACATTTACCTTGAAGCCAGCAACTGCGGGATCTTGGGGAGTGAGAATATAAACCGAAGACCAGATATACTTTCAAGTATAGATTACTCTTTAAAGCTTTTAGTATTGATTTATAAATTACTTAAGTAGATTATGATTAAGTTGCTAAATCTTGTGAAGATACTCAAGTTATTTCAATATAAGTATGTATCTTTCTTAAGTTCATAAGTAAATAACATACTTAATTTATGAACTGTTTACTTTAAAGCGGGTTAATCGTGGATGCCTTCTGTAAATTAAGTCTAAGATAGTGGCTGTATGGTCAGTTTCTATCTTAGAATGGTTTGTATGGTAGGATTGTTACGACTCTACCGCTTCAGGGCATGACATTTCATATCATTAAACTAGGCTAATTCTTGTATCCTTAATTGTTTATGTCCCTTCATAGGTTTGCATTAAGGTGTCCCAAATATCTTTAGCTGTTGCACGAGAAGCAATTAGATAAAACTCTGAATGTACAATAGTACTCAGAAGTAAGTTCTTAGCCTTTGAGTTGAGTTTAGCTTTGGTAATATCATCATTTATTGTGATAACAGTTGGAACTTTGAAATCTCCTATAGAAATAATTTGCTAAGCCTAATAGTTTGATGCTTTCATATAAGTCTCTATCTTGAATTTCCAATAAGAAAAGTTAGTTCCATCAAAAAATGGTGCCTTACCAGGCTGAATTGTTAAACTACCACTTAGTTCACTAATGTTCTTAAACTCCAGTAGATATTAGAGTGAGGTTCTGACACTAATTATTGGTTCCATATAAGATATCAAGAGTGGGGGTGAAGTGATATCTTTGAACCTTCTTTAAAACTTTTTTGTTGTAAATAAATATTACCCCTCTTAATAACTTAATTTGGTGAACAGTGGTGTTTTAATAATTTAACATGCAATAATTAATAAACCAAATTAAAAGAATAAGAAAAGAGAACATTAGGCTAAGAATTTATAGAGCTTCAGTCTTCTACCTACTACTCTCTTCCAGCTCTACCATTAAGGACTCGATTTGCTTTACTGATGCCATTTTGCTTGATTCACTAAATCAAAATCACAAGATTACAAGAAACTATCATACATAGGCTTACACAATACTTTGCTCTGCCTATTTAACCTATCCACTATCTAGGCTAATAAGATTTACAAAGTACAATCTATCTTTACTCTTCTTCAAATAATAAACAAATTGTTACAGGGAAAACCATTGAGAATACAATATGAATCTCAAGGAATTTCAGATAAGATAAAAGTAACGATGATGAGAAATCTGTTTCAGTTCAACTTTCTAGAGAAGTATTTGAACTACGTTTTATACTCTTTCAGATAATAGATTATAGTTCTCAGTAAAAAGTATATGTAATCCCTTTGCTTTCAGATTTGATATCTGTTCTTTTAAATAAAAAATATATTCTTTTATACTTAATTCTTCCAATGGCTAAGATGATGAGAATTCAATTCAAGTATATCTTTTTTCAATGAATGGATTATTCGAGAATATCTTACAGAAGATCTTGGTAATTTAAATTTTTAATCTGATTCTCTATGCTTGATAAGTAACTTCTGAATAGACTTTGGATAGGCCTTACAAACAAGGGTAGGTTTAGGTAATTACACATGGGTGGTCAAAATTTAAATGCCTCTAAATAATCTTATCACATACCTATTTGATTTAGTTCTTTAAGCTCAACAGCAAGGTCCTCAATTGGTTTTCCCCAAAAACTATTCTACTAGCACAATGATGAGGTCATCCTAAGTCATTCCTTAAGGATTGTCATGATTCTATATGTAGTGATGGTACCATTTTAGTGTTGCACTATTAAAATGCATTGTTGCTAATCTAACCTTCCACTCATCTAGAGTTGCATCCAAATCAAAATACAGGTGCACTTTGTACAACTAATCCTTAAGCCTATTTCCATCAAAAGTTGGAAATTTAACTCTTGGTGCTCGTATCTATAATGGTATTTGTAATGGAGTTTGTAGGGCATTCAGTAACCTATATGCAGGTGCTATTATAGGTGTTTAAGCTTGCTCTAGTGTAGATGAAGCCAATGCAACCATTTTATTAAGCTGTTGTGCACGCAACTCAATTATAGCCATCTGTTGCTGACTTAAGAAAGCCTGTAATTGATGCATATTTTTAGCAAGCAGCCTCAAATTCTCTTCAAATGATGCTTTTAATTTCTTACTGAATCCAGCAGCTTTGGAGGGATTCATCTTCCTCCTACAATAGCTCTAATACTAGTTTTGGTGGGGAAAATAGATTTGTAGGAATTTTTTTTGTAAATCACTCTCACAATAACACAAACATACAAATTCACATATAAAATCATAGTTAGGAGGAAAGGATTTTTCTTTTTTTGTCATTTCTATCATTTTTTTTTTTTTTTTTGTATACATGGTGTAATGTGCTATTTATATGTCCTCCTTAGGGTTAATAAAAAAAATAAAAAGAGTGCATGTGCTATTTACCATGTGCTACATCACCATATTACAATTACTATCCATGTGGGTATAAAGCCACTAAGAGTATTCGAACTTTCATATTTTTTTAGAATCTTAACTTTTTAAATGAGACAAATTAGTATTTCTATTATAATGGTTGTTATAAAGAGTACTTATTTGCTTCACTATAAAAAGTTGAAATACTAAAATGAAATAAAAAATAAAGTTTGAGCACTAAAATGGGATTAAAATGAAAGTTAATATACTTATATTATCATTCTATTATTTTAAAATAACAATCACTATAATAGAAATACTAATTTATCTTATTTAAAAAGTTAGACTACTAAAATAAACAAATTTAAAATTTAGATATTAAAATAAAAAAATATGAAAGATCAGGTACTTAAATGAGTTTTAACCTTACCTACATGATAATAGATTCCACTAGATTCCTAAAGATAAGCATGCAATAGATATTTGCTAGATAACAATTATTTGGCATAGGCTAAGGCTATGCTCTTTTATTTGTTATATTTATATTAAAGCTTTAGGACCAATGTAAAGGCCTATATAGCCAGTCCATAACCAATTACTTTGTGTAATTCTTAGATAGGAACTCAATTTGATTAGAGTCTTCTAGATTTACCACTTCACTTCCTGTTATGTTCCCTTTTCTTTGCTCAAAAACCTTAGGTTCAAAAACACTGCTACAAACATCCTTGCTTAAACTTGCTAAGAACACACCTTGGTGATTTATCAACACCACCCTAATACTAGCTCTTCCACTACTTGCCTCCTTAGCTTCATTTATGTTAATTTTACCAAACTCCATTGTTAGAGCCATCCATGAATAAACAGTGACACGATGTTGCTGCTATAATAGCACAATTAACACAATTAGTGTTGTAGCTTCTCTTACCTCAACAATGTAGGCTTTGAATAGCTTAATAGACATATTCAGATCAAGAGCTTGAATATTGAACATACATGAACACCTTATTTTTTATATAAACCATGCGTATACTATTACCTTGAAGAGAGTCTCCTTGAAATCCCCTTACTGAACTTAGTTGTTATTCCATAAACTCATAACTGACTCTCTCTATGTTATATACCTACTAACATCCATTCTTATACTTAATGTGTCAAACCAAATAAGCTTAGTCCATCTACCTAACATAAAAAGATAGTTAACCATTTCCTTATGTGTATGAAAATTGCTAGAAGGATTATCTCAAATTCTTCTCTTAGAGAGGTTGTTGTTGGTACTTAATGCACTAGTATAGCTTCTCCATAGCAAGCACTAATATTTTGGCATGGATTGTGAGCATTAGATTACCTTCCATTAAAAATTATTATGTTGTCCATATAGAGAAACATGCACACCTGTAGTGACAACTTCCACCAATAGTAATTTTTATTAGCTGCTTCTAACTAAATAACTTCAATTTCTATTCAAGGGCCAAATCATCCCATCATTACCTTGCAACTTTAAGTGGAACTTTCATAATGTTATTCATTGTTCTTTCATGAAAACTTCCCTCACTTTCTCCTCGTCCCAACTACTATGATCTTGATTGATGAAGCCATCCACATTGAGATCTCTATTAATATCAACATGTGGACTAAAAGAGGGAGTTTTGTAGTTTTGTTACAAGATTTATGGATTAAAAAATGAAAATTGATGCTCTTCCCATTCCCAACTTACTACACCAAATCATCCTTAATGACTTCCCTTCCTACTAAAATGGCTTACTATATCCATGATGGATTTTATCCCTTCCTTAGTAGCGAGGAAATGGCCTTTAGGAAATTACAAACTTTTAATCTCCTAAACCTACAACGGATTAGGATAATCAATCATTCTCCATGACAACTTACGACGTAATACATTATTGAACTTTTCTAGATTGATGAATCCAATACCTCCCATACTCTTATGTAGTTGCATCTCACTCTACTTTTTCTCATGGATTTTCTTTAATTCATCATTTCTACTCTACTAAAATCAAATGATCATAGAGGATACCTCCTTACACCATTTTTTTAGAAATTTAAAAATTGACATAGAGTGTGTTGGAATGGAATACACAACCAACTTGATCCTAACTTTCGTACTCTCATAAGAGAGCATGGAACTCTTCCAATCTTATAGCTTCTTCACTATTTTTCTTTAACAATCGCTAATACCAAACATGTAAATTTACCCCTACATAAGGTAAACCTAAATATTTTATAAGATTACTAACTGACCTGATATTCAAGCTTATGTAAAGTTGGTTTTTTAAGTCCTCTCAAGAGTTCCAGTAAAAGAAATGTAGAATTTTGCAAATTGATAACTTGACCAAAAGTTATACAATATGAGTCAAGGATTTCTTTCATCTTCAAAAAATTGGTATGATTTGCCTCCATAAAATGTAAGGAGTTATCTACAAATAGCGTGTTAGCTTAAGACAACTTCTTCTCATTTTAAACCCTTTTAGAACATTTGAATCAATTGCAATTATCAACAATTTAGAAAGTACATTAAGACTAAGAAAAAAAGATAATGGGATAAAGGGTCCCCTTGTAGAATTCCCTTAGAAGGTTGAATTTCGCCAATTTGCTTCCCATTTAGCACTAGATTATATGAAATTGATTCTACACAATTCATAGTCTAAACAACTCATTTAGAGTTGAAACCCATCTTTTCTAAAGTTTTTTTAAGAAAAAGCAAGTTCACTATATTGTACGCTTTACTTATGTCTAACTTAACAGCACAACAACCCTTTTTTCTTTTTCTATTAATCTTAAGAATGAAAAATTTCATGGGTTATTACCATGTTGTCATGAATTAATTTACTTGAGATGAATGAACTTTCAAATGGGCTAATAATATGGTTGATATGAGATAAGTACACCTATTAAATTCTAATATAGCAGATAAGAGTCCAAGTCAATCCCTCAAAGACCTCAAGTACTAATACTAACCTTAGCTGTATTATTTAATTAGAAAATTGTGATAAGTTAAATGAATTAAATATACTAAAATTAACAAACTAATATAATTATGAGACTTGATTAAGCAATTTAGGAAGAGAAAAAATTAAGAACGATTTCAAGAAAGCAAATAACGTATTTATAAATTGTTTCTCCTAATGTTTAACGTATGATCACTAAAAATCTATCTAATTCCATCTCTATGATTCTTAGTCAGAAGGATTCATATTTAAAGTTAACACTTTTCTCAAACATATTAACCCTAATCCTAAATTATTTATTAGAATCTCTTCACTTAGTAATATAATTTAGAATTGCATTAATGTATAATAAATTCTCATACAAAAATAACAACTTTCTGAAAAAATCATATATCTTATCTCTAAGTAAAGATGTAACTCTATTCAATTATGTCAAGATCTCATTACTTATGTGATTTCCCAATTATCATGCATAATATCATAAATTGATACCCTAGAAATATCAATTAACAATAAAAAACACATAATTAAATAGAAAAAGATAGAAAATTTATTGAAAATGATCAATAAATTTAATAATCACATGAAACCCTAGATTCCACAATCCCAAATACAAGAATCTTAAGTTATCATGTTGAAATTAGAAGAAAGTTACAGCAAATCAAAAAATAAAACATGAAAAACCCGTTTTGTTGATGGAAAATCTCTTCAATCTTGAAAAGTTAAGTGACACTTTTTCCTTTTCCTCTCTCTTCTCTGCAAGTCTCTTCTACTTTGAATATCAAAAGTTATGTCAAAAACTATCACAAGTCCTTATATAATATATTAAGAAATTTCCTTTTTCATCACCAAACATGACTTAGGATACAATTGTGTCCTTGGATCATGTAACTTACTAACTTTAAGTGCTAAAATCATCCTAGGTTGGATAAAGCCTAAGGACACAATGTGTAACTTACTAACTAAAAATTACCTCTTTCTCCTACTGTAAGGACACAACCTAAGGATACGATTATGTCTCCAAGTCGTGTAACTTTTTGATCATCAACCTTGTTTTCTTTTGATAATAAGCCTCCTGATTGGATACAGTTGTGTCTACTGATTGTGTCTTGCTTCAAAACTTCATAACTCTTTCATTTGAACTTTGAATTGAGCGAAACTTGATTCCTTTTCTTTGTTTTCAATTTGAGAATGTCTTAATTAAGTATCAATTTCTTTTAAAAAAAGAAAAAATATAAGGAAAATACTATAAAATTACCATGTAAAGTGTATTGAAAATAAGAGTCATCAATGGATGAGAAAATCCTTTCAATCTATTAGTTAACACTTTGGAAAGAATTTTAAACACAAAGTTACATAGGCTAATGCATTTAGAATGACAAAACAAATATGGGTTGCTAACTTTAAGAACTAAAATGAGATTTTTTTCATCAAGGTGAGGAGGGAAGTACCTCTTTCCATGAAATTAGAAATGGCTTCTATAATACTTCGAAACCCAAGATTTCATAGTCCACTACATATCCTTATCAAATAAAGACACATTAAGACTTCGAGAAACTTGTAACCTGTCTAAGACCACCAATTTTAAGACAAGGTCTACCAACTCACATAGAAATAAATCTCCACACGCATAAAGTGAGTGACTTCTAGAGTTTACTAAGTCCATAGTAATACATAATGATCAACTCATAAACAACTAACTAGTTAGTATTTGCTTCCTTATGTGTAACTAAAACTAAAAGTGGAATTGATGAAAACAACTAGAAACAACCAATAACCATAGTCCAATATAGCTCTTACAACAACTGTAAATAAACAAAGTCGAAGTCTCCCATGACTCCTAAACTGAGCAAAACTAGCCTGATTAAAAAGTCTAAAAACAATCATCATCAATAGAGGAGTCCTATGACTCCCAAATTGAGCAGAACAAGTATAATTACAAAAAGTCTAAAAATAATCATCTCGAATGAAGGAGTCCATGCTCTAACTCTCATGATATGAGGCAAGCGCACCTATCAATTTTAATATAGTCGGATATGAGTCCGAGTTGATCCCTCAGAGATTTTGAGTACTAATATTAGCTTTAGCTTTATTATCTAACCGGAAAATTATGATGAGTTGAATGAATTAAAAATACTGAAATTAACAACTAAACTACTTATGAGACTTAATTACACAAATTAGAAAGCAATAAAACTATGAACGACTTCAAGTATGCAATGATGTATTTAGGAATTATTTCCCCTAGTGTTTAACATGTAACCTTTTTAAAATGTATTCAATTCAGTTTCTATAATTCTTGACCGGAGGGATTCACAATTAAAGCTAATATCTTTCTCAAGCATATTAACCCTAATCCTAAATTATTTATCGGAATCTCTTCACTTAGTAATATAACTTAGAATTGCATTAATATTTAATGAATTCCCACACAAACAATCAACTTTTCCGAAAGAATCATGTATCTTATCTCTAAGTATACATGTAATTCTCTTCAATTATGTTAAGATCTAATTACACATGCAATTTCTCAATTAACATGCATAATATCATATATTGATACTCTAGAATTATCAATCCACAATTAACGACATAATTGAATCAAGAAAAGATAGAAACTTTCTTGAAATTATAATTCAATCCTAGGGTTACATGAAACCCTAGGTTCCATAATCCTAAATACTTGAATTCTAAGCTATCATAACGAATCTAAAAACGAGTTCCATCAAAAACATAAAATAAAGCATGAAAACCCCTCTTGATTTGATGAACAATCTCTAATCTTGAAATCGATGTCGTTATCGCTTCTTGATGTTGTTTCTCCTTAAGTCTCTTCTCTTCTCTTGTCTCTCTTTGTTTCTGTAATGTCTCCCCTCCTTTTGAACCCTAAGATCTCCTTATATATGTGTATTACACGGATTTTAATTTCGTCACCAGACACGGCCTGGGACATGGCCGTGTCCCCAGGCCGTGTAACTTTCTGCACAAAGGCAAAATTTCTGCACAACTTCAAAACTTCATAACTTCTTCGTTTGAACTCGGAATTGAGTGAAACTTGATTCCTTTTCTTCGTTTTCGAGCCTAGAACGCGTTTAAACCCTGAAATCAACATTTTACTCAATTAAGTATCAATTTCTTTAAAGAAAACCAAAAATGTACGGGAAATGCTATAAAATCACCATATGAAATATGTTTAAAATCAGAGTTATCAAACTCTCATAAATCCTCCTAACAAGAGAACTAAGCACACCCGCTTCACTCATCATATTAACAATCTACCTTGTCATCAATATCATAGCTAAAGTTATAACTATAATCATCAAGGTAATCAATAGTTTCAATTGTACTTAAACCTACAACTAAAAAAAGAAGGATCCCTAAAGGATGAGCTAATGTGTAGTACGAATTACTACAAATACATGAACATATATAAGCATATTATAAACTCACATGCATTAAAGGAACTGTTAATGTAGCAAGACCAATTAATTATCTTAATTTAGTGTAGAATACATCACATTTTTGGTACTTAAGACTTAGGATAACTCATGATCTCGGTATACATACAAATAATACACATAGTACTGGTGTTAGGTCTAACCTAACACCCTAGAAACTAAGAAACAATCCTAGATCTACCTAAATCATTTCTAGGTATGGCTTCACTTGAGACACCGTCACACAAGCATCATCGAGATGCCTTGCCAACATATTGAGAACCTTAGGGTCAAGGTTGCCAAATTCGAGATTTCACCTATAATCACTAAAGTCTATAGAATCAGAATATAAAATAGAAAGTAGAAATGTAAGATTTCTAAAATCCATGTAAAATAACTTTAAAAAAAGTATAGATATCTTTATAGTTGTAAAAACTTGAAATGCATTACGGAAATAAAAAAAAATGAAGAGGTTTAAGCTCTTTTCCCATAAAAAAAATATCTTAATCTATAATTTAACATTTATAGAAGAAGAACAAGTAGAGTCGAAACTAAATTTTTTTTGGTAATTTTATTTGAAAAAAAAAAAAAAGAGATGAGTTAAAGAGAACTAAATATTTATACTCATTTTGAATTATTAATGGTATAAACTTAAATATATAGTTTTCCTTATAAACTTTTCTATTAGAGTTAGAACCTAAACGAAGAATATGAATATCAAATAAGGGACTAAGAGAAAGAGAAAGGGGGGGAAATTAGAATAGAAATGAGAATATGATTTGATACACTAACAGTCAATGGACTAATAAAGCTTGTTATATTGTTTTATCTTTAGCCCATTGAACTCAAATATGTAGAGTCAATAAAGTTTGTCATAAAACGTAACTTTTCACTAAATTTGACTTGTAAAATTGATTTAAAACATACGTTTCTAACACAAAATGAATTTACACCTGAGTTAACTAGGAAGAGCCTCCTAAAATTATAAATTCGTAGAATCATATGGGTAGAATCACGATTTTGATAAATATGCTCATTTTATTGGCCAAAGTTAAGCATATGTAACAATGCTTATTACAGGCAAGAATGTTGATTAGGTTCATTGAGCTCACTATCTTAACACGTGAAACCATACAAATAAGGTATATGTACTATAGATAACTACAAAACTTATAACTAGTAACAACGCGCTCCTAGATCCTGATAATAAACATGAGCAATACAAAGCTCCTTAACTACTATATCCTCTCACATCACTAACTACTTTGCAACTCCCAAGAGAAATATAAGATTAACTTTATGAAAAGTTCTTAAAACATGTTCAAATATGATGAAAAAGTTTGAAAACACTAGATAAAGTTGTTAGAAATGGATTCTATAAGTAAAAAGATCTTTGAAAAGAAGTTAGAAGACATTTAGACAACAAAGGGAGATATATGGCCATAATGACAACTAAAAAACTCACTAAATTCAAGAACTCAAAATTACGGTTAAGTTTACAAGCATGATCTCGCCCATGACCCTCATTAACCCCCCTTTTCTCGACTCTATACAACCTAACGTAGTCATGATTACCAACATGATCAAGAAGATAAGCGTATTCTTTCCCGTATGTCCTCTTGATATCCAAACCCATCTCATTGTTTCAGAAACATCCTTCTAAACCCCTTTATACACTACTAAATTCCTTTCTCAATAAGCTAACACCACTAAACACCTACAAGCAAAGCTATAATACCCTTTCAATAGTGCGTATAAGCTAACCATAACATGCTTCTATTCTATACAAAACAAAATTGTAAATAACGAGACAAAGGTAAAAAAAAAAAAGGAAAAGAAAACTTATTAGATTTGATGGAAAACGACAACTCTACACATACAATGGAGAAACAATTGCTGCATAACAAGCAATACAAGAACAAGCCTTCAAAGCTTGCATCTAAGAACTTAACTCTACCAAGAAACAACACTTATCCTACCATAACAAAGAATCCTCTCTTGAATTTTTGCCTTTCAAACTTATGGAAGAGAGTTGTTTCCTTGATCTTAGCAATATACAAAGAGAAAGAGAGAGTAGTGAAGAAAGATATGTATCTTTTTATAGAAAAACTAGCAATTTAAGGACTTTAAGTTATTGCAAAGTTGCTACTGGTTATAAATATGTTCTTTTAGAAACCCTTATCTTATTTATATACTATTTATTTATTAGTTTAGTTTTATAAAATTGGGTTTCCCAACTTCAAGAATAGAAGGTTCTACTATATTCTAGAAAAATTGAAAAAAAAAAAGAAAAAGAATTCACAAAATTGCCTAGCCTTAATGCTTTGTTAGCTCCCAACCAAATTGTAACCACTTTAGCTTCTTCTACTAATATTTCCCTTACTAACTTAGCATTTATCTTGTTTGAAATTAACTATAGAAACACTTGCTAAATTTTCATTCATACGACTAGCCCTTTCTTTAGAATAAATATGTTGATAATAGTTAAAAAGTGTTGACTTGGCTCTTCTTCTTTCAAAATCCATGAGCTATCATCACTCTTAAATTTCTTGATTCTATTTCAAGCTCTTGTAGTAATGACAGACTAATGAAATCATCCCATTTTAGTTACTATATTCATGATTTCTACCTCTCTTAATTTCTACCTCTCTTATAATTCCTTGTCTGTTATAGCCACTTCCAATGCCTTCAAAACCTCTTCTCATCACCATCAACATCCTCCTCTACTCTTCTATTTTGTATATGTACTAAAGATTATAGAAATTTGTCCACCTCCTTACCATAGCTAGCAACATTTTCATGGGTCTACTTTATTAAATAGCATCTACCCTTACTCAAAAGTACCATAATTTTATCATAGTCATCTCAAGTCTCTTCCTTACCTTCTCCACTTCTCTACAATCAACGGCTTGTAACCAAACTTAGTTAAAATGGAAAGGCTTCAAAACAACCATATGTTACTTATCTAAATTAATGATAGAGGCTTACAAATGAACCTTACTATTGAAATTATGAACATTAAAGCATTCAAATAAACACTAATCAAATATTGATACTAAAAACCCTACTTAACTTTTCCTTTACCCTTTTTGTTCCTCCTCTACCATTATACTAGGTGAAGCACTGTCCACACTAACTCATTTCAATGAGTTTAGTGTCAAAGAACATCTATTGAAAAGCATTAATGTTTCTCCATGTTTTGGCATTCCACTGCCTTTTTCTTCTTGACTCAAAGTGTCACTCCAATCCTTAACACATAGCTAAGGTTTACTCATTGTCCTTAACCAATCAGAGAAGTAGCTCTAAAACAATAGTCTCTCTTCGAAAGTCATGGAGCAAATATCCAAGATATTCTTATTGGTACATTTACATTTTCAATCTAAACAATGGTATCAACAAGATTTTTATTTGCTTCAACTACAAATACTCTATCATTGTTGTGACTCCATAATATGCTAATTCACTAGAGAAGCCTTTTAATTCAACATAACAAACTTCAATGCAATGTAATTATCTTCTCAAATGATCAATAATTTGACTTAAATTTTTTGTCTCCATCAAGAAGACGATATTGGGTCAATGTTTTCCAATTCTACATAACAAAGCTTTAATTGTCAAGGTTTGACCCAATGTTCGAATGTTCCAACTTAAGACATTTTTAGCTCTTTGTGGCTAATTTTAGACAACTACAATAGCCCTTGTTCAACTCAAATTCATCAACATGCTCAACTTCCATCACTTCCCTTTTGAAAACAATTTTTCTTTGTAATAATCTTCTTAACTTGATGTTAGCACCTTCTTTTTTTATGTACGAGAATTCTCTTGGGAAAATTATCAAATGCCCAATTGGCATCACCTGCTTTTTACTTTTTCAAATCTTAACTCTTAGGTGGAAGACTAATGGACTTCTCTCTTCCATGCTTAATCTTAAGATCATTTAAGGCCTTGGCTAAGGGGATGGATTAAGGTTATTATCATGATAGTCTAAATGAGATGGGTTAGAAGAGGTACTAGGACAGGAGAACAAATACTATGAGATGTTAGGGTAACATTCATATCTAGGTTAAGAACAAAAATAGTAGATGGTATGGTTAAGGTGTTTAGTGTTGGATCCATTATGACAAGGTATGACATCAAAGTCAAAGGCATTAGGTTGTTTAATTTTTCAAACTTATTATGTGAGCTTATGGCAATTGAAGGTTCAAAAAGTATAAAGGGAATTGTTAAAAGAGGTGTATTCTTAAGAGCTTGACTAACCTTAGAAATATTTGATGGTTCTCTAAATAGGGGTTAGGTATGGGTTCAAGCTTAGTAGATAATTGGGCTAAACAAAGGCCTTTTGAGCTTAGAAGGAGAAGATTTCCCATCAATATTACTTACACTTGAAAGGTCCATAAACAAAGGTTTATTAAGCATTTTAGCTAAAATTTCAAGATATACGTTAGACTTAACATGTGCTCTAATATCCTTGCTAGCATCATCGTTTGCATTTTTGTGTTTATAATTGCTTAGTTAACCATATTTATAGCATTCAAACTTTCTACAAGGATCAAAAATTTGAATTTTTATAGAACTTTTCTCTCTTTCCTTAATAAAATTAGCAACACCAAAATTCCCATCAACAGTGCCATTATTACCTCCTCCCCTTTTATTACCATCATTACTTACCAACAATAGTCCCATCTTCTTTTTAGGTTCATCTTCTCCCTTACATGTTCCTTGATCTTTGATTCTCCTTACCAATTACAATATTTCTTAGACTTGAATTCAACCAATGATTTCTCACGATAGGAAGATTTTGTATGACCAAAACAGCTGCAAAAATAGTAGAAATCCATGAGCCTCTCTTATATAAACTCGATCCAACTACTATTCCTTAAAATATCTTTGATCGATCTTCTACTCGACAATAGTTTATTGACGTCAATACTCATACGAATTTGAAAAAAATCACTTATGACAATTAAATAATCCTCAACTTCAACAATTGTACCCATAGATGATGTAATTCTTTGTACATTCTCCTTTGCCATCATGCTAAGGGAGAGGAAAACAATTTGAATCCAAAACTAAATATGTGAGAAAGTTAAATCTTCAATCTTAAAATTAGATTTTTACTCCTTTAAGAGAAGAAGATGTTCCATAATGAACCATGGCTCCATACTCATAGTTTTCAAAAGAGATTCTATATCCTTCATGTTACACAATACCAAATCATTATTTAATATTGTCATTTCTTTCATAGCATAATTAGAGCGTACCTTCCTCAATATATTGGCAACAACATTCCTGTTTAGGCTTTTTGTAGGAAGATTATCATGCCCCAAACTAAAGAGTCGTAATAGTCTCATCATATAAACCAACTTAAGCTAAAAATTAGCCACTTTAGCGCTAATTCAAGTGTAGTTTACACAAGGTGTTTACTATTTCTCTACTTTGAGCCATCTAATTCTAAGGCTAGTAGATATTAACTTATGATGTAACCTTTCAAAATAGCCTTGAAAAGAAACTTGTAGCTCAAATGACCAAGATAATCAAGCTTTATAAATCATTTAGAGTACAAAATCTCTATTTTAATAAAGAGTTCTAAGAAGTAAATTAATTTGAGAAAATAAAGCAATTAGTAAAAGATTTATAAAAGTTCACAAGTTACAAAGCATAACAACAATACTCATAGTTAAAAACTAAAAGGTCACTAGTAGAGACCCTATTAGTTTCTCAATAAGTTAGTAAAATCGATAAATAAATAAAAACTTAGTTTATTAGTCTTGAATCTCACTCTCCAACCCTATTCTCCAATCTTCTGGAAATTAAAGTAGTACTAGTGAGTTTACTAGGAAACCTACAAAACAATTATAGGGAAAGGAGCAATAACTTGCTCAAGAAGTGGGACGGAGACAATAGCACATATTTAACATCAAGCAATTAGGGTTTTCAAGCAAGGTTAATTAGATGCAATGCATGTTCAAGAAAATGCCATCACACAACATTGACCAGTTTGTCATAAGATCAAAGATATAGCACCTACTCTAATTTGGATTTTGAGGAGTTTGATGCCGCGCATTTTATGGATTGAAAACAAACCAAAGCTTATGTAATGAAGAACACCCTCCATTCAAAAATTCACTTCAAACTACGATCCTCAACCTTATCACTACTTTCTCTCCTATCACTTAATTCGACTAAAGGTAAGGAGAGAACCATTTCTACTATCCTCATCAAAGAGTCCGTATTTGGCTCAAGAATCCTAATTATTTCTCCTAGTGGGTTGTGATGCAAGTTCGATTAATAGTTAAGTAAACTTTGTCTTAGATTACTTTTGGGGTAATCAAATAATTTCAAACAGTCAAGAGTAAGTGATATCATGAAACAATCAATACACAAGTCCATCGCTTATAATAGCACAACCATATTCAAGCACACATGTTGCATAGCTAACTTACAACCACAAACAAGACATAGACTAAGGTCTCTAAGTATTCTTAAACAATACTTTAAAGTACAGTAAAACATCGATCCTACTTACTTGAAACCTAGTTGCTCGGCAACGTGGTTGTTCACTTGTCCTTATGGGTGATCCCTTGATATTTATCTAGATGTAGTACTTTGTTCTACATATAAATTATGAAATATTACTAATTTACATGTCTATGATAGAATTAGGTAAATTAGTCATTGGTTTATTAGCCTACGCCTTAAGTGTTGGAAGTTTATAATGGTAATATAAGCTTATTTTACCTTTGTTATCTTTTGAGCTATGTCCTGAGTCAACACACCTTCGGTGTATTTAGCTAGAGAAGCTTTTAAGCTACCCTCTAAACTACATAAGCTTTGAAGTTCACATAAATTTAGCCTCTGAATTGATATCTAAGGTTAGTAAATCCTCGGGATCTTTCAAGAAATACCCTCTAAGCTAGGTTCTAAGTTAGGTCACCCTTGAAGTTCTTAAACTAAAAGCTTCTGAGTTATCCCTAAGCCATATTAGAGTTAAAGTTTTAATAAGATTAATCTTTGAATCATCTTCTGAGTCTGATAGATACCTAAGTTTTCTTACATTATCCTCCGAGCTAAGTTCTGCATGAAATCAGCTATGAAGCTTTTATGTTGGGAATCCTGTTAATCACCCCCTGAGCCTTATCAAAGTGACGGTTCATAATGAAACAACTTCTAAATCAACCTCTGAATTTGATGAGTATTAAAGATTTCTTACAAATTATCCTCTAAAATAACTTTTGGGTGCTCACATGCATATTTCCACTTTAAGTATCCTCTAAGGCACCTTTTGAACCAACCATGTAGTTTACTCTACATTTAGATCTTTTAGCAGAACATCCTTTGAGCCATCCTATGAGCCCAGTCAACTTCAAATTTCTTTAGAGTTCACCCTCTAACTCTACCTCTAAGCTTCCCCTACTACAATTTCCTCACAAGAACTCCTTCTGACTTAGCTTGTGAGTTAGGTCCTAATAGAATTTTCACTCAATAAACCTTTGAATTAGCCTTTGACTTTGCTCACACTTTTCATAACCATTAGATTTGTATATTTCTTTCCCAAAACTAACTGCCAAAAACACACTAACAGTATATTTAACACTAAAACACCCTACTATTTCACAAGAGCTTCATTTATCTTTCATAACAACACCCACTCATAAGAGTACATATTGTGAAACTCAACCATGTAAATCACATGCTACCTAAGTTCACAATTCTTGCTTACAAACTTCAATCCAACAACTCTAATATACAACAACTAACTTCAAATTTAAGCAATGTCCTTAGGAAAAAGACACTTATTTTAACCAAAAATACCCTTTTAATCACAATTTAGGGCTAAAAAATTCATAAAATTTATAGTAAATAATTTTGTGAAAAATCTTTTCATAGCATTTCTATATCAATTTAGGATAGTCTATAGGAAAATTTTGAAGTGGAAACTATGTCATTAGTTGTATTTATTTCAGTATCGAAAATTGTCCGATTTCATTGATTTCTTAAGTATATGATAGTTATAAAATTTTTTTCAAAACAATATTTTTCATAGATTTTACCCATGAAAATATGGAGAAATAAATTTTTGTATAATTTTCTAGATATTTTTTATATTTTTACTAATTATTTGAAAAATATGATGAAAAAGGACCTAACCGAAACTGGCTACTCTAGCCCCTACCACTAACCACCTCCTTGTTGGCAAACTTAGGCACAGCCTTCTCTATCCCCTGGTGGTGGCTATTACTTTCTAGAAACTTCCCAAATTCATAAATGCTAACATGCTCAAATTACACACCAATTTTGTAATTTTTCCTTAATTTTCTCTTTTGTACCCTTTCACTTATCCTAATTTTTCTAGATCCTCAATTATGTGAATGAAATGCTGGAGAGTGTTTTTTCAATTTTCCAAAATGGGTTTGATGATGAAATGATTTAATTTCTCTCTCTTCACACTTTGGAGTTTATATCATAACCAATTTGCATGTTTATTCTCTCTTTACTCATTAACACCTGTCCTACACTAATCTACATACCTAAACTAATTACATCCAGCTGCCTAAACAAAATTAAGGATTTTTATTAATTTTTAGTTATTTTCCCATCTCATTTTATCTTTAAATGCTAATATTCAAGTATTTTAATTAATTAAAATTATATGCATATACTTGAAAATTATACACAACACATGCACATACACATATATTATACATGTTTTATGTCCCATAATAATTTTATTACATTTATTATTTATCTCTACAAATTTATGAACTAACGAAACATATTTTGTGCATTTACGATAAATAATATATATATAGTTAAATTACACTATTTCAGCTATATTATTTTTATTTTCTTATATTTCTAATATCCGAGTCTACAAGGTATCATCGACTAATGCTTTAAGTCTACTCGTAAATTTTTAAATCATTCGAATTAGTTTCACTAATACCCTAAATTACTCACTCGAATGACTACGTAAAATTACGAGTTTACAAAGATAATCCGGAATGATGATATTAGGTTCATTCTTACAATCTTCTTATAATATAACAAGTTCCTTAGATGATGAAGCCATCTTAAAATGACAAAGAGATGAGAAGGTTAGAGAAAAGATAATAACTAAATGAAAGATTAATTTATAGCCACAAGACAAAAGCTTATGCCATTAATGAAAAAACAAATTTTAGGATAGACACGCCACAACAAAAGAAAAATAAAATAGATATAGACAACAATAATAAGAGTACTAATCATTCAAAGACCAAAAGACATAAGGAAAGAAAGAATATAAGAAAAGACAAATTGACAAACATTAAAAGAAAAGATAATCTATGGTACATAATCAATAGAAAGAGAATCTGCAAATCTCTAACAAAACACTATTCCAAGTATGATAGTATCCTATGAAGGGAGAAAGGACTCTATAAGGAGAGACAAGGTCAATCAGGTCTGCTATTCATATTAAATGTTCAAAAATGAAACCAAATGTATTAACCATAGCTATATAATATCTTCTTATATATATGCTTTTATATATTCATATTTCTAATTCAAGCGTAATATTTTCCCTTTATAAAGCATTTTATGTCGAACATATGCTCGTTGTAATCTTTCATTAAACGAAAAGAGACAATAAATAAAACTTTCAAAACTGAAAAGGTACTCAAAACATTAGCATGAGTAATTCTAACAATAGCTTTACTCTATTCCCTAATCTTATCAATTATAAGCCAAAAGATTTAATGGGTATTGTCCACTGCTCTTTTAAATCATACAAAAAAAAAAAAAAGATTCAACAAGTATTATCCATCAATTTTTTGAATTTTAAGGAAAAAAAGATTTAATAGATATTACTCTCCATATGTATGTATAAGTGGTGGGTAGATATCAATAGAATTTGTATATATGACAATATGGATAATTGTTTTATTAAAAACTATCATTTCCCCTACTATTTCTTTAAACATCTTTAGTACGTTCTCACCATGTGTATATCCCCGTAACATATAATACTCAATAAATTTTTCTCAAGTTCTATAACCTTCTTTCCCATAACCAAATATTATATCTTGGGATACTATGGCTCTTTGCTTCATTGTCACCACCTAAATCCCTAAAACCTCAACACCTTCTTCTTAATGTTACTTAGAGACTACAATAAGGATGAGCAACATCCTAATTAATAAGTTTAACCATTGAAATCCTCAATTGTATTTTATGTAACATTCTCATCAAAGTGTTGAGCTTAAATTTTCACTCCCTTTTTTTTATTTTGATTTTGTATAACATCTAGCCATTATAATACAAATTGCTTAACTAAATATTAAAAAGGTTTTTCAAAATTTATTTTAAAGAGTCGCCAACCAACTAAAGTTAGTAAAAAGAAAGGATTAGAAACCAATGGCTACATAAGTTTCTAATCAAAAAAGCAAAAATCAAGGGTCAATGACTATTAATTTAAATCTAAAATGGCTAATTATATTTATAAATTATAGCATTATTGAAGAAAATGTTGGTCACTTTTTATTTATCAACTAAAAAGAATTACTCATTAACAATAAATCAAAACAAATCAAGAAAACTAACATTAAAGATTATTAATAATAGCATGATCTATAGCGACTAATGATATGTTTATACAAGATACAATATTACAAAGGAATAATCATATAAAAGTGTAATATTTACAATAGATTATAATATCACTAGATTATCCAATGGTAATAGAATTTTATGTAATCAAACTGTATTAATTAATATATAGCTATGACATACTATGTATACAAACATCAGCACAAGAACGTAAATGAATGTACATTATATTTTAATACTGTAAATAAATAAATCATTAGACAAAATATGTTATCTACAAAAAAAAAAAAAAATCTTACCAATTATGGTGTATTTATATGTGCAAGAATTTATATAACATAATACAATTACAACATATTACCACCTACAATCATCTCATTTTATTGTTATAAAGACATTCATTTGGACATTTTACAAACATGCAATATTACTTTATTATAATTATATTACAACCATAAGCTACAACTATAATGAAATTACCTTATATTTTACAAATTATTATAATAAACATGGAACAAATGACTAGGATTAATCAAATGTACTAATTATTCATAAAATTTAAAGAATTTCTACATACCTATATTCATAAAACAATTTTATTCAATGAAATATGTTACTAAAAGATCGTACTACAATATCAAATTGAAATAATTGTGACACATAACATATATAAAAAATAATAATTTATTAATATACTACACTATAGTATGAAATGTTGATGATTCTTATAACATTGATTTATTTAGCAAAATGATTTGAACATGCTAACATAGTGAATTAGCAAGATTGAATAATTTAATTAATATATTACCAAAAAAATTAATGGATATAAACAACTATTAGGTACTTAAGTTAGGATTTTGTAGTTATTGTAGTAGATAATTACTAAGATAATTAATTAGTTTCTTACATCCTAAAATACTATTAACTATTTATAAATCGATAGTTTAGTCATCTATAGTTTATGTACATTTGACAATTGTTAAAATAAAAAATTAAATAAATTATGCAATTGCCTAATAGTTGACAATTAATAAAACTCATAATGATAATAAAATTGTAAAATACTTAGGAAATGGAAATAATTTATTTCATGAAATACACTTGAAAAATTTAAAAAAAAAATGAATGAATGAAGGTATGATTAGTTTGTGAAGGTCAAGATTCATTAAAGTATGTTCCAAACACTCCTACAAATTATAGAATTATTAACAAACTTAGAAAAAAAAATTTATTACAATAGAATCACATAATTAAAATACATATATAACATATATACCATTTTAATATAAATTTCCTTATCAAATGTCAAAATAAATTACATGGAAGTAATATCATTAATCAATTGCATTGTAATCCTATATTATTTATTAAAACAACAATTTATGTTATAATAAATAATGGTTTTCTCAATAATAGAAAATAACAATAAAACTTGTACTCTTGAAACATTAACTTAACAAAATGATATGTATACACTACTTTAGATAATAGAACGTAATTAACATTCATAGCGATTTATAGTACAAAGCATTATACTCATCATGAAATAAACAATAAATTATAGTATCATTAAAGAGAGATCTTTACAAAAATAAAAGGTTAACAATACAACTATAATTTATTTAACTAAAGAAATGGTTAAATTATATACTAGAGTAGATAATACATATACTAAGAAAATATTGCTAAAGCTAATATTTCCAACATTCATTGTAAAGTTGAATACAATTTACTATTGATAAACTAGGAACTTATAGATTCTATGTACAATAAATTGTATATAAGTTTTTATGTCCAAAGATTTTCACTAAAACAAATGTCATCACAAAAATTACATATACTTTATGTATGACATAACATTACTAAAATTTTATTGTAATGGACATAAATAAAATCAACATGTCTATAGCAACAACACTATTCTCTATGAAATATAACATATACAATAGTTTTGAAAAATAATATTATTTACTATCGATAACTCATGTTAATACTATAGGTAGGTGATTCCTATATAAAGATACCATATTCTTTATTGACTTTTACTATACAAAAAAAATAAAAAATAAAAAGAAACTATTATTGGTATAAATCCCTACAAAAGAAATTATTATTAGAATGAATCCTTTTGTAAAGGCTGCAAGTTTTCGAATCTCAACATGGAAATCAACCAAGAGAGTCAATGGATAATTCTTAGAACCACTTAAGATGTAACAATTAAAACCCCCAACTAAAAGGAATAAACACCAAATGATAAATCAAAAAGCCTAATGAAGACAAAAACCCTATATGCTAATTATATACATAAAACATTAAACCCTAATACGTGAGAAACTCCAAAACAACTATAAAACCTTAGTAAACCATCTAAAACCCTAATTAGACGTCTAAAATTCTAACTTAACCATTAAACCCTAATTATATAGCCAAACTATTTTGCTAATTATAAATAATTTAGCCAATTACACTAAAACCCTAACAATTCCCACTTTTTACGTAATCCATTAACAACGAACAATTCTGACTGTTAAAGATCATTAATAATTTTGATAATATATGTTAATACATTTAATTAGGATAATTTAGCACAACAAAACCCTAAATGACCTTGAGTGGCATAATACATGTGGATAAGGATAAAAAAAATTCTTAATTACACTTAAATGCTCTAATTATGATTGCATCTTAATTAGCAAGAAGCCAAGAATAATTAAAGAAAAAGGGCAAAGTAATTAGTTAGAGATAACTTGCAACCAATGATGACAATATTTAAAAACATGAGATATGATCATGCAACTTTTAGCAAAGAATCAAAATATAAGTGATCCTAACTTAGCAAAGGTACAAGGTTACTAGTTTTGGAAAAATTTTTATCCCTTTTCTCTCTCCCTATGGCAAGCCACACTATCCCCCAAACCCCCCTCATTATTTCTCATTTTAATACACTCAAAATACTCTAAAACTCTCCAAAAACACTCCCTCACTTACCTCTCAACACCTACACACACCCTACTGTCTAATAACTATGCACCCACCACTACCTTCGAGCCATTCACTACCATCCACTGCCTCTTTCTCTCTTCTTTCCCTAGCCCACCGATAAACACTACCACCTCTAGGAGCTTCACCGTTTTGGTTACTTTTCTATGAAAAGTTATTGCCTCCTTGTTTCTCAATCTTATGGGCTTATATCAGTATTCCTGGAGTGTAATAGCTTAGGATAGTTGACAAAAAACTTCAAAACTATAAGTTTATATAGTAAATAGTAACCACAGAAACGTTATGGTATCATATAATGTAAGAGTAAACCATGAGTGCATGTTTAGGAGTGTTATCGTGTGGATATCTTAGCAAAACAATAGAAAACTTTTTGGAAACCTACAAACTAGAGCATGTGGCTATTTAAACCCCTCCCCCATCTCATTTTAAAAGTTTCATGATAATCTTTAGCCAAATATAGGTTAAAATGCAACTTAGCTAAGGTATAAATGCATTAGAGTTCGTTTCTCATGAAGACAAGAAGAAACACCCCTTAAACCCCCTTAGTTGCCACTTCCATAATGCATATTGAGCTACAACTTTTGATTTAACCTCTTAATGACATAATTAACTACTATTAATTAAGATTTAGGACTTAAGTAACAAAGTTTAATTGGCTAGCAATGACTTAAAAGCCCAAATATGCTTAAAATGAGACATAAGCTTTCGGAATTTAATTACAGGCCCCAAATTGATGCACACCAGATTTGGACACTTATTAAAATGGGATATTTTATGGGCTTATAGTGGATTTCAACCTAAAGGAGTAAATGGGATTGAGCTTAGGGCCTTAGGATGTGAAATAGGCCAAAAACTCACTCGAGGTCGAAAAATAGAACATACGACCCAATAAATTCGACCAACCAATACCATGATGAAGCCTTTATGGAGTAAACCAAAACCCCATTTAGTCTAATAAATCATTTAGAGAACCCCTTAATAGGCCCAACATGGGATTATTGCATAAAACAAGTAAATGGGGCCCATTTTAACCGTAAACTTAAGGCCCTATTGAAAACTTTCAAAGATATTGTAGAAATTTTACTAAAATCACCTCAGTAAGGGGCCAAGGCCTATATAAGAAACCTAATAACTAAACCCTAACCTTAAGCCCAAAATAAGGTCCAAACCCCCTAAAAGTCAAAATAAGGCTTTAACCAACAAACTAAAATGGCCTAAACCTAACTAATATGGGTCCAATTTCACAAAATGAACCCTACCATATGATAGGGCCTAACCTTAAAAATGATGTAAATTAAGTATAAGAACATGAAAATCAAATTTAAATTGAAAACGTTATGGCTAAAATACAAAAGAGCAAAAAATTAGGTAATATAGCAAATTAAGCAGAACCTTAGTAAAGTAAATATCTATTACTCACTATAATTATACTCTTCAAATGACTTGGACTCATATGTTGACACTATTGAGAATTACTAAGATTGGTAGACAATGGTTGAGTGAGTATATTGACCTTTGTTTTACCTTGTTTTTGTATGTTATATAGTGCACTATTAAATTATATGCTTAATGTAAATTGATATGCTTGGGGTACTTGGGAAATTTGCATGTGCTTGTACTTGGATGCAATTGTATGAGAAGACACTATAATATATCTAAATGACTTTTGATCATTGCATTAGTTAATTGATAGGACTCCAGAGTGTCTACTTATATATATTGCTTGGTCACCTGTAACCCGGACTTAACAACTATCTGACCTTTAATAAATCAGTCATGCATTGCATACCATTACATTAAAGAGTAGAGGCATCCACACTATATAATAGGATGAGAGATCATACATCATTAGATCCATATTCTCTTGATATATGTTACGTATGTTGTTTTCGCATGATATATTTGTATGACATGTTCTTGCCTTGACTTTTGGAATCTATGAGGCTATGGTGAATGCAACCCTTTACTTAAGGTCGAACTATATTTACTACTTAGGGGTAAGAGTGGATTGCATGAGCCCCTCATAACCACACCTGAGATGATATGAGGATAAGGATTAATGGATCATGTACTTGGAAATTGGAATTGGATGATGATACTTGGGTCGTGATTCACCTAAATACTTCTCAACTTGAACAACAGTAGAAGTAAAATCATATTGTATACAATTATCAGACAACTATATCTATTGTTGCATAACATATAGTTGTTTTGCATTCACGTGTTTGTTAATAACTTACTTGCACTTATATGTCGGTTTGATAAGAAGGTTACTCACTACGTTGGTTGTAGGTTACCCTCTTATGGCTTGTTATTAATGTAGGTAGATTTATAGTTGGAGCCGAGCAGCAGCCATGCTTGATGTTAGTGAGCTTCAGCTCTTGGGGATTTAGAGAAAAGATGAGAAAATGAGGAAACATTTATTTTATTACCCAAACTTTAGTTATTATGTTTTTGGATTAATATGACAGCAGTATGGACTATCTTTAGTTTCCATAGTACTTATGGCCTATAAACCTTATTTATTTAGGTGTCAACACTTATTGTTATTTAATCCAACTTATGCTAATTAAATGATATTTACATGCGTAGATATTATCTGATGCATGTCTTCTAAAGGTAGTAATTGTAATAGAAGCTTGCATTGTATAATGCAATGAAGATTCCTAATCAATAGCGGAGATTGGTATTGGATCTCCGTGTAGCATGTGGCAATACTGCTATAACTTATAAGCTACTCAGGTTGTGACACCTTTCTTCTAACACTATTTATATAAACTTTATATATGGAATTTATAAACTAGAGCCCTTTTGTTTAAAATTTTACTACTTTGTATAATAGTAGTATAAAATTGATAAGATGAGACACCATAATTGTAACAAGCTTAAGTTATGATACACGAACATATTGGAGAAATTAAATCATAATATTATCAAATTATTAGCAATATATACATATTAATGTACAACACAATCTAGTTAAGGAAAAACAAATCATTTACATATATGATAAGAACACTATAATATTCTAATATATATATATATGTAAATGAGATGGGTTTGGAACAGGTTTAGAATGGGTAACCTAGAATCTATCCCACTATATAATAAGGTTCCCAAAACCATATAAAGTTTTTAACCTTATAATGATAACCTATCTTGCTACTCTAATAGGGTATTCGCTTCTCAACCCACCAAACCAATTTATAATTTTTTTTTCCAAATAAATATTTTTTCCTTCGTTAATTATATATCTTGTCACAATATTAATGAAGCACCTACTAATATTATTATACAATAAGTTTAATGATGTATGTAAACTTGATATTAACTTTTCAATATGTTTTGATTTTAAGCATTTGGTCAATGTTTACATCAAATTTGTTATTTATTTAATTATTTTTCGCTATTATATAATAAATACATAACCACTTCTTAGCCAATAAAAAAAAAATCTCACATAGATATATATTCATAGATAATAATAAAAAAAATAGTAAATGTAATCAAAGTTGTTATCATCCCTATTTTCATCTATTTATTATTTTAAGTATTAGAAATTTTAGTTAATTTATTTTTTAATTAAATAACAGATTTTCCATCGAATCCTTCTAAAATCCCATAAAGTCCCAACCACTCCCAAAGCCCATCTTAAAATCCTATCAAGTAGTATCATATAGAATTTTTAATGAGTTAGACAAATTGGGTATACAAGTTAGGTATCCTATAATAACCCGTTTAGTTATATCCTTAATATATAACATTGCATAACCTAATATATATAGTCTACTTATATTACTAAAAAAATTTTATCAACTTTCATTATAAGGGATTACTATTGTAACACAAATTATCATCTCTTGTTAGTAATATAAGATACAATAAAGGTGTAAATTAGAAAACTCTAGAACACATATGCCTATCTACAATTCAAAATCTCACTTATCTATAACTTAAAATCTCCAGGTTGTAAATAATTAGCAATAGTACATGTTACACGTACTTATCTAGTACATTTACAGCTCCTTCACTTTATTGAATGAAGTAAGGGAGAAATGTAATTAGACTTCTTAAGTAATGTAATAAGGGTGTAATATTTATTACTTTGTTTAGTTAGATTAATAAATAACTTAAGAATAGATACGTAATAAAACTTTAATAACTAAATTACCCTTGATTCATTGTCTTTCTTAAGTAATTCTAAAGTAGTGGTGATGGAAATCGATTGCAATAGCGGTGATCGATGGTAATGGCGATAGCTTAGGTAGCGTCTTGGACAAGGGGTGGGGATAATTGCGGCGGTGGTGACAACAACAGTGGTAGTGATGATAGCGACAGTCAGAGGTAGTGATAGTGGTAGTGGTGACAGCGGTGATAAATAGTGGGGGCGACGGTGCCGATAGCAATGATGACAATAGTGATGGCAATGGTGGTAATGTGTAATGGTAATGGTAACAGGGTGATAGTGGCGGTGACAATAGCTTTAACAGTGGCAGTGACGATAGGTGATGATGATCAGTGGTTAGTAATAGTGGTGATGGTAGTAGTGGTGGTTGCAGTTGCGACGGCAGCAATAGTGGTAATGGTAGTGATGGCGGTGGCGGTGATAATCATCGTTAAATTGATATAAGGTTATTTTTAGGAAAAAATGTGAAATTTTGTGAAAAATCGTAATTTTTTATTGAATTAAGAAATTTCTATTACTTGATTTCACATAATAAGAATTTATAAGGAATTACGATTTGGAGATAAAAAAAAAAAAAAAACCCAAGTGAACACTGTAACAAGGAATAAGAAGAAAATTGAATTTCAATTCCCCTTAAGTGAACGAGACACAATAATATGATATGCTATAATCATTAAGACATGATACAACATCTTTTATGAAAAATGCTAAGTGAACAAGATAAGAGAAACAATATTGGGTAATAACATTATTTATTTATTTTTCACATTTTAGTAACAGAACGTAGCTAATGTACATCATAGTTATATTAATCTCATTTAATTGTTCAAGTAATATTTAATAATAAACAATACACATTAATAATGAAACAACTAATAGACTTGTGAAAGAAGGATTAGATATCGGACTTCTCATGTTTTCTCTTCTTTTTTTTTTTTTTTTTTTTTTGACCTACTTAAAGAAAAAACATGTTATATAGGTATAGCACACATAGCTATAGATATATTTTATTAGTTTTCCTTTTACTATAATATATTATCAAATCCAATCGGAAAAGATCTTTTCTTTTGCACATTCTAAATTTTAAAACCTTGTATTCACTTATATGTTTTTGTATTTTTTTTTTTAATGCAAAACATGTACAAAATACATATAACCTAACAATATATAAGGTAACATATTAGGTTTGATTTACTTGGCATATAAAATTACAATATGGCTACATTATAATACAAAGTTTAATAATAATAATCCTAACAATCTTAATATAATGTAAATTGCGATAATGGATGCATAAACTAAACAAAATGAATTAAATGATTCAAGAGGGAAAATAATTAGCAGCAATCTTTTGTAGAAAAGAAAAAAAAAAAAGAAGCATAATAATAAATATATGCATGTCATCTTTTTGAATTTGAAAACCTTTAAAAGGAAAAAAAAAAAGCTTTTATTATTATTATTATTTACTAAAACTTTTTTTCTAAACATTTTTATATTTATTTATTTATTCTTTTTACTAAACAAAACCATTTATTATTATCATTATAGAATTTTAATATAATAAATAAAAAATAATAAAATAATAACTATCCACATGAACAGTACTAGAGGTTAAGGAAGCGGTTTAAGGTTGTTATTTTGCCTGCAACAAATCTAATAATTTACTTTATAATTTTGCAGTATTTTTTTTTCTTTATAATTTTATTCATTTTTACTATCTAAAAATATTTAACTTGTTATTTTGCCTACAACAAATCTAATAATTTACTTTTTCTGTGCATATATTATGAAGCATCACTATAAGTCTATATATATGCATCAATATAATTAAATATGCACAGATATCATGGATGAAAAAACCATTGATATATATAACTTCTATTTGGGGATAAAAACATTAAAAGTTTTTGAGTATACAATTATATTAAGAATCCGACAATCCTCATCTAATGAAACTATTTTTATTTATTTATTTATTTATTTATTTATTTATTACGATAAATCTACCGTTCCATATTGTATCAAGAAAAAGCATCAAAAAATAAAGAAACAAATAACCTTCTTATCAAATTAACCGATCCCCACATTTTTGGAATTTATTCAATATGAATTTAATGAATGGATAAGAGTTGATTTAAAACCAAAAATGGTATGAAAAATACCTATCCCTTATATGTGATCTTTCTTTTTAACTTTCAGTGTATTTGGAATGAAAGGAGTAGGATTTTATTTCGAAATGGAAGGGTGTATTACTACTAGATAGTGAAAGTGTTAAAGCTAAAGAGTTTGGGGCGTAAAAAAAAAAAACAAAAAGAGAGATTTTATGAGACCTAACCTAGTGAAGGATGAAGTAAGATGGCTTCCTCCTCTATTACATCAAAATAAATTGTGATGTAATCTTTAGTACAGATATAAATGGTGCAATAGCGGATGATATTGCAAAAGACGATAAGGGAACTTGTATGGGTGGGTTTATGAAGATATTGCAATTGCCTCACTAATGGAATAAAAAATCTAGACAATTTTCTAGAGCATGGAAATGCCAATAAAAGAGGATGCAAAAACGTCGTAATAAAATATGATTCAATTAAAGTTATAAAACCATGTCTGATGAAAATGTTAACAGTGATTTTATGCCTAATGTGATAATTTTATGCAAGCAACTTTACTAATGGAAGAAAAGTTAGATTTTAAGGTGGATGACTAAGATAATGAATGAAGTTGCACATATAATAGCCAAATATGCGATGCAATAAAAGAAAGATGTTTTGTTTGATGGCCTGCCACCAAATGATGTTCTGTGAAGGAAAATTTTGTATTTTATCATGTTAAACATGAATAAGATCATATGTTTAGTCAAGGTGAATTTGCTTTATACAATAGGGATAGAACTGGCTATTCGTAGATGAGGGTAAGTATAGGTAACTAATTTTCACTCGCTTGCTTTTGTATTTTTTTTTTTTTTTTCCTCTTATGAGTGAACAACATCATTTAAACGCAAAAGAAGAGAGAGACCCTTCTTACCTCCCTCTCATACACAACTCAGTCCCTTTGCTCATTGAATTCAAATGAAATAAATAGAAAAACAAGAAATTAGAAAAGGAAAAACAAGAGAGAGAAAGACAATGGCGTGGGTGGCTCATTTGTTGGTCGACTCTCTCTGGCTCAATGAAGACAGAGGAGGAGAAGAAGATGATGACAATGAAGAGGAGAGAGAAGTCTTGGAACACTGTTAAATATAAATAGCAGTCTAATGGAACAATGAAACAACAAAGTCAAACAAGAATGACTCAAACACTTTATATCTTTCACATTTTATTCATTGTATTTGATTCTCACTAGCAATACACTTACTCATACACATACTGCCTATTCTTATTGCATACACACTCAGTTTCTTGCACACACATCTGTTCTACACTACTAGCACAGATTATCTAATATACTACACATATATGATCTGTTTTTTAAACATTGCACATATACGGTTTATCTTTTTTTTTTTTTATCTAACTATTAACTAACATTGCTCACTACTTATATTACTAGACATGATAGGATGCTGTTGGTTGCACCATAAGATTTGTATTACACTATTCCAATACACTCCCTTAATACAGATCACAACACATCAACAATTCAATCTAAGCATCTGTCGCAACTTCTTATACCGATCAGCTTTCAATGCTTTTGTGAAAAATATCAGCCACTTGCTGTCCTATAGGACAATACTCTAGCTCTACGTTTCCATTATTCACTTGATCACGCAAATAATGAAATCTAGTTTCTATATGTTTGCTTCGCCCATGTGCTACTAGGTTCTTAGCTAGTGTAATTGCTGACTTGTTGTCTATAAATATTATCGATAGCCTTTTCATAGCAACCTTGATCTGATCCAATAGTGAAGTTAACCAAATGGCCTAACATGCAATAAATGTAGCAGACACTTACTCTGCCTCACATGAAGAAAGGGCTACAATCGACTGCTTCTTTAAATATTAAGTGAACATTGTCTTGTTGTATTTAAACACATAGCCGCTTGTGCTCTTCCTATCCATTTTATCTCCATACCAATTAGCATCCAAATATCTAATTACCTCTCCTTCACTTTTGCTAACACCCTTGTGAAACAGAACACCATAATTTGATGTACCTTTTAAGTATCTCAAGATACGTTTTGCAACAACAAAATGTGAGCTTCTAGGATCCTCCATAAATCTACTCACCAAACCTACTGCATAGCATATATCATGACAACTGTTACATACAGATCTTAATGATCCAACAATCTATTTGAACAAAGTAGGATCTACAACCTTCTCATTTTCACACTTAACAAGCTTAACTCCAGCATCCAGTAGAGTGTCAACTATCTTGCAGTCAAACATGTTGAACCTTTTCAATATGTCCAATACATATTTTTTCTAATGCATCATAATTCCATTATTTACTTCAACAAATTCAAGCCCTAAGAAATAAGACAGCACACCCAAATTTGTCATTTCGAATTCTTCCTTCATCACTCCCTTAAACATTTCAATCTCTTGAACATCACTGCCTATTACTAGCAGATCATCAACATACAGGCACACTAAAATCATACTTCTATGCCCTTTACTATATTTAACCCTCACATAGACTCTATGCTTATGTAAACATTTTTCAAAACCCTGTTGATGCAAAAATGAGTCTATTCATCTATTCCATGCTCTTGGTGCTTATTTCAAGCCATATAAGGCTTTCCATAACCTGTAGACTTTATGTTCTTATCCTTTAACTTCAAACCTAGGTGGTTAAGTCACATAAACTTCTTCCTCCAATGGTCCATTAAGGAATGTTGACTTTACATCCAGCTAAAACATAAGCCAAGATTTGCTACATGCAATAGCAACTACAAGTCTTATTGTTTCTATTCTAGCCACAGGTGAGAACACATCTTGATAGTCCATTCTTTGCTTTTGGAGGAATCCTCTAGCCACTAATCTTGCTTTATACTTTGCAACATCACCATCAGGTTTTAGTTGAGTCTTATAGATCCATTTAACATCAATGGGAACCTTATTTTCTAATAATTCAACGAGTTGCCAAGTTCTATTTTTCTTAATGGATTTAAGTTCTTCTTCCATAGCATTCAACCATTTAGAATCATTTAGAGCTTGATCAATTCTCATCAGTTCTGATCCAACAAATAATGCCAAGTGCACTAAATCACCCTCTGTAATTACAGCATAATCAGGAAACACTTCATATTCTAGATATCTCCCTGGAATCTATCTATTCCTCTACAATCTAAAACCATACATCTATGATTGTGATTCATGTCTAGGTTTTGTATTTCCATTTTGACTATGTTGCTCACTAGAACCATAGCTATCTTCATTAACAACTACTTTTACTTCTTTCCCCTGTTCACCATCATTGCAATTCTACTTCTATCCTTTTGTCTCATCAAACACCACATCCTTACTCACAATTACTTTACGAGAGCTTGGGTTGATTACTTTGTATGCTCTCGTGGAATGATATCCTAACATGATAGCTTCTTCACTCTTGTCATCCAAGTTCTTTCTTTTTGCATCAAGAACATGGATGAAACAAAGACTTCCAAACACTCTAAGATGAGTAACACTAGGCCTCTTCGCAAATCATACTTCTTCAAGAGTTCTATCCATAAGTGACTTAGTTGGGCAACGATTTAGCAAATATACAGCAATATCTATTGCTTCTCCCTAAAAATAATGTGGCATGCCCTTACTTCTCAACATAGCCCTAACCATATTTAGTATGGTACAATTTCTTCTTTCTGCAACTCCATTGTGTTGTAAAGTGTATGGAGCTGCTACTTCATACACTATCCCTTTATCTTAACAAAATTTCTCAAATTCTCTTGATGTGTACTCTCTACAACCATAAGTGTGCAATACCTTGATCGGTTTACTACTTTGTTTCTTAGATAATGTCTTGAACCTTTTGAAAATGTTGAAGACTTCGAATTTTCTTTTCATTAAGTATATGTAAGTTTTCTTGCTGTAATCATCCACATATGTGACGAAATACTAATTCCCTCCTAAGGTTGCCACTTCAAACGGACCACAAACATTAGAGTATATCACTTCCAACACACCCAAAGCTCTGGGAGTAATCTTCCCTTTAAATGACACTTTGGTCTGTTTTCTAAGTTGACACCCTCCACATACTTTACTTTACGTTTGAATGGCAGGAAGACCATATACTAATTTGGACTTACTCAAATAACGAAGACTCTAAAAATTCAAATGTCCAAAACGTAGATGCTAGATCTAACTGTCATCCCGTACTGCTGCAGCACAATTCATGCACTCACCTAGATGTATGTCTATCTTAAATGTACGATTCTTAGATAATGGAGTCTTTAACATCAATCTTTCCTATTTGTCAAACAATACTAACTATCGATCCTTGAGATTCATGGTATACCCTTTCTCAAGTAACTGTCCTACACTTAACAAGTTGTTCTTCATTCGCGGAACATACAACACATCAGAAATGTGCGATAACTTTCCATTCTTTTGGCGAATCGAAATTTTTCTTAATCCTTCAGCCCTTACCATGCTGTCATCTGCAAATCTGACATTGCTCTTTACATTTTTATCTAGGTCAATAAACCAATCCTTATTGCTTGTCTTGTGGTTTGAACATCCAATATCCAAATACCAAGAATTTGCAGTTACATTTTCTGATGGAGTAGTTACCATCAGAAGAATTGCCTTAGAGTCGTAACCATTTTCTTGAGCAAACCCAGCTATTTTTAGTTCATTCTTTAAAATATTACTCTTAGAATTCCTACATTCATTAGTAAAGTGGTCAAATCTTTGACAATTATAACATTGAATGTTTCTCTTGTCAAATCTCTTCTTTGATCCTCTTCCATGCGCTCCTCCTCTTCTTGGAGTTACTTCAGATCAAGCAGATTCTTGAATTGTATCTTGATTTCTAGTTTGATATATCCTATTCTAGAATCCATTCCTACCTCTACCTCTGCTCCAACCTCTATCATTCCCTCTTCTTCCTTTATAGCTTTCATTTGTGGACTTCTTTACTTAAGCTTGTAGCACCTGTTCAATCCCTTTTTCACTTATGCTCTCATTCATTCGCTATTCATGTGCTTCAAGTGAACTTTGCAACTCTTTTAGCGTGAAGGTGTTTATGTCCTTCGATTCTTCTGTGGCCACCATTACATAATCAAACTTAAGGGATAATGATCGTAGTATTTTCTCCACCAACATAACTTATGTTATTGTCTCTCCATTTGACTTCATTTGGTTGGATAAGGCCATCACTTTTGAATAGAAATCTCCTACACTGTCCTTATCCTCCATTTGAAGTAACTCATATTGTCTTCTCAAGGCTTGTAATCTTACTTTCTTTAATTTGTCGGCCTCTTTATAATATTTTTCCAACGTATCCTAGGCTTCTTTTGCAAATGTTGCAGATGAAATCTTCTCAAAATTCATCGAATAAACGCATTGATGTATAGAGAACAGGGCTTTGCAATATTTCTTTATTGCTTCTTGATGTGCTGTTCATTGGGCATCAGATAGATTTTCAACTAATTCTTGAACTCCACACGTGATTATTTCTTGAACCTCTTAAAACCCAAATATGACCTTCATTTGTATGCTTCATTTTTCGTAATTCTTGCCGTCTAAGACTAACAAGGATGCTATCAAGTTCCTTGACATACTAGCCATGGCACCTCAACACTGTCTTTTCTTACTTCGCACTAATACGATGGATCTTTCAATAGTGGCTCTGATACCACTGTTGGAACACTGCTGAATACAAACAATAGTCTAATGGAACAATGAAACAACAAAGTCAAACAAGAATAACTCAAACACTTTATATCTTTCACATTTTATTCACTATATTTGATTCTCACTAGCAGTACACTTACACGCACACACATAGTCCGTGCTACTAGCTATTCTCATTGCACACACACTCAATTTCTTGCACACACTATCTAATATACTGCACATATATGATCTATTTTTTAAACATTGCACATATACAGTTTCTCTTTTTTTTTATTTAACTGTTAACTAACACTACTCACTACTTATACTACTAGACATGATAGGATGCTGTTGGTTGCACCATAAGATCTATATTACACTATTCCAATAAGAACAAGGGCAAAACCACAACGTTGTTGTCACAACTGAAACCCAAACCACCAATAATGCGAATCCAAAATAACAACTTCACAGATTCGAAAATGATGATGAAGAAGAACAAGACCTAACGGAAACACCGTTATCATCAACCTCAACGACAGAAGAGTTACAATAACGAAGAAGAGGAAGAGGAGTTTGATCCGGTTGGGGTCAACGGAAGAGGTATCGGATTTTGTGAGGAATATTGCGATGCATCCCGAGACATTGCTTGATTTCCCGCTTGATCCTGAGGATGATTTAAATGTCATATTGTCTATTTAGTCTTCTTTTTGGATTATTGTCGTATTTATTTGATTAGAATAACATTAATTCACTCGTGGATCACTTGAGAACTTGCCCTGTTTGAATCCTGTTGAAGTGAAGTAATGCTTATGCATATCATGATTACTACTGATTGTCATATCCAATCCTCGACTGCAGCTCTTCCTGGCTGACCTTATAGAGGCAAAGTTTCATCTCCAATGAACGGTCTGGAAAAAAAAAAAAAAAAAAAAAAGGCCATTGACAGACCATGTTCCTTAAACATGAGACCCACAAGGTTGGTGCGGTGGGGAACCATTTTATTTTATTAACAAAGATGTTGTCCTGTGGAACAGGTGAGAGAAAAGGTAAGCCTTTCATTTCTTTCCTTAAGCATGCCAGAACCCTTTTGACATTTTCTTTTCAACACATAAAAGACTCATCATGACACGCTCTAAAAAATCATTATTACCCCCAATTCAGGTACGTCCCTCATGGAACGGCCCCTTGTGCAACCAAATTATGAAAGATATGGCCTACTTTATTTACATTATTCAGGAAACAGCCCTTTTCCAGCTAAATCACTTTGAACAGAAATGTAACAACCACCTAACTTGTATATTCTATCTTCTTCTGCCATTTAGTAACTGTCTAAAAGAACAAATTCACATCTTATTTTTTGCTCCATGCTTGCTTAGTATTGAATCAACACATTGTGTGATCTCACATTATTATTTTCAGTCCACTCTATTGCTTGGAAAGAGTACGGGAACTTTTTTCTCTTTTCATCTCCCGTCCTTGCATTATAATTACTCAAGAAGTTGGCTTGTAGAAGGTTTTACGAGAAATACGGAAACCGCAATATTGATACACCTTCCTGCCACACACATTATAAATTCACTACAATCTAGTTTTAGTCTTCTCATGGGATATCTCCTAAGTCCCATTTTGTTGTTTCTTCTGCTACTCTTATCATCTATATCTGCTTCTCAAGAGATCAAGTCAGCCGATCAAATTGATCTCCTTATAAGAGACTACTTATTCAGTTCCTATATACAGAACTTCACCAAGACAGGAGTGCTACAAACTGTCAATTTGCCTAAGAACCTCTCTGGCATAAGAGTTGACGCTGTGAGATACCGATGTGGTAGCCTCAGAAGGTATGGTGCACGCATAAAGGAATTCCATTTCGATGTTGGTATTGTTCTACACCCATGCGCAGAGAGAGTCGTGTTAGTGAGACAGAACATTGGAAATAACTGGTCTTCCTTGTACTACTCCAACTATGATCTATCTGGTTACCAACTTGGTTCACCCGTATTAGGCCTCCTAGCTTATAATGCTGTTACTAATATGAGCCTAGGTACCCCTTATGAAATCACAATTCTTGCAGGTGACAAACACATTACGGTGAATTTTAGTACCATGGCAACACTAGATAAGAGACCCGGAGTTATACCACTATGTGCTAATTTTGAAGCAAATGGCAAATTGACGTTAACGAATCAAGTAGCACCATATGTATGTTTAGCATCTCGGCAGGGGCATTTTGGGTTGGTTACGGAGGTACCGCCTCTTCAAACGAGGAAAAAGGAGATCAAGTGGAAGTTAGCAGTCGGAAGTTCAATTGGATCTGCATTAGCTGCATTTCTTTTGAGTTTGCTTCTTGTTGCATTATTTGTCAAGGCTAAGAAGAAATCAAGAAGGGAAGAGATGGAAAGAAGGGCATATGAAGAGGAAGCTCTACAGGTTTCAATGGTTGGTCATGTTAGAGCACCTACAGCATCTGTCACTAGAACAGCACCGATAATTGAACACGAGTATGCTCCTTTTCCGACTTGAGATTTCATCAATTATGTAGCAGATATTCAATTTTTTGTAAAACTAGCTGACAGGGACAGGGACAGGGACATGGTCTTAAGGATGACTAGTGAATTGAATTTCTCAATAGAAATCTCTAGTTTCCTTGTATTTGGAACATGACAACATTATTTAGTTGAGTTGGAAGATTCATAGTATCTTTTCATGAACCATAAACTAGCTGTAGCTCTCCATAACCATAAATGGTTATGTTTTTTGGCAACATTTTTCTTTGGTTTCAATTTTCAAATAGCATGCTTTTTCCAGGAGCACGCGTGGAGGAAAAGAGAGTGACATGAGGATCAAAAAAAGCATATGTGGCCATTTTCTGTATTGGATGACCAATTTGCAGTTTGCATCATTAGGATAGCTATATTTTATGGGCTGCGGGTAGCAACGTATTTCACGTACGTATAGTGTACATCGAATTAGGCCTGTAAACAAAGCACGTTGAGCAAAATTCAACCTCAACTTAAGAATTTAGCCTGAATCTGATTGAGTTTACATTTATAAACTCCACTCAAATTGTTAATCAATCGAAGAGCTTGTGTTTGTTATTTACAAGGCATGAAAATCTTAACACTAAGATTATTTTCCCTAGAGCTAGAAGGTAGAACTTTTAAGCAACACTAATATTATGTATGAGAAGCTATTGGACTAACTTACTTAATAAACATTGGGAAAGACTACTATCAGAAAAAATGGTCGTGTTTTCATTCTAAGTTTGAATTTGATTTGATTAAATTTGTTCAAAATTTTTTATTAATAAAATTTAAGTTTCCTTTTTCATTAGCTCTTAAAGAAGTTGCATTTTTTTTTTTTAATAAAGTCTCAATACTTTTCTTTTTGTTTTCTGCCAAACGTTATGAAGGCAAGGAGAAATTTTGAAACTAACTGGCCAGTCATCATGATAATGATCCCATTTAGAGTCTGAAGATAATCTTTGATTCCTTCTCATCATTTCAAAATCTCTTATATTACACATTTAAGTATATATTTTAAAAATAATTGCAATAAATTACACAACTAATTACCTTGTGAATTGTTGAAATCACATCTCCACTATAACCCTTTATGGATGCGTGAGATTTACAGCTATTCCAAATGATAATAATACCATAAAAACTAATTTGATATGAAATTGCATCTAAAAAAAAAATCAAGAGGATGGCATATAATAAATATGAGAAAAAAGAAAAAGATTTATTTAATATTACATGCATGTAATAAAATTTTCTCAAGTGATGGTGGAATGAGTAATTTATAAAACAATTATTGCACATATTTTACACACTTTATATATGCCAAAATTTTATTGACATTTATACACGATGTGTTTATATATAACATGTAATACTCAATGAATTTTTTCTCAAAAATACACATCCAACATTATCACACTTGCAAAAGCTATTAACCGAGTTATCTTTTGGATAGTTTTTGAGTCTATTTTAGATTAATAGCTAATATATGCAAAGCTTATAAGCCATATAACTCTAACAATATGCAAGTTATGCGAAGTTCTCTCTTACTTTGGTTTTGATGATTAAAAAAGAAAAAAGCAAGACTTAAAGTGTGCTAACATGTGTATTAAGCGTATAGGTAAATGTGCAAGTATGTCTGAATTAAGTTGTTTTAATATTAGTCAAAAGGTCTATAAAAGGTGTAGTAAAAGGTTCAAAAAATTGGATATCATAGGAACAGTCACTTGTAGAACTTTGCGTAGAAGGTTTGATGTTGAGAAAATGGAAGGATTAAAGGCCAGTAGAAGCTTTAGTAAAAGGTGGCTATGTAAGTAGATTGGCTTCAATACACTTGTAGAAGCTTTAGGATAACATATAGTAAAGAAGTGTAATAGAAGCTTGAGTAAAGCTTTAGGCTAGAAAATGAGTTAAACATCTACAAAAATTTCAATAGAAGGTACGACTAATAAAGATCATCAGAAGAAACTGTAGAAGCTTGAGTAGAAGTTTGAATCATGTGAGAAGAACACATGTTATTTTATTATCGGTCCAAGTGGATTTCTTTTGTTTACTCATTTGTCTAGCTGTAATACAGTTAGCTATAGATAGAAGTTAGTTAGTCTGTTAGCCTTAGCCATAAAAATAGTCTATACCATAGCTTTTAGTTTAGTTTTTTGACTTCTATAAAAACACTTTTACAACTCAGAGAATTCATTGCACTTCCATAGCATTTCTTCTTCAATCCTGTGATTCATCTGCTACTTCTACATGGTATCAAAGCTTCAGGTACGTCTGATCACAAGGACTATTCTTGATAGTTTTTAGTATTCGCCTATTCATATTCTAGGTTTCTTTGTAAGTCTTTTGTATTGAAATTCAATATGAACAATCAGTTAGTCGATATGAATACAAATTAAGGAGATCTTGTTTCATCAAATCCATTACACATATCTAGTTCTGATAGTCCTAGTAAGATTGTTGGAAAAATAGTTTTTAATGGCCTAAATTTTCTATCTTGGAGTCGTGTGATTAAATTGGGTTTAGGAGCAAAATTAAAGATTGACTTTATTGAAGGTTCAATTCTTAAGCCTACTAAAGATTCACCTGATTTTGTACAATGGATGAGAAATGACTATCTAGTTAGATGTTGGCTTTTGAACTCTATGAGTAATGAAATATCACAAAACTTCCTATATGCAACTTCAATGCATGAAATATGGAAAGAGGTTTGTGACCAATACAAGCAAGGTAATGCACCGATAGTTTATCAATTGCAATTTGAGATTGCAAATTTGAAGCAAGGGAATAATATTATAGGAATGCATTATGATAAACTAAAGCTATAGGAATGAACTTCAAGTGTTGAATGCATAGCTTAGTTGTGATTATGGGAGGATGACATATTGCACTTGTGCTTTAGTTGAGAGAATTGATGCGTTTGAGTTACAAGGTAGATTGATCCAGTTTTTGATGGGATTGAATGAGGGCTTTGAAGCTATACAAAGTCAAATACTTTCAATGGAGCCTCTACCAACAATGAGTAGGGCTTTCTATCTCATCCAACGAGTTAAGAAGCAAAAACTTGTTACTAAAATTGTTGTAGGAGAGACTAAAGTATCTACTTATGCTATTAGCAAGGAGAAGACACATTCTTTTGACAAAAAGAAGAAAACTTTTCAAGGGAATGAGCTAGTTTGCAAATATTGTAAAGGGGATGGACACTCTGTAAAAAGTTGTTTTTAATTAATAGGTTACCCTGAGTTGTACAAAGGGAAGCGTATTAGATGAGGACAAAGCAAAACAGTAGCCAATGTAAAAACTAAGAAAAATTCTTTTAATCCTATTGACATGCCTTTTAATGTGTACATAGATTCTATGACTGATATTTTTTAGTAGCACAATATCTCCAATGTAGATCTTATGCTTGTTTAGAGTCTATGTGCAGAAGTGTTAAAGCTTATGAAGAATCACAATGCATAAGGAGAGTCATCAAATAATGCAGCAGTAGTAAATGAAGCAAATGCTACAAGTAGTACCTATCATTCTAATTGTTTTAGTTTAGTGAATAACAATTTGTACATGTAGGTTGTTGACACGGGTGCATCTAATCACATGACACCCTTCAAAACTTTACTTACACAGACATATACACTTGACAATCCGATTTCAATATACTTACTAGATGGAACTAGCAAATTAGTAACACTAGTAGGAACTATTAACATCACTCAACAACTGATATTACACAATGTTCTATATGTCCTTAATTTTTCACATAACCTTTTATCAGTATATAAAGCTATATTAGACAACAAACTAATAGTGACCATTGATTCTGCTAACCTTCACTTTTAAGACTGAAAAAGTGATAATATTATTGCTTTAGCTTAAGTAATAAATGGCCTCTACATTTTGAAGCAATCGGCTAATGAATGTTTTAAAGCTAAGGAATCTTGTGTAAAACATTCTTTTTCATGTAATAATTTCGTATCTCTAACTGTATTACATGCAAGGCTTAGTCATTCGTCTTATTCTAAACTATAGCAAGTTATTCCTTTTAATAGTCTTTCTAAAGAACATTTCTTCTGTGATACTTGTCAAAGATCTAAATCTCATTGATTACCTTTTGATAGAAGTAGTTTAAGTTCAAAAATCTTGTTTAAATTGTTGCATGTTAATATTTAGGGGCCTTACAAAGTCCCCTCGATAACAGGAGCAAGATTCTTTTTTACCATTCTAGATGATTACTCATGAAGTATGTAGACCTTTTTACGATACAACAAGTCTTAAGTTGTTAGTTCTTCATATACCTTTCTTACATACATTTCCAATCATTTCTCAGTTACTCTAAAATATATTAAGACAAATAATGAGGTTGAGTTCCTATCCTATCATTATCAACAACGGTTTGCTAGGTTAAGATCATATACTAGAAATCAATCGTATATACTCCACAATACAATGGATGTATGGAGCGTATATAAAGATATTTGTTCAATACTGTAAGGGCCTTAATGATCCATGCCAACCTCCCAAAGGTTTTTTAGGGAGAGTTTTTCTTGATTGCAACCTATTTGATCAACAAAATGCCAACGTCATTACTTTCTTGGAGGTCACCATATAAGGTTCTTTTTGAAGAAAAACCTTATCTGAGTCATTTAAGAATAGTGGGATGTCTATGCTATATCAACTATTGGCCTGTTTCCAATAACAAATTTCATCCTAGGGGCTTAAGAGCAATATTTCTTGGTTATGGTCATGGAGTCAAGGCTTATAAGGTCTTTGTTTTGGACACCAAGATTGTATTGAGAAGCGATGTGCTCTTTTGTGAGAACATATTTCCTTTTGTGGAATATAGCCTTGTTATCTAATCCTATTATATCATCTTAGTACTCTTTTCCTCTAAATGATTGTGTTCTATCTTTGAATACTAATGCTTTTCTAAGACAGGCTACTACACATACTTCACTTGATACTGTTGCAACCTCATCTCAGTGTCCTTCTTTATCCACAAAATGTTTAGCTAATCTAGTTACTTCTTCTCCTGTCATAATTGTACGCAAGAGTAATTGAAATCATAAGCCACCTTCTTAGCTCAATGATTATGTTTCTTCTATTCTTAGATCAAACACAACACGTACTGTCACTTCACATCCTTCCTCTTCTCATCCATATCCCCTTCTTACGTCAAACACTTTTGCTAACTACCTACCAAATTATGTTATATCATTTGCCCTTATGGCCTCAACTAAAGAGTCCATTGTTATTCTCAAGCAACTAACCATGAGAGTTAGGTAATTGCCATGGACAAATAATTGGAAGCTTTAAAGCTTAATAATACTTGGAAACTTACTACCTTTCCCCCCTGGAAAGAAAGCTATTAGATATAAATGGGTCTATAAAATAAAATATAAACTAGATGGGACTATTGAATATTACAAGGCTAGATTAGTTGCTAAGAGATGTAATCAAATTGAAGGAATTGATTATCATGATACATTCTCACTGGTAGCAAAGCTAAGTATTGTTCAAATTTTGCTAGCCTTAGCCATAGTGAGACATTGGTCTTTGTTTCAATTAGACATAAACAATGCCTTGTTATATGGGTTCCTTGATGAGGAGATTTACATGACTCCTCTTGAAGGATATGTTAAAGCACAACTAGGACAAGTTTGTTTACTCAAGCACTCTTTATATGGTTAAAAACAAGCTTCTTGACAATGGAACATTGAAATATGTCAATTCCTTCTTTTGCATGGTTTCATTAGATCAACAAATGATTATTCACTATTTGTTTAACACTCTTCTAATGATTTTATTGTAATTTTTTTGTATGTGAATGATCTTCTTATTACTGGCATGAATTTACATATGATACTACCACTTAAAGCTAATCTTCATAATGCTTTCACCATCAAAGATTAAGGGTTGTTCATTAATCAATATAAGTTTGTGCTAGATACTCTTTTTAATGTAGGGATGACAGGTTGTAAGCCATTAGATACACCCCTTCCTACAGGCTTAAATCTTTACCAAGATCATAGTCCTTTGCTTCAAGATCTATTGCAATAGCGTCATTTGGTTGGTTGTTTGCTGTATTTAACAATCATGAGGATTGATTTATCTTATCCAGTTTATTTCTTGAGTCAATTTGTTTCCTAACCTCATGAAAATCATCTATGTACTACATTACATTTTCAATGATACTTGAAAGGAAGTCCTTCTCTTAGGTTATTCTATTGACTCTATGTTAGATCTTACATGCTACATTGATGTTGATTGGGGATCCTCGTTAAATGATCCTAAATCCATTATTGGTTTCTGTATTTTTCTTGGTTTATCTCTTGTGGCTTGGAAGACAAAGAAGTAGCAAACTGTTAGTACGTCTAGCACTAAAGCAAAATATCAAAGTATGAGTGCCTCCATGAAAGAACTCTTGTGGATCTCTTATGTCTTACATGATTTATTCGTTGATGTTGATTTACCTATACCACTTTTCTATGATAACAAATCTTCTCTTCAACTTACTTCTAATCCTTGTTTTAATAGTCAACCAACATATAGAAGTTGATGTTCACTTCATGTGACATCATGTTACTAGCAACTTTCTTAGTCCTTAGTATATTCCTTCTCATACACAACTGATTGATGTTTTCACTAAGGTTGTTCCTTCATCTAAATTGCAGAATTTTTGTGTTAAGCTAAGCCTTCAAGCGGCTCCATCTTAAAGGAAGGGGTGGTTATAAAGTAGGTTGGGGGTAGGTAGGGGAGGAGGAAGAAGTGGGTTGTGTGAGAAGAACATGTGTTGTTTTATTACTGGTCCAAGTGTATTTATTTTGTTTACTCATTTGTCTAACCATAATACAGTTGGTTATAAATAGAAGTTGGCTAGTCTATTTGCTTTAGCCATATAAATAGTTTGTACCCTAGCTTTTAGTTTAATTTTTTGACTTTTGTAAAAACATTTTTACAATTTAGAGAATTCGTTGCCCTTCCATGGCATTTCTTCTTAGATCTTGGGATTCATTCGCTACTTCTACAAATCGCATCAAAACCAATTGCTCTCAAAAAATTTCTATTGATATTTAAATTGGACAAGTTGGTAAATGAAGGCCTAACTTCATTAGTTAAGCATATTTAGGTGATATATTTAACTCATTGCACTAAAGTTGGACAAAATTTCATTGAGGATTTTAAAGAATTGAAAATCAAATTTTGTTAATGATCTTACAAACCAATTTTTCAAACGACACGAGAGGAATTATGTAATAGTTTCTACTCAACGATCAATTGATTACATCTACAATAATTTTATCAATTAATTTTTGAATAATTGAAAAAAAAAAACAGATGGATAAAGTTCAAGGAAGAAGTTGCTCCGTTTGGTCGAAGCTTATCCAAGAATGAAGAGATAAATTTATATCAAGTATAGCAAGATTTAAGGAGATATCTTAGTAGTATCCATATTCACACGTGTGTTTATTTGTTGGCAAAATATCAGGAGATAATAGCTACAAGATAAGATTGGCAAGGGTCATGGAGAATATTGTGTGAAAGACAATTTTAAATCAATTTTAATGTTAATCTAAATTCCAACAACAAATCTATTCTCAACTGATGGAGAACAAAGTATATATTTACAAGTAGATCAAATAGAAGAGCCACAATTAAGTATGAGAACTTCTAGCAAGCATATAAAAAATTTCTTACAACAATTGTTCATTTTCTAAAGCTAAAATTTAGGAATTTTAATTTCTTTTCCTCATTGCTATTGTATTATTCAGTGAGAATTTATCTATAAATTTGAGAGAGTTTAGTTTATTATAGCCTCTGTTTAGCTTGTGTAGAAACTAGTGAGACGAAACAATGTGTTTAAGGTCTTGATGACTAACACTCCAAGTGATCGATGAGTGTCATGCAAGCACTAATAAAAGTACAATAAAAAGTACTAATTATGTTTTCATGTGTCAAATTTGTATATGTACTTACATATCACTTATCGATACATGTGGCGTGTTAATACTATTTAAGTATTTCTCCTTAGTAACTAAGTAATTGTACTTTTTCAAAGTTTGATTGATTGATATAGTAGAATGATTAGTGAAGATGATCAAATCTCTAACAATGGAGCTGGAAGAGAGGATTGGTACACAAAATAAAACCACTATAAAATCTTTGCCTAATCTTCTTCTCCTACACGTTTGATTTTTTGCATTATTTATTATTGCAGATACTTTAAGTTATGTAGCATTAACAATTTAAGGGGTTTATTAAATATCTAAAAGCTTTAATTTTACAATTGTAAAAAATTTTAAAGAGTTATAACAATCAATCCACCTTCCTCTTAATTATTAAATGAATCCACAATTTAAACATAAAAGCTTAGAAATTCATAAAGAAAAAAAAAATCTAATGATAGTTATTGTAATGGGTAAATTATATCAACCGCTTATGTAAACCTTTTAAAATATATTGGCACTTTACTTTTCAAAAATGTTATAGATTCCTCTTATTTTTGTAGGGCCTACACAAACTTGGTTACTTAGCATCTATGTGGCATTATTCACATGATATGGTAATAAATGCAGCATTTATTAACTTCCACGTCATTTAAGACTCATTTGGCAAAAATAAAATAAAAAAGACATTACTTTATTTTCATAGAATGTATGATTACTCTTTAAAAACAAATATATATATATATATGTATACACATTCTAACTTTCAAAAACTATCGTGCAACTATTATTCACATTTTTCTATATAAATATCTATTAAATATACTTGATAAATGCACGTTAAACATGACTGCAAATCTTATAGAACAAATTCAAATTATTTATTACCCATATGTATGGGTAAGCAAGTTAAACTATTCATGAGTTACCTAAAAGCTTTATTTTCAATTGAGTTTAACTCTAGAAGAGTTGAGTCAAGCTTAGGCTTAAGTTACTTAGATAATTAATTAAGTTGAGCTTGAACTTTATAATACTTAACTTGAGTAGCTCATAGGCTTATACATATCCAGCCCATTGACTTATCTAATATATATATAGATTGTAGAGGGTTGCATCCAATTTGTGGACCTTGAGTTTAACTTAACAATAAAAATGGATTTGACTTTTTAGACTAACGTGACAAGGCCAAGAGAGTTAAACCCATATATCTTTAGGACGACTAAGAGAATTATGGCATGATAAGTTTAAAGTAAAGTCTGCTAGCTGACTAGTTCAATCTAACCTTTCTCAATATTGGCTCATACTAACTGGGTCTAAATCCAAATAAGGAGCCCATTTAGGATCCATTAAAAAAAAGGATTAATCTTAACTATTAATCAATATCATGATCGTACGAAATTCCTAAAAATATCCCATTCCCGCCTCATTTAGATAAAAGAAAACTCTTACTAACGTCGTTATTTTGCTACAATCTTGCCTCAAAAGGTCAAATACTTGAATACTTCAAGAACACTATCTCATTCTTCATCAATTATGAACTTTGACGCCTTTTATCTCCTTCACCTATCACCATAAGTGTTAAAGCCTTATTGGTATTTTCTATTCCTCCTCTCTTCCTTACCTCACTTAATCATTTCATACGTGTGATTCAAGTTACTTTCTTAGTTATATATAGTGTGTCTGTCACACAACATACACATGACCCTTGTAATCGTACCCATGCCCTCCACATATATATACACACATATACATGTACAAATGTATATGTATTAATTATTTATGAAATGGTATGGACTTTAATAGTAATTAAATTTTGACGATAAACTCCAAGTGAGTTATTAAAACACATTTGCTAGTGTAGATAACATATGCCGTTGGATGAGTTTTTCTTTTTGTCTTCGTTTAATTTGAGGTTGAATCGGGTTTGTCCTCCGGTTTGTGTTTTCTTTTTTTTTTTTTAAGGTAATTATGTTTTTCAATTTTATTTTTGCTAAATGAGTTTTAATGACACAGAAATTAATAAGTATTGCACACAATGTCATATTAGATGCCACGAAACCAAGTTATGTCAGCCCAACAAAAGTAAGAGGAAATTTGTAGCATTTAAAAAAATCGATGTATATAAAGAAAATGTAATTTTCCTTAATTTGATTTATATGGGGAAAATAAGAAAAAGAAAAGGTAGTTTTGCTACTTTTTGTTTTTTCTCTATTTAAAATTTATGCCTTTAAAAGTTATGGACATACCACCACTTTGCCATTTTTTTTCTTTTTGAGTCTTCACAATTTAATTTTCTATTCGAGACAACTACAAAAGGTCCTTTCATAATGTCCATTGATGATTTAACTAAATTTTGTCTATTAATATGAGGAACACTTGGTATATTGGTACATCATAATTGGTCCATGTTATTTTACAAAATAATTACTTCAGATAAGAGATGGATGAACTTTTTCTATTCTTTTTGAATAAATAGGAAAAGTGGATAAATTGATCAGAAAAATTGATTGATAGAGAACTGAAATAATTTTTTCTAGAAAAAAAGTAGCAAATAGTGGATCATATTTTATAGTTTTCCCGTGTATGTTCATATATATATATATATATATATATATATAATTTTGAAATGCAGCGAGCATTCTAATCGATGGAAAATCATTTGAAACTGTGAAAGTGGCAATGAAGCAAATTGCAATCATAAATGGTTGATGTTCCCTATAAGGAAAAAAAGGGAGTGGGGAACTAAGGGGTAAGGAGTTTTGGACTCCAAGATTATGTTTTCCCTGTTGATAAACCTTTGGTATAGGGAATCGACTAGGATGGATTAACATTTTTGGGTTTTATTTCCTTTCCCTATATTTGGAAATATAATTTAAAGAAATTACAATTTTGCCTTTAAGGGAAAATTCAATTATGCTTTCGTTTGAGGAGGCAAAATCGCAATTCCTTTCTACCATCATTAATTTCATTGACTTAAAATTACTTATTTAATCTTGAATAACTAAGAGCATTTTTGTCTACTAAAACTATTTACATGTTTAATTTCATTCCATTATATCCTATGAACATTTCCAAATATAAAAAATTATTTATCATTCCCACCCTCTTTCCATTTTGTTTCATTTCAAACCATTCGTGCATACCAAACTTGACATTAAACGAAGATGTCAACATGTATCTAAACATTATCTCTGCATATGCATGCTTCTCAGCATCACACAAAATAATAACAAAAAGCCTTACTTTTTTCTATCATACATAATATAGATATACTTTTATCTACCTGTATCCATATCTTATATATCTATTATATATATATATATATATCTTATATATTATTATTAAAATAATATTGGGAGTTTTGGATTTCATGCTCTTCAAGACTCAACTTTTAGCAAGATATTCTTTTAATTATCCCTTTATTGATTGTGGTTGAATCAACTATGAATGATGTTACAAATGGGGCTTCGATTTGGATTGGGCTTAATGGACTCCTTGTTCCTCATACTTGCAAAACACCCCCTATGGATGTGTCCATAAAGGCCTTTTGATGCTCAAGTTAGTAAACAGGTGAAAAGAGATGGAAATTAAGGGAGCCTAAGCATTAATAGTCCTTATGGAAAGTGCTCGGGTTTGGCAAGGAAATTATAGAGAGAAGTGTATCTGATTTTTTGTTTCGATTGGGTCCAAAATCTTCTTACTTGTCGACCCCTTACATTATGATTATAGATAGCCCATTTATACCCTACCCCCTAACTACCCCTCGCCCCACCCCAATAATTTTAGAGCTTTAAGAATATGGTAAAGGGTCTTAATTTTTTTTTTTTTTTAAAAAGCATAAAATAATAGAAAATTTAGAAAAGTATTAAAAAAAGAAGAAGAAAATAATAATAAAATAGTTTTTTAGAGAGAGTAGGATTTTTTTTTTTAAATTTAACCTTAGTATTTTTTAGGATTTTAAATAATTAAAAGAGAAGAGGGATATTGAGCCTGGGCTTAAATTTGAATATAACCTAAGCCAATATGATCTATATATGCAATTTAGACAAGATATGGGCTAATAGCTTGATGGTAGCATATTTTGACTTAATATTATATATGACCTAGAGATCTTGAGTTCAATTCATGAAAGATGCAAAATGTATTTTTTATTTTCTTCTCTCACTTAGACAATTGTCCATCCCTCATTAGTGCATGCGTCCATATCACCCATCATGTCACCATGTCATGTCACCGCTACATCATCACCATGCCATCACTACATCATGCCATATCACTTACCACATCATGCCATGTCATCGCCTTATCATCACTACGTCATGCTATGTTGTTGCCACATCATCACCATGTCACAAGCCACATTATCGCTACATCATTTACCGACTCACATCTAAGTGTGGTAAGCACATGTCACCCATCATGTCACCATGTTGTATCACCGCCACATCATCACTATGCCATCACTACATTATTGCTACGTCATGCCATGTCAATTACCATGTCATCGCCTTATCATCACCACGTCATGCTACGTTACTGTTGTATCATCACCATGTCATAGGCCACATTACCACTACATCATTTACCGACTCACTTCTAAGTATGGTAGGCACACTCCTACGCATATTAGATATACTCCAACACACTCTTATGTGCAATAAGTACACTCTTGGTGCATTCTAATTATGTTTTCCACACGCAACTTTGTATTTAGCATTACATATAGTCAAGGTTCACTCAGCCCAAACATGGAAGAAAATTATATTGTATTTAATATTTTCCATCCTTAACTCGACTATGATAAGGGATTCCATTTTACTATAAACCATTAACTCATCACTCACAATTACTTAAATTCATTTATAATGCCACTCTTTCTGTCTAAACGGCCCCTTTGTCTCTTTCTAGGATTTGTGCAAGCTTGGGGTTTTCCAAACTAAGACAAGTTGTGCTAGAAACTCCTTACGGTGAGAGCTTTCCAACCTAACCTGTGCACCCCTATTGCAGTTTTTAGTCCGGTTCTGTATTTTTTTTCTTTCTTCTTTTCTTTTCTTTTTTCTTTTGGTTTTGTAAGTTGTTTCCTTTTATTGTTCTTTTTTCTTTTACTATTGTTTGTTTATTTCAATTGTAAAAGTTGTGTAATTGTAACCCAATAAAAAAAAAGAGAGAAAAACAAAAAGAAGAAAAGAATCTAAAGAAAAAAAAAAGAAAAATGAAAAAAAAAGAAAGAGAAAGAAAAAATGAAAAAAAAAGAGCAAGAAGTTTTTGTTTATTTATTTTGATGTTTTCGTAAAGAAATAAAAAAATAAAAATATATAAAAGACAATAAACTGAAGAAAATAAATAAAAACCATTTTATTACTTAGAAAAGCATTTTTCAATAAAAAAGAAAAAAATATATACGAGCCTTTTTAAAGTTAAGATTTCTTAAAACTTTCTAAAATAAACACATCATTTTCTTGTGGGCATGTTTTCTATGATTCAAATGTCTTTGCTATGATTTAGGCTTTTTTTTCCCATAATTTAGATATCTTTTCTATAATTAGACATTTTTTTCATGGTTTAAGTATTTTTTCTATAATTAGACATGTTAGCCATGATAACTGTGTTTTTCATGAAAGGTTACATTTAGGTACTTTAGGATTTTTTTAAAAAGTTTTATCACTTAGAAATTTTTTTTCTAAAATAAATAAAAATAAATGGACCTTTTTTTTTTCAAAAATTAAGATATTTTAGAATTTTTCCAAAGATAAGAACAAATTAGGACCCTTTCCTCATATGTGTTTTTTCTTAAATAAAATTAAATAGCTAAAAGAACTTAAAGCTAACTATTTTCAAAACTTAAAATAAATCAACCCACTTAAATTTTCTCAAAAAAAAAACTACGAACGTTTGATCCTAAATAGTAGGTATGTAGACACTCATATGCAAATATGAGGTGATTTAAAATATGAAAAAATTTCTTTTTATTTTCATATTTTGTATTGTTTAATTTAATTAATTTAGTTGCATGTAAATGGCATGTAAATAAAGATATATTGAAAAGTGAAATTGAAATCAAAAAGTTAAAAGGTGGTATTTATTAAGGGTCTAAAAAATTAACTCCCAAACCTAAAATCTTTGGCTTTCAAACCTTTTCCTAAAAATTAGTTTTTTAAGTGGATTAGTAGCTAGGTTAAATCGATTCTAATCTTTTTTTTTTTTCCCGACTCCAATCAGGTTGCGACTCCAAAGGATTTTCAAAATACATATAAAAATCGAATTTTTATTAACTTCTAGTCAAGGATTCATATTAAATGGGTTAGTGTTTAATATTGATTGAGTTAAGAAAAATATTTTAAAAATCGGGAAAAATTAAGCTTGACAATGATACAACTACATAGACACTTGTTGGCTTGGGACTCATTGGTACTGGCAGTTGGCAAGGGACATGCACCATAAAGCTGACACGGTAGATCTGGGAGTTGGTTAGCCATGACCAATCTGGCAACCACGTTTGTGATCTTCAAGCCTAACATCTTTTAGGTATGTTGGGTATGATAGCCATACTACGAATATTGGGCTGTAATTAATGAGCCGCGGTGAAACATCAGCGCTACAGACAAAAAGGGAGCAAGCAGATAAGTAAGGTGGTAAGATTGTACTGTAAGAGGTAAGCTGGGTACTGGGGAGCCTACATAGTTAGGAGCATCCTTACTCGTAATGCTCGAATTGGACAAGGGAGGGGTTCCTCGCACTTTAAGCTCGGTTGACCTATTAGTGGAGTACTCCCATATCAAGTGAATCCTCCAACTTTAGGCTCACTAGAGCAGTCGCCTAAGTCTTTGGGGTAAGCATTTGTTAAACTGCATCTCATGAGGCTTAGGGATGGTCGAGGTGTCTAAGAAGGTTGGAACACTTAGAGAGAGAGAGAGGAAACCATTTCTTTAGGCACTAATGGGCCTTTAAGGATCTTTGTTTGAACTAGGCCTCAAGCTATGCGTGAATTAGGTATCAACATTTGCTCCCCCACTCTCCTTAGCATTAAAGATGTAAGAAAAAGTAGATAAGTTAAGAGGTCCGGCCTAAGGTAAGGTAGAAATGGCTCCAAGCAAGGAGCTTGCTTCCTTTGGGTAATAACATGACATTTGACATCTAATTAGGCCATCCGAACCATACAATGATGTTTGGCATAACTAATGCAGTTGTTAAGATGCTCAAGGTGTCATGATTGTTTTTGGAAAGAGTGATGCACATTGATGGCTTTCTTGGAAATAGTTGTGATGGGAATCAAGCTACAGGACGACCCCTGACCTACAACTGAGCCCGAGGACTAAAAGGGCTAGCATAACAAATCCTTATATTCCAACTAACCCCTATCGAGGCTGAGTACTTCCTTATCGAGTCACCTGTACCGTATGATTGCCTATTATTCTATGGTACGCCTAGTTGATGATTACGCTTTAGTGCCAAGCCGACCTATCACTTAGCATCATCTTTGTTGAGAAGTCGAGAGATAGAAAATCTGGACAGACTAAGCCATCCTTGCTCGGATAAGCCCATATGTCTGTACTTTTTATCCGTATCTTCTAACAACCTCGCTAATGCAGCATCGCCATATGTACAATATTGTATGTAGAATCTATAACACCAATGATTGTTTTCCTTGTATATTCATCTTTACCCTTTTGTATCATATATATTGTTTCTTTAGGAAATGTCCTTATTATCTTTTCCCTTTTGGGTAAATTGCCCTAACTTACAGGTATAAATACCTTTGTACTTGTAGCTGTAAGAGGTAGATTACCTTTAATACACTTAAGTACTTTCTTCCTTGCATAAACACTATTGTTTACTCGTGGCATTACTCTTATCCTTTCCTTTAAGCAAGGTTAGGTAGTGAATAACGTTATCGGACTAATTCGTACATTATATCGAATTGTATCGTAAGTCCTTAAAAGTTCCATTGGTGTATTATATCCTCTGGAACTGTTTGTGAGTTTTACTTACTGTTTCATTCATTATTGTTGCTCTTTTCACACTTTCCCCATTGATCCTTTTCGAGCTTTCTATAAGCTCGGACTCATCCAGCGACTGACTTTGTTTGTTCTTGGTCATGATTCGCAATAGGCTACATACAAGGGAGGCTAACGTGTGTAGCTACGTTAGCTATCTGCATACGTGTGTAGCTACGTTAGCTATCTGCATACGTGTATCAATCTAAACCATTTGTTAGGGGAGTGGAACACATGTATGGTCGAAATATGGTGTACGTCTTTGCAATTGGTATATGCTCAAGGAGTGGAGAAAATTGTTCATCTCCCCTTTGAGCTTGTTTATATAAGGGAGTATTTGGGGCCTCATTTTTCACTTTTTGCTTTCTACTAAGAGGAGATTGCCAAAATCTATGATCGCGAGTTCATACCTTATCCCATTTTTTCTTTACCTTAATTTCGATTATAATCGATCAGAGTGCATCCAATTCTCGAGATGAGTTTTCACGTAAATCTATTTTAAGAGAGATTAATGAGGACTGTGAGCAAATACTCCTTGAAGAGGGTAGTAACCCTATTACCCTCCAAACGATGACAATGGATTAGAGGCCTAAGTTGTTTATTTGAGAGTAAAAAAGAGATTGGGTCAGTAAGAGAACTCAGCATGTGCATGCCTCATATGGAGGAGACTATTTAAAGGAGGAGCCACTATGCACGATAAATTCTAATACTAATTGTGTAGGTACACTTTGTGTGGTGAGTTAGGAGAAGTTGAGGTTAATGAATCAGGCGGTAAGGAATGTGCTTGATTAGCGAGGGAAGTAACCTGTTAATGATGAGAGGGCCTTTTAAATTGGTGATAAGCGATCTTTCTATATATATGTGAAACCATTCGAGCTGGTGTTACGGTTGCCATTCTTAAAAATCTTAATGGAGGTTTTTAATTATTTTAGGATTGCTCTAGGTTCTTTAAGCATGAATACTTAGGCATAGCTGCTCGACTTCAAGCTGGTGTGCTCGTAGATTCTACAGAGGTCAATGGCGTACTTCTTTAAGCATTTTTTCCATTTGAACAAGTCTATTGATGGTTAGGTGTACATCGCAAATCGAGGTGGATCGCTGAAGGTGATCGATGGTCTTCTCTGTAAGGAGCACTTCATATGTATCCGAACACTTAAGAGCCCCAACTTTCCAATAGCTTGATTGGAGCCAATCCAGGGATCGTCAGTTGGTCATATGGGTATGAAGGACAGCGAAGCAAGGGAGGAGGTATTGGACTTGGCAAGGTGGAAACAGCTCTACCAATGGCTTGTATTCGAATGTATGTCAATGATCAGCCTCTCTATGGAGTGGAGACAGTTATCTCCTAATACTTGTTGAGAAGGGTTGGCCAATTGCTTACCACATCGTATCGTCACTCTAGCAAGGGAATGTTGGGCTTGCTCGTCCTCGGTTTAGTGAGTGTGAGTACTTTGTTTCTAATTTATTATGCCAAGTCCTTGTTCGTGATTGTAGCTATACAAGTGACTTTAAAGGACATGAAGTGGAGGCTGCTTGCTATTTGGGCTAAATGGATGGCGGAGGCAACGAAATCTAGGAAGAAAAGGAAATAACCCAATTTGGGGG